>LR812521.1:30732566-31310066 GCA_903798195.1 Danio kyathit | reverse complement strand
CTCTGTTAATGCATTATATTTATATGGACACATTACATTAACAATATAATATATTTATTAAAAGTTTTATTTTTAGTAATTTTCATAAATTTTAAATAATAAGAAATTGATTTAAACGTGTTAAAATAGTTCTCACTTTCATATAAACAGCACAAAATAATATTGATAAGTTTTTAGTATTATTAGCAGTAGTAATGAAAAACACTTCCAAGGCATTTATCAATCTTAGCTAATACTAATTTTAACATTAATAAAAGCATCTTTACATTTATACATTCATTTTCTTTTCGTCTTAGTCCCTTTATTAATCTAGGGTCGCCACAGTGGAATGAACCGCCAACTTATCCAGCATATGTTTTACGCAGCGGATGCCAACCCATCACTGGGAAACATCCATACACACTCATTCACACACACACTACGGGCAATTTAGCCTACCCAATTTACCTGTACCACATGTCTTTGGACTTGTGGGGGAAACCGGAGCACCCGGAGGAAGCCCATGCAAACACGGGGAGAACATGCAAACTCCACACAGAAACGCCAACTGACCCAGCCGAGGCTCGAACCAGCGACCTTCTTGCTGTGAGGCGAACGTGCTACCCACTGCACCACCGTGCAGCCCATCTTTAGATTTAAATAATTTATAATAATAACAATGAAACAAAGCTAACATGAATTAACAATGATGAACTACTGAATTCATTAACTACTATCAGTAATCTCAGTTAATAATACTGAATATATTTATCGTGCATTGTTTGTTAATACTAGTTAATACATTTACTAATGTTAACTAAGCGACCTTATTCCAAAATGCTACATATTAATAGTGTTAGGAGAAAAAACCTATGTTTTCCTAAATCCAACTGAAATAGTGCATTCTGTTTGTCAGCTCAGCTCAAATATATGAATTGAATTTAATTTCTCCCTATATATCTCCTCAAGACTTCATCTTTTCAACATATTGATATATTAAATATAGTTGTGCTTAATTCGTTGTTACATTAGGATTATTACATTTAATCTCCTAAACTCAAGTTCAGATATGTGTGCGGACGTGTCTATGTTAGCGAGGGTTAATTGTTGTGTGTGACGTGTGAAACGTCCTAAGGTGAACAGAGCTCAATAATGAGCCATATAAATGCTGAAGAGCTGCTGTTTCCTGTAGGTTTAACTACTCGTCCGACTGTTTTGAGTTTCATTGGAGGATCTGTTCAGATCTGCGTGGCGCCTCGGACACTTTAAAGTAAAACTTGAGAGTCGTTTTAAAATCCAAAAGCCCAGTGTTAGGTTAACAACAGGAAAGAAAAATGACTTCATTAGCCTCTAGTAGCTGCACTGTTGATTGGAATTTAATTGTTAAAACTGTTTGCAGAAATATATGGAAATTTAAACACATTCACTAGCTCAAATTTCTAAGTCATATGACATTTAATAAAACCTAATATAATTATAAATATACGTTGGTGGAGAAATGATTGCAGTTTGCAATTGTCAGTTTCTCTGTACAGTTTATAGTTTTGTGCTTGAGTAAACTTAATATTTGGCTTATTACATAACTAGCGTGGAGGAACTCTATAATGACGTCACCTTGTTGGCCAATCAGCTGCTAGCATAAAACTGGTACCCTCGATAAAATCCCCATAGAATTTTCCCATAGACTTTTTGAAATTTGCAAATAATAAGCTCTGTGTTCAAACACTGTTCATTACACTCACATGTTTTGTCCAACTGGATAATCCTCACACAGGGGCGGACTGGGACAAAATATCAGCCCTGGCACCTTAGCCACACCAGGTCACATTACCACCCCGACACAGCCCTACCAACAGACACGCACATTCACTACTTATATTGGTGTACAGATGGTGAAATAATATAAGCAGTACCAATAGATATTTAAACATTTAATGTATGTGACTGGAACAAAAACAACCCATTTATAACAAATTTATACACACATTTATTTAATTCATTCCTTTTCGGCCTAGTCCCTTTATTAATCTGGGGTTGCCACAGCGAAATGAACAGCCAGCCAGAACTTATCAAGCATATGTTTTAGGAAACACCCATACACATACACTACGGACAATTTAGCCTACCCAATTCACCTACAGTACAGTATAGCGCATTTCTTTGGACTTGAAACCAAAGCACCCGGAGGAAACCCACACCAACACAAGGAGAACATGCAAACTCAACACAGAAACTCTAACTGACCCAGCCGAGGCTCGAACCAGTGACCTTCTTGCTGTGAGACGACAGCAGGACTCACTGCTCCACCATGTCACCCCCTTTCGAGAATATTTTAGTTCATTTTATGCATTTGGCAGCCTCTGATTTTAGAGCTATTTTTTTGCTTTCTCTGAGCTTTTCGGCACCGCATTTCCTTTTTTACAGTACATCACTGTCAATTAGCTTGTGTTGCACTTCCTGTTTGTTTGACCTTCTAGCCAGAATTTGATTACATCCGCGTAACCTCTGAATAGGTCGGATTGGGTCGGCCCATCTCGAAACCAGCTGACCGTTGCCGATTGGGCCAAATGCTTAACATTTACTAATATTATTACTATTATTATCATCATCATCATCATCATATTCATATTCACATCTTGCAAGGGATAAAAGCTGCCTGCATGTAAAAACAATACAGAACTGCTAAAATACTAACTCGCTTCCGGGTTTTTGCATACAAATTGACGTCATGGTTCCTCCACACTATAGGTGACATTTCTTACCAATTCAAAATAAAATGAAGTTATTTACAGAATAAAATGACAATTGGTCAAAATAACAAAAAGGTGCCTCATGTTTTCAGTATATTTCCAGTAAACATTCATAATATCTCATGAAATTGGTTTAACTTTCATGGTTTCTACTTCAATTTTACTTTTTAATCTTCAGTTAATCTTCAAATTAATTGTAATTTCATCTGGTATGAATACATTCCTGAAATGCAAGAGTGCAATGAATGATTAGTTTTACTAAGGCCAACAAACGTAAAAATAGATATTTCGGTAACACTTTATAATAACTACATACTATAAATAATTTATTAAGCATTATTAAATAGATAAATCATTATCTGTTAAGCATTAACTCTACATTAATAGATGTTAGTTTATAAATACAGCTACACATCCTGTCTTCTTGACTTACAAGCACATTTATAATGTGCTTAATAATTGTGTTTTCATACTTTATTACTTATTAATTGTTCATTACTAAATTCAGTATTGCATTATTTACAAACCATTTGTATTTAAGAGTAGTTGGTGGCTTTTAGAACCATTCAAAATGTGTTAGTAAATGATTAATAAACTATTTAAATCACCATTTCTATATTTTATTATTCAGGCATATATTAATGGTACAATGTATGTTAATAAATGCTTTATTGACTTAACTTCATCCAGTTTTGTGACCTAATCTAAAGTGAGGACTATTTATGCTTTATAAATCACTTATAAATAACAACTAAAGACTCAGTATCAAATGAGCAATAACTGTTTGCATCTTATCTAAAAAATAAAATTACTGTAAACTTTAAACAGGAGTGTCAAAATACAATTAGAGATAAATACAATTAAATGAAGCTGGAAAAAACAACAACAATATAATAATTTATATATATATATACAAGCAGTGCAGAATTATTAGGCAAATGAGTATTTTGACCACATCATCCTCTTTATGCATGTTGTCTTACTCCAAGCTGTATAGGCTCGAAAGCCTACTACCAGTTAAGCATATTAGGTGATGTGCATCTCTGTAATGAGAAGGGGTGTGGTGTAATGACATCAACACCCTATATCAGGTGTGCATAATTATTAGGCAACTTCCTTTCCTTTGGCAAAATGGGTCAAAAGAAGGACTTGACAGGCTCCAAAAAGTCAAAAATAGTGAGATATCTTGCAGAGGGATGCAGCACTCTTAAAATTGCCAAGCTTCTGAAGCGTGATCATCGAACAATCAAGCGTTTCATTCAAAATAGTCAACAGGGTCGCAAGCGTGTGGAAAAACCAAACCAAAAACCAAGGCGCAAAATAACTGCCCATGAACTGAGAAAAGTCAAGCGTGCAGCTGCCAAGATGCCAATTTGCCACCAGTTTTGCCATATTTCAGAGCTGCAACATCACTGGAGTGCCCAAAAGCACAAGGTGTGCAATACTCACATGGCCAAGGTAAGAAAGGCTGAAAAACGACCACCACTGAACAAGACACGAGCTGAAATGCCAAGACTGGGCCAAGAAATATCTCAAGACTGATTTTTCTAAGGTTTTATGGACTGATGAAATGAGAGTGAGTCTTGATGGGCCCATGGCTGGATTGGTAAAGGGCAGAGAGCTCCAGTCCGACTCAGACGCCAGCAAGGTAGAGGTGGAGTACTGGTTTGGGCTGGTATCATCAAAGATGAGCTTGTGGGGCCTACTGCCAGTTTCTGGAAGACACCTTCTTCAAGCAGTGGTACAGGAAAAGTCTGCATCCTTCAAGAAAAACTTGATTTTCATGCAGGACAATACTCCATCACAAGTGTCCAAGTACTCCACAGCGTAGCTGGCAAGAAAGAGTCTAAAAGAAGAAAAACTAATGACATGGCGTCCTTGTTCACCTGATCTGAACCCCATAGAGAACCTGTGGTCCATCATCAAATGTGAGATTTACAAGGAGGGAAAACAGTACACCTCTCTGAACAGTGTCTGGGAGGCTGTGGTTGCTGCTGCACGCAATGTTGATGGTGAACAGATCAAAACACTGACAGAATCCATGGATGGCAGGCTTTTGAGTGTCCTTGCAAAGAAAGGTGGCTATATTGGTCACTGATTTGTTTTTGTTTTGTTTTTGAATGTCAGAAATGTATATTTGTGAATGTTGAGATGTTATGTTGGTTTCAATAATTGAAATGGGTATATATTTGTTTTTTGTTAAGTTGCCTAATAATTATGCACAGTAATAGTCACCTGCACACACAGATATCCTCCTAAAATAGCTAAAACTAAAAACAAACTAAAAACTACTTCCAAAAATAGTCAGCTTTGATATTAATGAGTTTTTTGGGTTCATTGAGGTTGTTGTTCAATAATAAAATATATGTATATATGTATATAAACATACAGTTGACGTCAGAATTATTAGCCCCCTGAATTATTAACCCCCCTGTTTATTTCCCCCCCCCCCCCCAATTTCTGTTTAAGGGAGAGAATATATTCTCAACACATTTCTAAATATAATAGTTTTAATATCTCAATTCAATTCAATTCATCTTTATTTGTATAGCGCTTATACAATGTAGATTGTGTCAAAGCAGCTTCACATGGAAGATTATAGCGAATTGAAACAGACTCAGTTCAGTTTTCAGAGATTAAGTTCAGTTCAGTTTAGCTCAGTTCAGTGTGGGTTAATAATCTCATTTCTAATAACTGATTTATTTTATCTTAGCCATGATGACAGTAAATAATTTTTTACTAGATATTTTTCAAGACACTTCTATACAGCTTAAAGTGACATTATAAATGTGCTTAAGCCAAGAAGACAGCATGTGTAGTTGTATTTATAAAGTAACATCTATTAATGTAGAGTTAATGCTTAACAGATAATGAATTAACTATTTAATAATGCTTAATAAATGATTCATAGTGTGTAGTTATTATAAAGTGTTACCGATATTTCTAATTGTGGGTAGGCAAATGCATTACATAAAGTTATCAAATAAGACCTTATTGTAAAATGTTACATAGGTCAAATCAATATTTCCAAAGATACATTGCATTTTTTGATGCACGTTGTGTGTTTATGATGGCTAAGCCAGAGAGATCAGTTTGCCACCTTTTTTAGGTTCTATTTTTTCACTCATTGCCTCCTAAACAGCTCTTTGATCCTGTCTGACTTATGACCTTTTGCCAACTGTGACTCTGACAGCCATGTTCAAAGCAAAAAATGAGCGGTGTCCCAATTTGCATACTTATGTTCTAAAAGTATGTACTTTTTTGTGAAGAAAAAGTAAATACTTTTGAGTGTGTAACAAGAGTATGTTAGCTTTGGGACATGCTACATCATTAGCGGACCATTATGTTGCTTAGTTAAGTCCCCCGTCAATCATCTAGACACATCATCCTCATTTCTTTCATATTTAATTACCTTCCATATTAAAGCAGCAGCAGCAGGTCCATCTGCCATTCGTGAGTCTTTCAGTCTTTCATGCAGAGCAATCTCCTCAGGTTTTTGGATAATTATACATTTCAAACACCTAACACAGTAACCTGATTAAAATATTGTCTAGTTGGCTGGATATTAATTAATATTGATTCAAACAACTTTACAGAAGGTTCTCTACTTCAGGGGTTCCCAAACTTTTCAGCCTGCGACCCCCAAAATAAAAATGCCAGTGACTCGCGACCCCCAATACCCTCTGAGGTGGTTATAAATACAGAAACTTTGCATGTAATGGTGCACACACACCAATAGACCCAAGTCTTTTCTTCGTTTAATTTTTTTAATGTATGTCAGTGCTGTAAATGTGCCAGAAAGTTTAACCTAGTGTTATAAAATCAATCTGCTGCATCTGACGCTATTGCTGTGTCTTTAATATAATGTAATTACCCCAGGGGTCGCAATCCAATAGAACTAGTAACTATAAGCTACTGTAGTAAGTATATAGTATATAGTAACTATAAACGACTATTTTTTTTCTCTTCTGTAGGTTATGGATAAAATAAGGTAATTCTTATGGTATAATAAAAATAAATCGATTTTTGGAAATCATCAGGCGACCCCTCTTCATTGACCCACGACCCCTCAGGGTGTCCCGACCCCCACTTTGAGAACCACTGCTCTACTTAACAGTTGGACTCATGCATCTGCCATATTTGTAGTTTGTTTACACTTTTCCCCTGAGTTTGTAGTTCTAATCGAATTTACGCCCAATTAGCAGTGTATTGTGGGAAATTTTAGTGGTTAGAGCAGGGGTGCTCAACCCTGTTCCTGGAGATCTACCTTCCTGCATATTTCAGTTGCAACTCTTGTCAAACACACCTGTCTGTAATTGTCCAGTGCTGTTCAGGTCCTAATTAATTGGTTCAGGTGTGTTTGATCAGGGTTGGAGCTGAACTCTCTAGGAAGGTAGATCTCCAGGAACAGGGTTGAGCACCCCTGGGTTAGAGTATGTATAGTTCTACACTTCGAATTTCTAATGGAAATTATACACCATCCGGGTACCTTTGGCATACTCTTTTCAACATACTACGATTTCAAACACTGATTCTATTTTCAAATACTATTTAGGATGGATAGTATGTGAATTAGGATGCAGCATAGATCTAAGTAAAACAATTTGTGATTCACAGTGTGTGTAAATATAAGCACAGGCTCATAACAACATACATGAGGCCCTAAAGCATTACATAACTGTGAAATCATCATAAGCCATCCAACTAAACAGAAGGATTATTTTCATTGATAGGTATAACCCATGTAATCTTTACAGCGTTAAATCTGTCTGCGGTGCAACAGGCAACCAAAACACATCACATATGGAGAGAGTTAGGCTTACTTCCTCTGTAAAGACTTTTTTTTTTCTTCAGTGTCTCCTTTGGTCCATCGCCCCCTTCAATGCAAACACATTCTGCAGCGGGCCGGCATTACATCAGCTGTCGGGACACTGTTGAGTCAGCTTCATGTCAGGCCCAGACTGTGTGTGAAAACAGAGAGAAAGAGAAAGAGTGAGAGTTTGTCTTTATCCCAGTTTCATATACTGAGAGAAATCTGAATTGCTGCAAGTTGAACAAAAAAATATTTTGATTTTTGTGTGTGTGTGTGTGTGTGTGTGGTGTGTGTGTGTGTGTGTGTGTGTGTGTGTGTGTGTTTACATTTGCAGCTACTGAAGGCCTTAAGTTAAAATCTGTGAACTCTAAACATTTGGAATACCGCAGCATTCTTTCTAAATTATTCTGTCTGTGCACATTATTATTGCTTTTCTTAAAGGAATCCCAGGTATTAAATGGATCGTTCATCCCAAAATGAAACTGGTGTTACTAATTACCCAATCTTGTGTCATTCCAACCCCCTTTGTTTTAGATTACATTTGAGAACTCTTTCATCCTCCATAGACAGCAAGATTACAACTTGTCCAAAAAAAAAAAAACATACCAAAAAATACATCATTAAAGGTTCAAGACACCCTGGAGTACTTTTTTGAGATTTTATGTGTGTTGAGCATCAGTTAAGACAATGTTAGCACCTGTCAGTTTTAATTGTGGGTAACACTGGATAATTTTGAGCTTTTGTCAGCTAATTTTATCTTCCGGGTTTAAAATCATTATTGGGGCGGGATCAAAATCGGTGACGTAGCGCAAATCTGCTAGTGGAGTGATGACGCATCAGTTTCTCATTATTATTCATAGCGGAGTATACTTATCTTATGAGACGACCCTGCTTCTTAATTTATTTCTTAATCTTTTATCAGTTGAGTTTGTTACCATTCAGACACATCACATATCCGCGCTGCTTTGTTCATCTATGTTTAAAATCCTCCAGATTACCAGCAGGGCTAATGGTTGGAATAGACGGGGCAAGAGGCCTGCTGAACTGCTATGCACTGTGTCTGCATTCAGTCCCGGGGATTCAGAAGGAGAGAAGTCCTCCTCATTTATAGTGTTTACATGGTTATCTTTATAATGATATAACCAATTGTGGTTATGCTTATATGAAATTACGATTAACATATGTAGCAGGGTGATATATTACTGTTTATTTCTTTGCATTTTAACTTTGTAAAATCATGCGTCTCCTCATGGCTTGTGTCTCATTTTGTAAGCCAACTGACAACAGTTGTTTGCTCCCCTTTTTTTCCCCTGCTCTGCTGGCCACGCCCACTCCTCCCTCTGATCGCAGCCCTCCACGCACATTATGAAGCTTTTTTGAAAATATTCTGAGGTAGACTTGAACTGAAAGACGGGGGCTTTACGACCCTTTAAAACATGGTTCGATTAGAATATTATGAAGCTAAAAGAATAAAGGAAACAAAAATAATGATTCTCATTGTCAGTATAGGGTGCATATTGAGGAGTGTTTTATGTGTGTGCACAAAAGTATTTTTGTAATGTGATAATTTCACAATTAAACCAAGACACATGAACTGTTTTGACTAAATCTTTAGTTTTTTTGACAATGCTTTTTTTTTTTTGGAATTCATTTTAAAAAAAAATCTTAATTTGCATTTCAAAGATGAAAAGAGGACTCAGGGTTTTGGAATGACATGGGGGTGAGTTATTATTGACAATTTTTATTTTGAGTGAACTAACACTTTAAGACTAAGAAAATTTACAATATACAAAAATAACAAAACTTTCATGGGTTAGTTTTCAATAAATATTCATTTTGAACTATTGTTTTGCTATTGTTTCAAATTCGTAGAGCTTGAAGTCAAAGGCTGCACTCTGTGAGCTACTGGCTCTGCCTGTTGCTTTTTATTTCTGCAACAATTCAGAAAACCAAAACACTGATATGATGACACAGTGTGCTACTTTAAGGTTGTAATTTTCAGTCCTAACAACAAGAGAAGCACTGCTTCCCCAGTAACAAGAAGAGGAAAAAAAGAATGGGAAGATGCCTGTGGAAACTTCCTGAATACCTGTACCTGTGCTGTCCACTTTAGCTGGTTTACAAGATGCAATAGATATAAACACAGCCTTAAGCCTAATGCTGTATCACTGATTTATATCCACAAGGAGATTAAATTCTCTAAATTTGATTTGAAGTGAAATCATCATTTCATAAAATCAGCTCAAAAGTTCAAGGAGAAAAGTTCAACCTTATTCAGAGAAAGTTGGTCAGTTTCACTCCAGATATAATTGACAAAGAGCAAAGAAAATCTGTAGAATAAGAAGAAAAAGTGGAAAGACGACAAGTTTAGGGAACACTTCTTAATATCTACACACTTTGAATCATTTATTAAGCAGTAGCAAATAGTTAATTCTTTATTTGTCAAGCATTAACTCTACATTAATAGATGCAGTTAGATTACATTAATAGTAAGCAGTTTATAAATACAGCTTCAAACGCTGTATTCTTGACGTATAAGCATGTGTAAAATGATTAATGATTGTGTTTTCATACTTTGTTAATGATTCATTTTTCATTACTAAATTAAGCATTGCATCATTTACAAACCAGTTATTTAAAAATAGTTGGTGACTTAAGATCATTTAGGATGCAAGTAAATGATTAATAAACTATTCAAATTAACATTTATTTATCTTTTCAATATACACTTACACTCACCGGCCACAACTGCTTGTTAACACAAAATTTCTAATCAGCCAATCACATGGCAGCAACTCAACCCATTTAGGCATGTGGACATGGTCAAGACGATCTGCTGCAGTTCAAACTGAGCATCAGAATAGGGAAGAAAGGTGATTTAAGTGACTTTGAACGTGGCATGGTTGTTGGTCCCAGACGAGCTGGTTTGAGTATTTCAGAAACTGCTGATCTACTGGGATTTTCACGCAAAACCATCTTAAGGGTTTACAGAGAATGGTCCAAAAAAGAGAAAATATCCAATGAGCGGCAGTTCTGTGAGTGCAAATGCCTTGTTGATGACACAACACGTCCAACCTTGAGGCGGATGGGCTACAGCAGCAGAAGACCACATCGGGTGATACTCCTGTCAGTTAAGAACAGGAAGCTGAGGCTACAATTCGCACAGGCTCACCAAAATTGGACAATAAATGATTGGAAAAACGTTGCCTGGTCTGATGAGTCTGGTATAGATGTTAGGGTTAGAATTTGGCATCAACATGAAAGCATGGATCCATTCTGCCTTGTATCAACGGTTCAGGCTGGTGGTGGTGTAATGGTGTGGGGGATATTTTCTTGGCACACTTTGGGCCCATTAGTACCAATTGAGCATCGTGTCAACGTCACAGCCTACCTGAGTATTGTTACTGGCCATGTCCATCCTTTTATGACCACAGTGTGCCCATCTTCTGATGGCTATTTCCAGCAGGATAACGCTCCATGTCATAAAGCGTGAATCATCTCAGACTTCAGGTTTCTTGAACATGACAATGAGTTCACTGTACACAAATGGCCTCCACAGTCACCAGATCACAATCCAGTAGAGGACCTTTGGCATGTGGTGGAACGGGAGATTTGCATCATGGATGTGCAGCCGAGAAATCTGCAGCAACTGTGTGATGCTATCATGTCAATATGGACCAAAATCCTGAGGAATATTTCTAGTACCTCGCTGAATCTATGCCACAAAGGATTAAGGCAGTTCTGAAGGCAAAAGGGAGTCCAACCCGGTACTAGTAATTTGTACCTAATAAAGTGGCCGGTGAGTGTATACAATAATATAATAATAGTTACTTTGTATGTCAATATAAGCTTTATTAACTCAACTTCATCCAGTTTTGTGACCTAATACAAAGTCTATTCTTTGCACAACCCTTCACACCCAAACATTTGAGCCTCTCTTTTTCCATCTTTGTCCCACTCAGTCTGCAGGTATCCAAAAACTTTGATGAACACCCCTATGCAACACACCTGCCAGAGATGAAGCAAAAACAACAGAGGGGGAAAGAGAAAATGGACAGAGCGAAGGTTACTGGTTTAAATGTGTCACGTTACTTGCTCCGAGATTTAGCATCTGTCGGGCTATTTAGAAATAAGCCCCACCCACAGCCCCGCCCAGCCCTCTGCGGCAGAAGCCTTAGAGGAAGCTGCATATTCTGGGCTCAGTTCCCTCTGTAGCCACGTCTCGCTTGGCTGAAGCCCAGGCTCACAGGCAGCGGACAATAGCAGGTTTCAACCACACAAAGTTAGCGTTTACAGTTCCCTTTCCTTAATGGGATATGGAGCTCAGAGACTGTCTAAATCTCAGCATGTGCTTTTCAAAGAGCATCAAAACACAGATATAAGCTCCTACATACATACTGAATAACTACCAGCACATCAAGCATCTGCATGAAGAGTTTTCCTCCCTCTATTTTCAACACACATCTGTTTGCGCTTAAAGCAGTGCTCCTCTCCTCCAGCGCTGAAGAATAGAGTAAACCTCATCCCTCTCTGCAGCCACATGTGAGAGCCAGGCACAAGGCATGATGGGAAGAGGGCCATCAGATGGCTGGTAAGGGGAAAATAAGGAGAGAGGAGTGGGTGGGAATTGCTAGAAGAAGAGGTCAAAGTTCACACCCTTGAAGGTCAACGTAGGCAGCTGCTACAGTGGCCTGGGTGGCTTTTTTTTTTCTCCATAAAAATGTGCAGTGACACCATTCCATTGTACACCAGTTCGTTTTACCTTCACTTAGAAGACACAGTAAACACTCTTTTTGTTTGTTTTAAGATTGCCGAAGCAGTTGCAAGCAGCCGAAATTGTTATTTTATACATCGTTTTTGTGAATTAATTTTTTAATAATTATTTTTGAGTTTTTTTTTTTTACCTTTTTATTGGGATATGACAGTGGAGGTTACAGACAGGAAAGCATTGGGAGAAAAGAGAGGGAAAGGGTCAGCAAAGTACCTCAAGCCGGGAATCAAACTCGGGTCGCCGTGAGCTAGGGATGTAACAATTCCCCCCCAAGTCGGTTAAAAATCGATTCAAATATGTGACGATTCAAACTGCTTGAAATGTTGAATGAATCGCGATACATGTTTTGAACAGAGAGGGCGCTGTTTACGGGGCAAACTCACTTCACCTGCACATCAACTGAGAGAAAGTGGTGGGGTGGCAGACAGAGTAAAATGACAGCGGTGAGGGGCACCAAACAAACAAACTGTCTGCAAATACTGCAAAAAGACATTTACTTACACCAGGAGTGCCCAAACTCGGTCCTGGAGGGCTGGTGTACTGCATATTTTAGTTCCAACCCCAATTAAACACACCTGAACCAGCTAATCAAGCTCTTTCTAGGTATACTAGAAACTTCCAGGCAGGTGTGTTGAAGGAAGTGGGAGCTAAACTATGCAGGACACAGGCCCTCCAGGACCGAGTTTGGACACCCCTGACTAACACTAACAGAACAATGAATATGCAGCACAGTTAAAAACTACTGTCACAGATGTCTATACGACTGGCTGCTCCAATTGCTCTGACGAGTACTAATGTTACGGAGATCACACGGTGCATCAGTGTTTTCATAGCAAAAGTGTGAAGATGTTTTTCAGACTGAAAGAGAAAGCTGTGCTGTTACAAAACCAGGTATTAGATTGTTTCCCCTCTTTTACACCCACTTTTCCTTTTTAGTTTAGTTTAGATTAGTATCGTGAGTCATGAGACTAGTATCGTGAGTCGTGATATTAGTATCGTGAGTCGTGAGATAAGTATCGTGAATCGTGTGATTAGCATCGTGAATCGTGGGATTAATATCGTGAATCGTGGGATTAGTATCGTGAAACGTGGGATTAGTATCGTGAATCTTGAGATTATTATCGTGAATCGTGAGATTAGTATCGTGAATCATGAGATTAGTATCGTTAATCGTGAGATTAGTATCGTGAATCATGAGATTAGTATCGTGAATCATGAGATTAGTATCGTTAATCGTGAGATTATTATCGTGAATCGTGAGATTAGTATCGTGAATCATGAGATTAGTATCGTTAATCGTGAGATTAGTATCGTGAATCATGAGATTAGTATCGTTAATCGTGAGATTAGTATCGTGAATCATGAGATTAGTATCGTGAATCGTGGGATTAATATTGTGAATCGTGGGATTAGTATCATAAATCGTGAGATTAGTATTGTGAATCTTGGGATTAGTATCATAAATCCCGAGATTAGTATCATAAATCGTGAGATTAACATCGAGAATCGTAAGATTAGTATCGTGAATTGTGAGATTAGTATCATGAATCGTGAGATTAGTATCGTGAATTGTATCGAATCGTGAGTCAGGTGAATCGTTACATCCCTACTGTGAGCACCACAGTGCTATATGTCGACGCACTTTACCACTAGGCTACTAGTGGCAACAGTTTTTGTGAAATTCACTTGAAAATTTAAAATGATTCCTACTGTTTTTGTCAGTCTTTAAGTGTTTAAACTGTTTGTCTTTTTTGCCTTTTCAGCAACACTTTAAAACAACAGTCCATTAGTTAGTTAAAGTATTTTCAAACATGAACAAACAATTAGTAATTAATTTCTTAAGGTATTTTATCATCTTTGTTAATGTTAGTTAACGTTATTTAAATAACGTTACACAGCTACACTGTAAAAAGAGATTAGCTGAGTTTAATTTTTAAAAAGTGAGTAAACCCGTTGTTTTTAAATCAAGTAGTTGACTTTACTTTAAAAAATGAGTAAATCTGTTGCCTTAGACAATTATTAAAGGTGCAGTAGGTGATTGTCTACAGAAACATGTTTTGTTGTGCTGGTTGAAAGTCTCTTCACATTCCAATAGTAATGATTAAAGTAAATGATCTAAATGTACTTATATGTATTTTTATATTGTGAGTAAGGCATAAAAAAACTTCATCCAATTAAATATTGTCGGGCAGATAATTCCCATAATTCTGATAAGTAGCCCAAACTGTCTAACGACAAATGTAGATTTGTACATCTGTGCACCTCTGTTAACGCAGATCCAGCATTTGCATGTGTATGCTTGCTGCACATTCATGTGCACACGAGACAGTTACAGCGGTAAAATCAAACGCTGAATCAAAACTTTTTAAAATCTTGAATCAATATTGGAGTTACTTTTGCACGCTGGAGGAAGGACGACAGGTAAGACAAGTAATGCCATGTTTTAAAAGTTTTTTGGTCACACAAACTTTTGTAGATTGTGTTGTTTTATGAATGAGTTATATGCACAGAAGTGTTGTTCAGCCACTGAAATCTTCAGGCGAAAGCTTGATGTAACTATTTTCAATTTCATAAGAGACCTTTAACAACATAATGTAGATTTTTTTGTAGTTTAACAGCAAAACATCAGTAAATAGCACTATTCCCCCTAGTCTGCTTTACTGAGCTGAAGTTGGTTTTATATTCACAGTGGTTCATTTTTGAACATTGACAACCTGTGACGCGCTCCCTATATTGGTATACCATGCTACTCTGAATATTCGGTCTGAAATAGCATGTAAGTATGGCTAAGTAATAAGTGTAATTCCTGCACACAGCCGGCCAACCACTAACTACATTTCTAACTGCTGAATGACATGAACTAGTGGGTTGTCTACTGTCATCTTCAAGGTGCGCGCGTTCGTGTTTCAGGAGGCGTGGCTTTGGATGGCAGGGGAGGAACTGTGTTTAAAGATATTATGCTAACCGCTTAGCATTTAGGCAGATCACCTACTGCACTTTTAAGTAAACAAACAATGTGTATAATTACAAAAAATAAGTCAAGTCACCTTAACAGTTCTAGGTTACAAGGGGTATACTCACTTTTTTTTAAGTAAAGTCAGCTTGTGGCTTTGAAGGCAACAGATTTACTCACTAATCTAGTTACAAATCTAAGCAAATTACTGCATATTTAAACAATAACATTTTAGAAAAAATTAAAGTAATCAATTCACCTGCACTCAAGAAATTACGTTTGCTGTTTGTTCAAGCTGCTTATTTAAAAGGTGCTGAAACAACAATTATTTCAGCTTAATTGTTGTATGTTCAATCCACTTAAACTCGTAAAAACCAAAGAACTAACTTATTCCTCCATGTTGTCCTAACACAAATTGATTCTGTGGAACCCCGGATTTTTTTTTTTTACAGTGTGGAAAGTATGGTGAATCACTCCTAGTGTCTTGCCTTAAAGAAAAGCTGAAATTATTCAGCCTGTTCTTTGAAAACAAATGAACAAATATTCTCTCAAAGCAGATCCAGGATCAGTCTTTCCTGTGTTCTGCTGAAGGTTAAAGTTGTGTGAAACCTGATCACAGACCTGTGTGTCTCCCGAGAGGGACATTCGGCCCCCGAGGGCTGTAAATTTCAGACTGTAATGCAGATGTTTTCTCCATTAGGCTGAAGCTCCTCCTATGCATGGGTGATGATGATGACCCTGCACATGGCAAACACACACACAACCAAGGTTTCAAGTGCTCGCATACCAGCCTTCTAGCATTGGCACAATGGCACAAAGCGGTCACTCTTGGCTGTACAGCGCATGACTTGTTTTGAGTCTTTATAGGCCATGATCAAAGACAGCTAAAGTCCTCTTGGTCTACTCCCTTAAAATTAGTTTTAGCTGAAACCAGCATGCAAATTATACACTAAGCAAGAGTCAAGCAAAATGCATTCAATTGAAGTTCGCTACATGCACTTAGCATTTCAATATAGCATGTATAATTAGCCATATACAGCAAAAACAAGCTCAAATGGGATGATTCCAGCTAACTATTTGTCGCTTTCACAACAACTTTCATAATTTATTCAAAAGTTTAGCTTATTTAAATGACTGAAATAGCTATTAGTTTACAATACATTGAACAAATAAAGATTAAAAAATTAAATCTCACTTTGGAAAAATATAATATGGACAGATGCTTTGCCATAACTGCTTTGCATGACGAAAAAGGAACACAGAATTCCAGGAGAAGAACCTGCTCCCTACTGTAAATATGGTGGAGGGTCCGTCATGTTGTGCGGATGTGTGGCCAGCACAGGTACTGGAATCCTTGTCAGAGTTAAAGTTTGCATGAATTCCACCCAGTATCAGCAGACTCAATGTTCAGGAATCAACAAAGTCCCTTTAAGGCAAGTCATTTCACTCTGCGGCCATCTTTGAAACGCCTCTCGGGCAGTATGCTCGAGCATTCTGTCTGAATGGGGAAACATCAAATTCTCCAAAACTGTTAGCCAAGCTTAAAATTACATTACACATTTGGAATCACCAATAAAATTAAACAACAGCTGTCTCATAAGTTTAGTTTCTAAACGTTCGAATCAAACAAAATCGGCATAATTTCAGGCTGCCGGAGCTAATGCGCATGTGCACTGGAAAGAAACGAGATCACGACACCAACCTCATTTACGGCCGTTCTATACATTATCATCTTCTGGATAATGTTTTCATCTGATCGCGCTGCTCTTCTGAAGTAATTCACAACTTGGTCTTGATGGCGAATCTCCTCCAGAAATAACAGCGACTCTTTGTTTACAAGTTAGTGGGCATTTGCTGTCATGGGATGTGCATTTGACAGGATGGACTGTACCTCGCGTTAGTTTCATACAGACTGCAAAACCAGAAAACATTTGTTATCAAATCCACTCTGTTCATTTAAAAGTACAGATTTCAAGCTTTATGTGGATATATTTCTTATGTCTGTGAAGCAAATATTCGCTGAGATTCCAGTGCATTTGTTGACCACCAAACTGTCGTAAAAGCACATGTCTGATCCGAGCTTCCCCCTGGAGAAACGTCAGTCTAAAGCGATCGATGATTGGCTACTGTACTAGTTGGCAGGGCTTCATTCGCCAAATTGACCGTTACACGAGTGACATGTCTTATGTATTCTAGAGTCTTTGCAATCAGTCAAGAGGCTGAAGTTACGGATGTTTCTAGAATGATGTTCTAGAAGGGCCATCCCAGTCACCAGACTTGAACATCATCAAAAATCTATGGATTGATTTGAAAAGGGCTGTTCACGCTCGGCACCCATCAAACCTGACTGAACTGGGGAAATTGTACAAGGAAGAAAGGTCCAAAATGCCTTCAACAAGAATTCAGGGACTTATCCTTGGCTATAAGAAGTGTCTACAGGCTGTTATTTAAACAAAAGGTGGCTCTATAAAAGATTGATGTCATTATTTTGTTGGGGTGCCCAAATTTTTGCACCTGTCTGTTTTTGTTATGACTTAAATTACATCGCATCTGTTGATTAAATAAATGTTATGTCAGAACTAAAATATTGCTTTTTCCCTAGGGTATAAAATATATCCAAATGAATTTGCTGATTTGAAAAATTATCAGGGGTGCCCAAACTTTTGCATAAAACTGTACTGTATTTTAACAGAATTAAAAAACAAGATTTTCCATTGTTATATATAATATAATATAATATAATATAATATAATATAATATAATATAATATAATATAATATAATTTAATATATTGTGTATAATATAATATAAATAACAATTTAGCTAAGGGTGATATATTGGCAATTAATGTTCAGTGCTGAATGGGCTAAATGCAGTGATTTGTATGAAGAAAGAAATGACATGTCGTGCATCACGTGATAGGACTCTGTAGCTCAATTTTTGCTTCTGCTTTTCGCAACTGTGACCTGCAATCATGAATAAACAGCCTCGGCCCATTACAGACCGAAAGCAGGAGCCCGTGAGATGAAACGCACGAGAGAGAAAGGGATTTGCTAAGGTTCCACTTAGTTTTTAACATTACGTCTAAAAAGGGGAGACCTTCTCTTGACCACACCACAAAAATGTGAGGAACGCCTTGTTCCTGTAGAATAGCCATTCTCCCTCTGCCACTTTCTTGCTCTTTTTTTTTTTTTTGCTCCAGTTTTCTTCGCTTTCAATCTGACCTGCGATTAAGTATACAAAAATCACTCAAACATATGCGCTTGGTTGTAAAACTCAGTGAACTGCCACCGTAGGCGACATTTTAAGGATCACAGAAGTTAGATTACTAGAATACTTTAAATTCACCCAAAACAATCCCCACACATTTACCCCCGTAGTATTTATTTTTTTCCAACTATAACCGTTAATGGGTGGCGAGATTTGTTTGGTTACTAACATTCTACCAAATGCTGTCCTTGTGTTTGGCAGAACTATTACATATATACAGGATTGGGACAACTTGTGGGTTATGAATAAAATATGCTAATTCTAATAGTTTAATAAAACTTATTTGAGTTTTGGAAATCACCAAGTGACCCCTCATCATTGTCCCGACCCTCACTTTGGGAACGACTGATCTCACCTAATATTAACGTCTTATGACATTGTGTGCCTGCTGGGTTACAGGTAATAATGTTAGAAATAATCTTCAGTTTCTTGGATACACTGATCATTTCACTTCGTAAGACCTCAACATCATCGGGAGATGCAAGCATTACATTTGTTCTGCTTGCAACAACAAAAAACTCTCAAAACGCTGGTATAGATGTTGATGTGCCTTTTATGAATCATTAAGGACCACCATTTCAGCAAAAAATCTTCATTAATGCTCTCCTGAATAATAATAAAAAAAGTCACCTCTTTGATGACCTGAGGGTGAGTAAATTAACAGCAGATTTCATTATTATTATTATTATTATTATTATTATTATTATTTTAAAATTACCTTTTAAAAGTGACTGATCAGATAAAAAAAAGAATCATTTGCAATTGTTATCATATTATTAATTTTCATGATATATATATATATATATATATATATATATATATATATGATATTTAATTTAGAAGTGGCTTTAAAACTCATTCCGAAATAATAAGGGAATTGTGTGTGAAGTCTGAGCATGTCAGGTCAGGATTTCTCCAAATGGTACAAATGAAACCAATCACAACCATATACAAACGTTTCCCAAGAGCAGATTCTGGCTAGCTGAAGCAATCCAGAAACCAAAAGACAAAGCAAGAAAATATGGCTTTCCGATAACGTGGCAGTGTGACGTACCGAGTCTGAGGAAAATCCACACTGCTGAAGATGAAAATACAGACAAGACACACACACACATAGACACACAGAGAGAGAGAGAGAGAGAGAGAGAGAGAGAGAGAGAGAGAGAGAGAGAGAGAGAGAGAGAGAGAGAGAGAGAGAGAGAGAGAGAGAGAGAGAGGATAAAGAGAAAAGCATAAGTGTAACACAATCAAAACACTAAAAATGACTTGAAATGTCATATTCTCCAGAAGAGGAGAGAAAGAAAGAGAGGAAGGAAAAGTTCAGTGTCACTTTAGACACATATTGCTTGAATTAAACTGCAGAGAAAGGGAGGGGGAAGAGGCTTTGAATTCTTTTCCATTGAGATCAGCTCTTTACTGCCTCTCTGACCAGTCGCAGAGAGAAACCTCTTCTGTCAGGCAAATCCTATCCAGCAACAGTGCTGTGGAAGAATTCAGGAAAAAAGTAGCTAGATATGATTGCACTGATGCCAGAAATCTCAATATGACGTGTCACACCCCTTCCTTGAGCTTTTTAAAACTGAGATCTCTTCCTTTCAAAGTCTAAACAGGTATATTATGTCTCCTGCAGCACTGCAGACTGTGTTTAAACCGCTAAAACATCTCATTTTGTGGTCATGACTCACTGCAATCTGACTAATTCTTAAAAATAAGCTGATTTAGACAAAATCTGCACAGCAAAAATTCCAGTGTTAAATATACAGTGTGATTTTTTTGGTGTTGTTCAGTGTTAAAACCGGAGTAAATTTTAATCATGAGTGTGAAAGAGTGTATATTTAAGAGTTTTTTTTTCAGTGTTAAACTTTTTAACCCAATATGCAGTGTATTTCCCACTAGTGATTGGAAGTACCGATTTGGATTGGAACCGGTTCTTTCAGACAAACATTGATCAAACCAGTATGTTTTACTTAAACTTCAAACATGTCTTGTTGCATTTTAAAATGTATTGAAATTATTTCTGAAAGGATTAATGAACATTTAATAAATGAAAACTATTTTCAACATATTTGATCACTGTTATCGGTCACACACACCAATTGATAATATAGGAAAAAAGAATATATTAACACACTCCAGTTCGATGTAAGAATAAACTCTTACTGTGTTAAAACGAACTCTGTGAGTAATGTACAAATTTCACACTTTAGAAAGTGTTATTTTAACTCAAAAATGGAGGGAGTCATATGTACACCCAAGGAGTGCTAAGTTAAACTCAAATTGAGTTAAATGTACACTTATTTTTTTGCTGTGTGAGGGGTTTCATTTGTTTAGCACTCAAATCAGGTCTTTCTTAAGTGTATCCATATTTGCAGTAGTTTCTTCTAGTAGCCTTAAAGATTAAACAACTCGACAATACTTGATGACAGAAGTGTAAAACAGCAAACTGTGATGCCCCATGATGCACAGCTAAATTCTGAAACTTTCTCTGCGGGCGACACATTTAAAAGCTGACATGACTTATGTCAACTGGGCTTTCTTCAGGTATGTTAACTAACTTCACTTTTGATCCAACGTTTTAGGCCACTTGATACAGATCACTAGATTCAGGCCAAATCATTTTGTATCATTTTTTGTTTTTGCCAAATAAGTTTTATTTGGTCACTGAATATAGACTTACAATAGTCACAAGTTGTAGAATTAATTTCCTGACATGCAGATAAACTTACAAAAACAAGCAAACAAAAGAAAAGAACACCCCAACCCCATCCTGTAAGTTCTGTAATACAATATAGTGTTAATCAAAGCAACTTTTTAGTTAAAATACATTGCTTTAGGGAATAGAATTCCTCAGGGAGTGACAGAAGAAAGGGCCCCAAATCTTGTGAAATTATCCAATGTTGCCTTTTAAAAGATATCTTCAGGAATTCCTCAAGCCATAGTTTAGCAATTAGACAATTAACATATGTCCAGAACAACAATAACAGCATTTTGACTGTTATCAAACAGTGTAAGGAATTTCTGTTGTGCACTGCTCAATGAATATGTATGTCTTAATATACAGTAATAAGCACTAGGTCAGGATCCAAGTGTAGATCAAGGAGATGGTTTTACATCATTAAATGAGCTATCCCAAGAATGAGGACATGATTTATTTGAAGCACAATATTTATTATCAATACACAAATACATAATATATGTATAAAATACAGAATTTGTTGCTTTTTAAATTTATATTCATTTTGATCAATATAATATACCATAATATATTTGACTGTAGATTAGGGCTGCAAATTATACCACAAAAATTATTGATATCAAAATAATAGTATATGCAATATGCATATCACAGACATGAGTGGTAAATTTGAAATATTTTATGCATTGGCTGTTAATCTAAATTTGTCCTATCAGATGAGGCCTTACTATCTTTAATTTTTCTAGTATAGGCGCTGTTCTGCTATAGGCTACAGTGGCCCAAAGGTAAACCCAGAACTAAAAATAAATAATAATGGTAGGAGTCAAGACAAAAGAGGAAAATGACAAGAGCCAATCAGAGTCAGAATGCCTGCTGAGGTTTTCTCTCATTCCCAGTGTTTTAAAGATTAAATGCTTGAACCTTGACAGTTTTTAAATCTGAATTAAAATGAACTAGATCTGACTATATATATATATATATATATATATATATATATATATATATATATATATATATATATATATATATATATATATATATATATATATATATATATACACACACATATAACGCTAATAATTCTGACTTCAACTGTGTGTGTGTGTGTGTGTGTGTGTGTGTGTGTGTGTGTGTGTGTGTGTGTGTGTGTGTGTGTGTGTGTATGTATGTATATATATATATATATATATACACACACACACACACACACACACATATATATATATATATATATATATATGTATATATACATACTGTATATATATATACATACATATACATACATATACATATATATATATATATATATATACTACCTGCTTACTTTAAGATGAGTTAATTAATAAATAAATGATTTAAAAAACAAATCTAATAAAAAATAGGATTTTTCTAGGGAAATGGTATCGTTGTCGCAATACTCAACAACAATACTGCATATTTTTCCAGCATTGTGCAACCCTATTGCAGGTGATCATGGGATATTTAGTTCATGTTTGTTTAATTTTTGGATGTATTACTCTACACTTACCCCAACTCTAAACTATACCCCTTACAGTAATGAAAAACTGTATTTATTGTTGTACAGAGTTATAAAAATGACATTTTATTTATTCTGTATGTAGCCACAGCTGTAACACTTCTTGCAGTGTAAGTCCCTCCCACTTGGAGGCCTGAATCATGTGTTCTGGATTGTGTGTCCTGAAACTTCTGTGGGTCTGCAGATGGATATTACTGCTTGATTCAAGGCCACTGGTTTATTTGCCTTTTTTTGGAAATGCCAAACTTTTTAACTCCTTCTTACAGTAAGTGCTGTGCATCATTGAAGGCAAAAGCATCACAAGGCATTAGTCTCATTTAAACCCTTACAAGCTGACTGTATCTGTAAAGACAGCACCCCGACTGACATGGAATAAGTGACTCACGAGGAGCTCTTTGTGGGAGGCTAGCAGAAAACAAGAAAGCCAGCAGATTCTGATGTTAGCACAGCGATCAGCTAGTATCCAGTGATATTGTATCCAGCAACCTAAGGCTTTCAGAATTTTATGTCATTGAAACAAAAAGTATCGTCTACAATCTAATCTAGAAGTAATGAAGTCATTAATGAAACAAACTAAAACTAAACTGAAATTTACAGCGAAATTTTAAAAAGAGGATCAAAATAAAAACTAATTAAATAAATGCAAATCTATAATAACCTTGACCTGGATGAAATATACTGAAAACATAACTAAATGTTCAACATTGTTAGCAGATGCTTTCATTTTAAATGCTTCTGCGTATATAAAAGTATTTGTATGATTTTATGATTTTTATTTTTACTCATATTTTTAGTCTATATAATATGTGTAATTGTATTTATTGTAATTTCTTTTAAAAATTCTACTTTTTTTTTACTAATATTTTCTGTTATGCACCTAGGGTTTGAGAGTAACTCAATATGTCCTGTACATGTAATTGAATTGACAACAAAGCTGACTTTGACTTGAATTTGACTTGAAAAATAACTTTTATTCAATTAATTTAATGCGTGCACCACAATTTCATCTTTATCATATTGTTGCATTAAACAACCACAAAAAATAAAAACTACAATTAATAAATTGTATTTTAATAATTATACTATCCCTATGTAATTTAATGACACTGATGATTAAGGGCTCTATTTTAAAGATCTAGGCGCAAAGTCTAAAGCGCAGGGCGCAAAAGCATTAAGGGCGTGTCCGAATCCACTTTTGCTATTTTAAGGGCGGAAAAATACACTCTGCGCCGCGGCGCATGGTCTAACAGGGTTGAGCTTATTCTCTTAAGGAGTTATGGGTGTGTTTTAAGCATAAACCAATCAAAGTCACATCTCCCATTCCCTTTAAGAGTCAGTTGTGTTGTGCCATGGCCCATTTGCTATTTACATAACGGACTTTGTAAGTGGAAAAACTCAACACTTCACTAGCGAGAAAACAGTTTAACAGGCCATCTGCAGCGCAAGGATAAAGAATGTGCCTCCTCCAATCAGCATTTACTTTCACTTTCTCTTTCGTAGATAAGGAAACGATGTTGTAGGCTATGTACATCCATTAGCCTACATAATTTCGTTTGTTAAGCGCAAAGATTTGTTTCAAAAATATTTCTAAATTCTGTTCTAATTTCCAGCAAACGAATAAATAAACAGTAATAACGAAGTGTGGTCAAAAAACTGAGTTATATCCAAACACACGTCCTATACACCATATGGCCCAAAACCCAACAGGTGGACAAATCTAAGCTTGTTTTTCATAAAGCAAATATAAATATGCATATAATAAATACTACTACTAATAATAATAACATTATACAAAAGCAAACCGTCATGAATAAACTAAAAAAAGCCCCCCGAAATGAAGGCATAAAGGCAGTGGTTTTTATATGTAGAAAGTAATAATTTTTGTAATATTTCATTCCTTTAATTATTTTTCAAGATATTTGCGTATTGCTGTACATCCTGCGTGTTTTAGGCAATGTTTAGGCGAGGCACACAACTAACTCGCACTGCACTGGACTTTAGACCTGCTTTCAGCTGGTCTATTGCGCAGTCTATTTTAGTTCCTCAAAATAGCAACGTACCAACAATGCGTCTTAACACATCTGTTTTCTAGAAAACACCCATGAGTCCACAAAGTGGCCTAAATGGATTTGTTATTTAAACAACGTGGCAGAAAACAGGAAAATGAAGGTTGCGTTGGTCTGAAAATAGCAACATGTTGGAGCAAACACGTCTTGCGCCTTATTGCACCGGGTGTATGATAGGGCCCCAAGAGGTTTAGACTTTGGGTAAGTGTCTACTAATACATATACTGTATGTGAGCTTGAAAAACCACAAAAGCAACCTTACAGTATGTTGCACAGCTAGATTTTTGTCATAGCTTTAAATATATTGTTGGGCTCAAAATGATTGATTTTTCTTTCATTCCAAAAACATTATAAAGTAAAGATCATGTTCCATAAAGATATTTGTACATTTCCTGATGTACTGTACATAAATCAAAAATTGGTCAAAATTGGTCATTTGTCTGGTTAAAAACTTAATTTAGACAGAGGAAATTCTCTCAGTATAAATTTTGGAACCCTCAGCTTCCAGCTTTTCAAATAGCTGTATCATTGCCAAATATTGTCATATCCTAACAAACTATAATACCAAGGGAATGCTTATTTATTCAGTTTTCAGATTACGTAGAAATCTCAATAATTATATTAATTAAAAATATTATGACTGCTTTTGCTTTCCAGGACCACAGATGTGAATTCAGGAACTTGGGCTGTAAAGATTTCCACTGTATCTCATACAAGCACCCCAATCCTTAAGCAAACACAGGCGGATGTCTGAAAAGACATACACACATGCACACACAGAGAGAGCATCACCTCACATCCTGTATATGCACACTTCTTCTTGAGCACATTCTAATATATATATCAATACTTTTCTCCCCCCCCCCCCCCCCATCTCTCACATTTCTCTCCCTTTCACTCTGATCTTCACACAAACACACACACTTCCATCTCTCGTGTTCCTCCCACACGCTTTCTTTATCTTTCCCGGTTTCCTTTTCCCTTAAACCCTTGCAACCTATTCAAGTGTTTGCAAGCTCTTCTAAATTGTCAATTTTTAAAACTTTTTTGTGTAAAATATTTAAATTAAAAAAAGGACCTATTATGCAAAATTATCACAAATCAGAAGCAGCAATTGAAAATTGTCCATTCCAGATTTCCCTCTAATGTGATGTCACAAGCTATCAAATCAACCAATACAAATCAATCAATACAAATCAATCAATCAATCAATCAATCAATCAATCAATCAATCAATCAATCAATCAATCAATTAGCATAAATTGCTAAGAATCACTGTATCCAATAAAGCAATTATTCTTTTTAAGCTACTAACTTTATATAATTAAGAGCAGCGAGTCAATTCGATTTTCTCCTGTAGTCTCATGTGTGCTGCTCTCATTTTAGTACAAACTCTATATCTAAAATATAAATGTAATTTATTTTATTCAACCACATACAAGACCAACTGTGTTTGTGAATCTTTGATTTAACCTTATATGCATTTGACAGATTATGCACATGCATCAGGCGCTAAAGAGATCTTTAGCTTTTTAGCTCTTTTAGCTTTCACACTACTTATTTAAAATTACCTGAATCAACACAATTCTTAAGATTTTTTGGGGGGTAACTTTGGGGGATTTAAATTTGTAAAAACAGTTAACTTAATCGATTTTTGTTGGGACAACATGAAGGAATTGTCTGAAACCCAGCCTTTTTTTTTTTTACAGTGTAAATTTAGTTGTGATGTGAAGACTTGAAAGATTAAATGAACTGTTTCCTCTAATTTAGCCTAGACTTCTTCAGTTTTATGACAAATGTGTGTTAGAACTGTAGATGCATTGGGGAATTTGGCTATTGACATGAGATAGCCATTGTATTCTGCTAAAATTAATTAAATTACTAAAAATAAAAAAAATATTTGTTTGTTTTGACGAGTCAACAAAATATTACAAACTTACAGCACTAATGACAATCAAATCAAACTAATATTCTGAAATGGGGTGGAGAGTAGCAGCACATTGGCATTTAAAGAGACGTGCACTTAAAAACAGTGTGTTATGGCTTCCACTCAAATATGAGCATCTAGACCAGGGGTTCCCAAACTTTTCAGCCCGCGACCCCTAAAATAACAATGCCAGTGACTCGTAACCCCCACATTTCTCTTAATGTATTTGATTGCTATAAAGGTGTCAAAGTTTAACCTAGTGCTATAAAATCAATCTGCTGCAGCTGGTACTATTGCTGTGTTGGTAATCTAACATAAACAAAAAATTAAAAGGCTGATGGCTTATTATTTGCATGTTGTTGCTTTTTTATGTAACTTATAACTATTATTTTTACATTCTGTGGGTTATGGATAAAATATGGTCATTCTAATAGTTAAAAAAAAATTTATTTGACTTTTGGAAATCGCCAAACGACCCTCTATCATTGTCCCGCAATCCCCACTTTGGGAACCACTGATCTATACTAGGGTTGGGTCGATAGACGATGCCATCACCCATCGCCGATGGCAGATAGACATCAAGATGCTGAGCAGGCACTGCGATCCTCCACCTCGCCCCCGTCGCAGCAGCAACCCGCTTACGAAAAGTACACACGGCCCCGTTTAAAATGGAATTTTAGAATGAAAACGATCCACACTGGCGTTTCATCTAGCATTTCTGAAAAGTCCTCCTTACCATACCAGTGACCACACACACACACACACACACACACACACACACACACACACACACGGTCATGCGCTGCAGAGTACGCGCACGTCTGAGCTCCAGCAGTCAGCATGCTTTGAAAACCCCAGAGAGCAGTGCAATTCGGACAGTTCATCAAGGATGTAGCGCTGGATCGCGTCTCACTGTAGTTGTTAAATGTGATATTTAATTAATCTTGTCTCTATCTAACAACTCTTTGGCCTTTTGAATCTATCAGGTAATGTGTCACAGTGTCAGTGCACTGCTGCAATCTTTCGCTTTCAAGTTTTGACTTAGTAATTTTTTCAAAAACCTCAGATATTGTTGGTGGGTTCCTGTTGGTTGTGCACCTTTTTTACCAAACAAGTTTGTCGACGCCATTACAACGACACCGATCACTCTGCCCATTCATGCCAGAGTCCCACGGAAAAAGGGATTGACAGGTGGTAATTTGTGTAACTTATCTTTATTTATTTATGATTTGGTTATGTGTAAAACAAAGACCATGCGGGTCAGGTAGTTGAAATGGTAGGCTACAAATAATTAAGTTAATTATAATAAATGAATTAATTATTCATAAGCCGCCGACGATGCCAAGGTCCATTGCGATACTTCACATTAGACATTGTACGATGCCAAATTGGTCAACATCGTCCAACCCTAATCTAGACCAAGATATATTAAATAGGAATTTGAGCTGAAACCTTTGTTTGGGGGACACCCGAGTCTAATATTAAAACTTTCAGACAGCCGTCTCTCCCTTCATGGCCTCGCAGGCAGCATGAAGCACAGCTCTAGTCAGTCTGCATTAAAGTGAGCACTGTTTACAATGACTAAACGGGGAGCATACTTTCAGCTCCAAATGGCCTATGCGAATCCAAACAGTACGATGTTAGAGGCAGCTGCTAAAAAAACTGTTATTTTTCAGCAAAATGCTACTCTCCTGAATGCGTCTGACTGGTGCGGAGAGCAGTCTCAACACTGTTTTGGTTATTGAACTGAATTATAACTCTGGAAAATTCCGCAGACGTCCTGAATGACTGTTAATGCGGGTTTCTTTTTTGCTTTCCTTTCTCTTTTTTTAAAGAATAGCATCGAAGAAGTTTGCTCTTTGGTATTTGATTTACAGTAGTGCAGCATTTCTGTTCCATGAATCATCGGCCAAACTTTAACTCACGGAGAGCGACGATAACTTGAGAACTACCAACCGAGAATCAGGAAAAGAGAGAGTCTGCGTGGACATTTAATCTCTTTTCTGTCTACAGTCTCTTCCGTTTTTGTCTGTCTCAATGCACAGAGCTAGAATCCATTTTATCTTTATGCTGCATTTCCCAAGATGTCTACTGCTGTTTTGCCTTTTATATTTCCCCACAAACGCAAAAGCACACAAGCTCAATCTGTGTTTATTTGTCAGAGTGTGCGGAGGAAAGGGAATTTGTTTATGTGAGGAAGTGACGGAGTGCTGCTGTCTGGCTCACCCACAGCAGGAAGAGGCCGTAGCATGACTTTGCATGATCTCTGGCCATAAAGACTCTCATTAAACACCTTCACACTATCTGCACAAACAGATTAGCTCTGAAAAGACTCCTCATGAAGCATTATCACTTTGGAATTGACAAACGAGGCTTAGGATGAGATGAATAAGGAATTCTGCACATTTGTGGACATTTTTACAGTGTTTATGCACTGTAAAAAATCTTGCTGCCTAAATTTTGGTCTAAATAAACTTTTCTAGTCATCTCAAATTACATCAACCGACTAAAAATATTAAAGTTAAACTTTGGAACAACTCAGAAAAGTTAGTTGAAAGCTGATTAAATTAAAATTAAAATTAAAGTTTTTGATGTGACTTTTGGTAGGCCTATATATTTTTTTTACAATGTGAAGAAAAACTGATAAGTGTGTTGAGAAAAAAAAAAACAAGAAAAACCATTAAAAAAAATTAAGAATAATTAGGTTTAAGCTGTTGAAAAATAGAGCACATGAGCAAATTTTTGGTGACGCATAGACATGAAAGAATATATATAGTGCATCCGGAAAGTATTGATAGCGCTTCACTTTTTCCACATTTTTTTGTTACAGCCTTATTCCAAAATGGATTAAATTCATTTATTTCCTCAAAATTCTACACACAATACCCCATAATGACAATGTGAACAAAGATTTTTTGAAATTGTTGCAAATTTATTAAAAAATAAAAAACCTGAAAAATCACATGTACTGTACATAAGATCTCTCCAGAGATGTTTAATAGGATTTAGGTCTGGGCTCTGACTGGGCCACTCATGGACATTCACAGAGTTGTTGTGAAGCCACTCCATTGATATTTTGGCGGTGTGCTTTGGGTCATTGTCCTGCTGGAAGATAAACCGTAGCCCCAGTCTGAGGTCAAGAGCACTCTGAAGCAGGTTTTCATTCAGGATGTCTCTGTACATTGCTGCAGTCATCTTTCCCTCTATCTTGACTAGTCATCCAGTTCCTGCTGCTGAAAAACATCCCCACAGCATGATTCTGCCACCACCATGCCTGATTTTCTCGAAACGTAACGCCTGGCATTTACTCTAAAGCAGGGGTGCTCAACCCTATTCCTGGCGATCGACCTACCTGCAGTTTTCAGTTGCAGCCCTTATCAAACACACCTGCCTGTAATTATCAAGTGCTCCTCACGTTCTAAATAATTGGTTCAGGTGTGTTTGATCAGGGTTGGAGCTGAAATTACCTGGAAGGTCGATCGCCAGGAACAGGGTTGAGCACCCCTGCTCTAAAGAGTTCAATTTTAGTCTCATCAGACCAGAGAATTTTGTTTCTTATGGTCTGAGAGTCCTTCAGATGCCTTTTGGCAAATTCCAGGCTAAGGAGTGGCTTCCGTCTGGCCACTCTACCATATAGGCCTGATTGGTGGATTGCTGCACAGATGGTTGTCCTTCTATAAGATTCTCCTCTCTCCAAAGAAGAACACTGGAGCTCAGACACAGTGACTATCGGGTTATTGATCACCTCCCTGACTAAGGCCCTTCTCCCCCGATCACTCAGCTTAGATGGCCGACCAGCTCTAGGAAGAGTCCTGGTGGTTCCAATCATCTTCCACTTACAGATGATGGAGGCCACTGTGCTCATTGGAACTTTCAGAGCAGCAGAAAATTTTTTGCAACCTTCCCCAGCCTTGTGCCTCGAGACAATCCTGTCTCAGAGGTCTACAGACAATTCCTTTGTCTTCATGCTTGGTTTGTGCTTTGACATGCACTGTCAACCCCGGGACCTTATATAGACAGGTGTTTGCCTTTTCAAATCATGTCCAATCGACTAAATTTACCACAGGTGAACTCCTACTGAAACATCTCAAGAATGATCAGTGGAAACAGAATGTACCTGAGCTCAATTTAGAGCTTCAAGACAAAGGCTGTGAATACTTATGTACGTGTGATTTTTCAGCTTTTTTATTTTTAATAAATTTGCAACAATTTCAAAAAATCTTTTTTCACATTGTCATTATGGGGTATTGTATGTAGAATTATGAGGAAATAAATGAATTTAATCCATTTTGGAATAAGGCTGTAACATAAAAAAATGTGGAAAAAGTGAAGCGCTATCAATACTTTCCGGATGCACTGTAAATAAAACCCTTCAAAATATCACAACATCTGATTTTTCTAATATCGTGCAGCCCTAGTACATGACTTAATTGCAAAAATTGCATTTATTAATGATTAGGGATGCACCGATACCATTTTTTCCCAACCGATCCGATCTCGATACCAAAATTCTGAATATCGATCGATACCGATCCGATCTCGATACTGTGCCATTTTTTTTTGTTGTCCCCAAAGCTTTTTGCGTTGAGACTGATAGGTGCATCTTTTGCATGGTTTACTAATGTTTTGCCGTTGCGCGCTATGTGCTCTCCAGCGGAAAAAGCGTGTTACGTCAGTCTCGTCTTTTTCATTCTTCAATCAAATGAAAGCAGAGGCGGGGTTGGGTTTTCTTTGAGGTGACAGCAGTGTCTGTGTTGTCAAGACGACTTCGGTGAGCTTTTAATGATGGAGGAGAGACTTGTGGTCGCTGTTTCAAGTCATTCAAAGCGATATGACTTTACAAATCTTAAATATCATAATGCAATTAAAAATTACAATTACTGACAGGAACACTCGCGCATAATACGGCTCAGCTGATTCAGTCCTTTCCTAGTGACATAAAAAGAGCACCGCGCTCCTTTTTCTCTTGTCATCAATAAAGGCAGTGCGGTGCGCCTCGCGTTTTTGGAATGGAAAAGCGCGTGCAGTCACAGTAACGTGCAACCACACGTGCCTACATATTTTGTCAATGAAGCAAAATGAAAGAAGGATATTTCTGCTCATAGTTTGACACAGAATTGTTGACAAACCAGCCAGCGCTGATGTGGATCGCCTCTGTGTTGCCAGAGCCGTGTCATAAACTCAATATAGGCTATGGTGATTTAGTGTTCAACTAACAAACCAACCTTTTTTCTATCTTTTATTACACGCAGCGCGCGCACATGAACCGCGAATGAGACAGAGGAAATAAGTCATAATCGTAATTAAATACATAATCTTTAAACTAATGAATTCTATTAAACACGTTGACAGGAGATTTGTAATATTTAACATTAATTAATTAACATTAATTAAATGCATATTTTGGAGCGATCTATTTGAGGTAGCTTGATATTTTATTTGATGGAAGAAAAAAAAGATGATTGGACAAACAGCCTGCCGGTTCATAAACGTCAGTGTTTTCGTTTTGTAATTTAAACTTGTCATTTAGGGGAAGATCTAGAGCAGGATTTATTTTATTCTTTTTGTTTAGTTTCTGTTTTTCTATATGCTGCTAAAAACACAGCAGGTGAAGATGCTATATTATGTTCTGTATGCTGTTTGCATTTAAATAAATCAGTATTTTAAAATGCAATATTTAATGTGTCATACAAAATATAGGCACGTCAATTATTTTTTTAATTAATATTTTAATATTAATCTGTTAGCGGTTAACATTCGGTTACGAGGCCAAATTAACCGAAATGAGCAGTTTCTATAGCTCTGGTGCTAAACTCAATCATATATCTTTAGTAAAAACATAACAGACCTATAGGTATACATGACAGACGGCACAATCTAACTAAAAACATGCTTGCTGTAAAACTAGGCTACATTATTTGAGCATTCCTTGTGATATTGTCCTTTCATTTTTAATATTAAGATTTTTCTTTGAAATCTGCAATAGGCTATTGACATCGTTGGTAAAATAATCAGCCTTTTATTAAATTTATTAATTATATTAAATTACAGCCTGATATTTTCCTGCAGGTTTGATGCAGATTAAACTAAACCGTCTGATGCCCGTTTTACTTAATAATTCCTCTCCAAATCTTATATGCTTCAGCGCCAAAACACAAACTGGTCTGTTTAATAAAATATAAATATATAAAATTACAGTGAAATGTTCACAGTTTCAGAATAGCCTATATTAGGCTAAATCATTTTCTGTTAATAACAATCCATATTGCGCCCGTCAGTTTCACCTTTAATTTATTTAATAAACTATTGACCACAAAGGGCCAGGCTTTAAAACTATTCGCAGCAATTAATGTATTCACCGTAGAAAAATAAACTCAATCTGAAGGATGGGAGAACAAACTCATTGTAAGATTAATCTTATACGGAGCGCCGCACCTCACCTCTGCGCATGCAGCCGGCACGTGAATGAAAGCGCTTGATGCATCGGAGACAGCGCGCAGCGCTCCGGTATCTGCAGACATTTGCAAAACAGCAGCTTAAATGGAAGAAATAAGTGCGTTGAGGATCTGTCCAATGCATTATTGAGGCTTTTCTAATTAAACATTTCAGGTAGGCCTACTTTGTGTGTGAAGAGCAGGTAATAACCGTCTCCACTCCAGTATTGCGAATGCGATCTGATCTAACAGACACAGCAGCGCAAACATGATGAAATGAACTCCTGCTGCAGGTCAAAATGAACCCATTTAATGCAAAACTAAATGCATATCTCCACTAATTATTTAGACTAAAGGGAACAAATAGTCTTAGAGAAAGTTTTTCCTGTTGTCAAATGCGACAAGCAGACTGAATTGTGAATGAATGGAGAATGATTGATGGGCGCAGCCGCGCAGCGGCGGGAAGGGCTGAACTGAACATGAATTTAAACACTGTAGAATGGCTTCAGAACATTTCGGATATAGTGGGCCTACATGACAATGTTCTAGTGCCTTAAAATAGGCTTCATGTAGCCTATTAGTTGGCTTATAAACACAGAATATAGCTCACGCGCAAGATCGGATTTGGATCGGTACCAGCTGGCCGATACCCGATCCAGCAAAAATATGCGATATCGAACCGATATCCGATCCAAGTATCGGCATCGGTGCATCCCTATTAATGATCCCGGTTTGATTGTCAGAGTCAGTGTTTTGTTCAGTTTGACCTGTTTTTCACTGGGATTTTACAGTCACAGGATTCAAATGAACTACAGGAAACAATGTTGTTTGAGGTTTGCGATATGTCATTTTCATGTACACAACTCTTATGATTCAGCAATGCCTAGCCATATCCAGATTTAAATTCTATGGCACCTTTGAGGTATCAATTTAAACTCTTTAGATACACGACTTTACCTATTAAAGAGATACCGCCCCAGTGACAGCTTACCTTTTTTCCTGACAGCGTATAGTTATCGATCTTGGAGTGAACATGTTAAATGCCATTCACCTGGCATTTCAGATCTGTCAAAAACAGTAAAGGTATTTTTATTGTCGTTAAAAAACTTGTCAAATGTGACTTCTGTTTTTCAGACAAGATGTGACATTTAGGGCGTGCAAAAATGTGCATTTTTACTAGCAAACACCTATAGAGAAACCCTGTCATTTCCAGAAGAGCAGACTGTCTCAGATAATTAAAGCTTTAGGAGAGAGAAGGAATCAGATGCTGGAGTTCACTGCACATTCAGATGTTCTGAGACTATATATCATAGCTAGAAATGTATAAAGTCAAACTGAACTACATACAGTAAAGTTTTACTCAAAACTGATCAGATTTGACGTCTTCTTGACATTTGACATCCAGTTCAGACAGTCACTTACAGTATTTCTGCACAGCATCAGAAGCTCTCAGTCTAGCTAAATGTAAGTTAAATTAAAGCAGCTGCAGCTGATTTTGTAAACATAAACCTGTGAATAGCTTTGATCCTTCATTTATCAAAGTCTTCAATGACTATTATGCACCTTATAAAACCCTGTCTTTTTCTTGCTCTTGTAACTGGTTATTGCTGATGTTATTCATTTACCCTGAATCTCTTTGATGTGGTATAAAATGTTAAGCAATATTAAGTGTGTAATTTTAGATGGACGGATATAAACACACACGATTTAGATGTTTTTTGCTCACCAAGGCTAAAAATATTTTTCAAGTAAACAGTAAAATTGGCAATATTGTGAAATATTATTAATATGTATACATTTCTAAAATGCAGTTTATTCCTAAATTATTACCTATAGTTTTATCAATGTTGAAAACATTTCTTGGTGCCTATTATTGTTATTATTGAATTATGATGAAGAATTTCCCAATGAATATTTCAAATAAAACCTGTAAATAATATGACAATTGACAAATTGTCATGCCTTTTTGTTACTTTAGCTTAAAGTCAATCATGTTTCAACAAAAAAACAAACAAAAAATTGAGTTATACAAAGTTTGACTTAATATTTTTAGCCAGTTTGATTGATGTAAGTTAACTTAAACATTGCAAAAATTAGATGCTTTGTTTCCAGTGAGGACTTAGTGAAACTTGTTCATGCTTTTATCACCAGCAGGGTGGATTACTTAATGGACTCCCAAATGGGGTTCCCAAACAGACAGTTGCAGCTCATCCAGAACACTGCTGCCAGGATTCTGACTAGAACCAGAAAATCAGAGCACATCACACCTGTCCTCAGATCTTTAAACTGGCTCACAGTTACATTCAGAATAGATTTTAAAGTGTTACTACTTGTCTATAAATCACTAAATGGTCTAGGACCTCAATACAATACAGATAGGCTCACTGAATACAAACCTAACAGATCACTCAGATCATTAGAATCATATAAACTAGAAATTCCAAGAGTTCAGTCAAAGCAGGGTGAATCCGCCTTCAGCTTCTACGCCCCCGCTGCTGGAATCAGCTTCCAGAAATCATCAGATGTGCTCCAACATTAGGCACTTTCAAATCAAGACTAAAAACACATCTGTTTAGCTGTGCCTTTACTGAATGAGCACTGTGCTACGGCCGACAGATTGCACTATTATGCCTTTCTTTTCTTTTTCATTCCTTTAAAACCTGTTTTAACACATTTTAATCTGGTTTTAATAATTTTTAATTCTTTGTTGCCTTTATTTTCTTTTATTCTTGTTTATGTAAAGCACTTTGAATTACCATTGTGTATGAAATGTACTATATAAACTTGCCTGGTTAATTAAATATGTTAATTAAATGTTAATTTGAGTTAACTAAAAAACGTAAGGCAGCAAGGATTTTTTTTTAAATAACATTTTAAATGTCCGTTTTGTCATTTGAATCCATTAAATGCGATTAAAATGCAATAAAAAGTCGAATAATTATTATTTAATGTCTATTTTTCGAACGATTCCGCTAAAAACAATAATTCCTGAACAAAAAATCTGTAAATTACAATAAATTCTAAAGGATTTATCCATTTTGTATGATACTCTAAAAGTGATTATTCACATAGCACGACACAATATGACATTTTGACACCTTCACGTTTAAATTCTGCGTGTCTCTCCGTGTCAGTTTAGGGAACAGAGCACTAGCTAAATGAAACGGACCCAATGGCACTGCAATTGACCTGGATTAAAAGCAGCTGGCACTGTTGGCAAGACTGCATGACCTGCTTTACCCACTCCAGATCAGCACATCTTGGCTTGACATCACAAGCGTCAAAGGCCACACTCTTTACAGATGCAATGACGAAGAGTATTTGAAACTCAATGACATGATTGTGGCCTAATCAATGCATTCCTAAACAGCACAAGCGCTTTCATTCGACTAGTGTTTATTTATAGGAGAGTTTATTTATGCCAGATCTTCCAGAAGACACACGTGAAAAAAAGTCATCCTGCTAGAGGCAATGAGAAACTGACAAATGCAGCACAGAAGTTTATGCTGAGCATTTTCACTTAAATCTTAAAGTCATTCAATAAATGGGTGAATTGGATATGAAATACACCATTATAATTGGAAACACACTGGATCATCCACTTGAACTAAAAACAGAGTCAAGGAAAAACTTCCTAAAAGTACTAAGGAGTTGAATTAAAATCAACTGGCACTTATTAGAAAAGATAAACTGCTCTGCTTCTCCTTATTTAGATTAGCATTAAAAAAACACAAGCAATCCTACAAATTCTCCAACTCAAGGGATGAATTCGGTCATAATTCCATCACCCTTTCTTTATTTCTAAAAAAGAAAGAGTTGAAATCTGGCAGATCTACTGAGAGGCGCTTGGAAACTCATCGATTTGGACTCAGATCACAACTCCTTTCTGGATATGCCATTTAAAGCTGAGCCTTTCACTTTTTTCGGATGAAAAATGGATAAAAAAAAGTCAGAATGTGAAGTTGGAAATAAATAGGCTACATTCCCATTTCAATCATCCATTCTCAATTTTTTTTTGTTCAAAGCTTATTTAATTATGGTTAAAAAATGTGCCCAATATCAGATTTCACTGTGAACTGACCATAGTCCTAAACTGACCCACAACAATACACAGTGATAGATGTCAGTTTATATATTGGTTTATTACACTGTAACAAATGTAGTAACAAGTCAAAGCAACAAATATTTTCATGTTGCTTTAATTTTTCAGTTAATCAGGTTTCAACTACTTTTTTAGGTTATTCAAAGTTTAACTTACTATTTTTAGTCAGTTTGATTGATGTAAGTTGAGGTGACTCGAAAAGTTCATTTGATTCAACTTTAAAAAAATAAAAATAAAAAAAATAAGGCAGCAAGAATATTTTTACAGTGTATGTAATTTCCTGCAGAGTGATGAAAATAAGGATGTGTAAATGTTACAGTGTTTACAGTATGATCTCCTAGGTTTGGACTGTACAGAGCTGCCATTGTAAATCTGATGAGTTTAAAAACTCACTGACTACATTTACATGGACATCAGTAATTAATCTGATGTATTCTGAATAAGACAATAATATGATTAATGTGGTTACAGGAGTTGCTTTTTGAATGTTTCTTTCACATAATTTGCACATAATTCAATTAACGTCATTGTCACCATGCTATCCACACCTCCTCTGGAGTTTCATGTAATTTTAGGTTTTCATTTTGAATTTGTTGACTTAAACTGCATTTTGGCAAGTTTTACATTAATTCAGGAACATTTCATGTATGCCCCTCCATGATAAACAAGATATTGGATGCGAGTATGAACTGCTGGAAGAGTTTTAATGGAATTTGATACCGCACGGCGTATGGGGAAAAAAACTTCCACGTTTCACAATGCAGGTGTCTGTGGTCCTTCACTGACTTAGTAGGTGCAGAGAATAGTGTCAAACAGCCGTGTGTCTATAGACTATCCTGTCGCAAAATGCAGCGAAAAGTCCTATATGATGGTAATAGTTTGATAAAGGTGTTTACATGTCTGTACTGCACGTCTTAATCTGGTTTCTGTTTAGTTCAATTATGACCTTAATGGGAATAATAAAAAAAAAAAAAAAAAAAAAAAAAAAAAAAAAAAAAATCGCTGTTTACATGGAAGACTAATAATCAGAGTATAATCTTAATTGTGTTAAAATCGGATTATTGGTGTCCATGTAAACGTGCTGACGACAACTGCAAAAACTACCAGCACACAATTATGATCAAGAATTATCTGGAATAAATGAAGATGTTGAATGAAATCCAATATGATGGTTCAAACTGAGGCCGCATAGCAAAACAGCTTATCTGTATCAGATTCAGGAGAACAGAATCCAGGAAATGTGGCTCTTTTTTTTGCCTATATTTGATTCAGATTTTTGATTCCATGTGGACAACACAAACCACACGTTTTGATTTTGACCACTTCCACGTGTGGTCAAATGAATTTGAATTGTGATTGAAATTATCATAGTACTGTTACAGTGATTCTCTATAAGTGGTCTATAAATATTGAAACCTTTTCTGTCCATCCTTCACTGTAAAAATGCCAGTTAATAAAATGTTGGAAGCACAAAGAATATCCTAGTTGAACTACTGTTCTTGTTTGGGCTTAGTTTAGAAGACATAATAAGTCTGCAAAAATATACTTTAAAAACAATAAATGAAAGATTATCAACAAATCCACTCAAGGCGCAAATGGCCTAATGTTTATGGAACTAATAGACATAAATCCAGTCAATATTATACTCATTTAATGTTGGAGTCAAGTTTGAGCAAACTAATAATAATAATAATAATAATAATTCAATAAATATTTTAAACAAAGCAACAGAGTGAGCAAAAAAAAAAACTAGATAGGAACTAGTTACTAAAAAATGATTAGTTGAAGCTACTTGGATTTTGTTTATAGTGTTCTTCCGTTCGTCTCTGCTCAGGACTGTAATCGATACACACTGGTATCTAATATTGACCACAATCAAACAAAATAAATCAGTGGCCATTTCAGAATCAAAAAGATCTTATTCTGTTGACATGGAAACAATACATCAGTCATATACTGAGCAAAAAAATGATTTGCTACGTGTGGCGTTCACTCCTGCCTGTAATTATTACTTTCAATTGATCTTGTTTGTCTTTTTACTAGTTCAGTTTTCTATTGGTTGACTTGGTGATGTCTGGCTTTTAAAATGACAGAAGCGGACTTCTGGCTTTCGCTCATTCCTCCACACCACCACAGTTTCGGACGGCTTTATTGTTGTGTTCTCCTTTATACTTTCCTTTTGATATTTGTTTGGAGTGGGGAGTCCCAAACTGCTTTAGGTTTGTTTGGTTGTTATTTATTCATTCATTCATTCATTTTCTTTTCGGCTTAGTCCCTTTATTAATCTGGGGTTGCCACTGCAACCCTTTTCATAAGTCTATCATTAATTCTATGTAATTATGACATGACATGAAAGTGAATGAGATTTGATGCATACTTATGACAGCTGTCATTAAGTGTCATTCACTCAGTTTTGACATTTTAAATACACAGAAGACAACTTGACATAAAAAAATACATCACAACCTGTTTTGTCTTTGTCATGACAACTTGACATTACCAAGACAATAAAACTTGTCATGAAGCCATTATAAATATGTCATGAATTTTAGAACAGCGTCATTAATATTTTTGAATTTTTAAAATATTTTTATATTTGCAGCTGTACAAAATAAATTTGTCATTAAAATGTCATTAAATATTTTATTTTGATTTATTTTTTTATACTTTTAATGCCATATCAGCAGCATTGGCTATACTCATGGCAAAACCTATACTAAATAAACAATATCAAATATCAAACAATATAAAAAAATAATAATCATATCAGTTTCTTAACAAACATACATTGTACAAAAAAATTGAAGAAAGTCACATACAGTCTTTTAGTTTGATTAAAGATAAATATTCTAACATTTTTCTAGAAGACACCTTTTCAAACATTTCCCTTAAAATATCTCCGGAATTAAAACATTCTCTAATATAATTTAAAGATACACCTTCTATTAAAATGTTTTATCGTCAAAATATTTTTACACAAGCCACAGATAAGTTTTTCTTCCCCTTTCAATAAATATGAGTGTGTGAGTTTTGACTGTCTGATTCTGCATCTCGTATGTTCAACCTGATCATGTCTATTTTCAAAACGGTAATTATTTCTTTCATTTACAAATGAATTTACTTCATACAATTTGTTATTTCTACGTTTATCCCATTCCATTTGTCATTTCACATTAATATACAGATTTAAAACAGGTTTACCATCAGAGACAGGTTTATTACAGTCTGTTATCTCCAACTGTAAGGCTTCCTTAGCTGTTTTATCTGCACGTTCATTTCCAATGAATCCCATATGACCAGGAATACAGAAAAAAAATAATATCAAAGTCTTTTTCCTTTAAAAGGTCCACTTTTTCTATTATGCTAAAAATCATAGGATGATCAGTTTTTGTCATTAAATATTAACGACGCTGTTAAAGGTATTTGACAATGACACTTTTAATGAGACATTTTAATGACAAGTTTGTTCCACTGAAAACATGATCAGAAAAATATTCAGGAAACAATTTAAATGCCTCGTGACAATCATGTTTATGACAGATTTATAACAAGACATGATGTCTTAGTAATGTCAAGTTGTCATGACTAAGAATAAAATTGTGATGCATTTGTTTATGTCAAGTTGTCATAACAAACAATGTCACCATTGCATTTAAAATGACATAACTGAGAAAATGACACTTAACAGATGTCATAGGCATGCATAAAATCTCATTCACATTCATGCCATGTGTCATGTTATGATTATACAGGCCTTATGAACATCCCTTCAAGTAAAGTGTTACCAAAAAATTACTATGGAAGTCAAAGGATGCCAGAAAGCTAAAGAAATTGTTCAAAATATCTCCATTTGTGTTCAACAGAAACTCAAATAGGTTTTGAACAAGTGAAGAGTGTAAATGATTTCACAGCCCTTTCCCAAATCTATACCCCTCTTTATTTCTATAGCGCTTTTACAGTGTAGCTTGTGTCAAAGCAGCTTAGGACAGAAGTTCTAGTCAATTGAAATAACGTTGAAAATTGGACTGACAGTTTCCAAGTTCAAATTAGCTCAGTTCAGTGTGGTTTAATTTTCATTGCTGAAAGTCCAAACACTGAAGTGCAAATCCAACAATGCGCAGCTCCACAAGTCCCAATCTCTCTACCCCACCTTTCCTGTCATGCCTCCACTGTCCCATCAAAAAAAGCACGAAAAATACACAAAAAAAATTGCATTTTCCAGCAGTCTGAATGCACCCTTAGCTTCTGTGTATATGCTCAAACCCCCCAAAAATATTAAGGAATTTTAAATATATAAAAGCAAGTAAATGCCATCTGCAGAAACTCCCATTTCAAAACAACAGGGGTTTTGGATGATTTCTGGTTCTGTGACACAAACTCTGAAAGGTCATCTGCTGAAGCCCAAAGCATTTGGAACATTCCTGTGTAAAATGAGGGTTAAGGATTGAGATGTGGATCCCTCCAATTCTTTCCAACTGCACACCTGGATCCAGAAGCTGGTGATTACAGTCTTTCACACACTTATACCAGGGTATCAGGTGTACAGTAGAGGTCTTACTCATTTCACTGGCTCCATGAGTCTCTACAAATCTGTCTGTTAGACAAAAGTCAAGCCAACAACTCTTAAATTCCAGTGGAGCCATAATATAAGTTGTAAGCGGAAAGTCGAAGGTACTGTACATATGGATGATGAAAAAGAATTCATTTGTTTACAGAATATGGAGGGGGGCGCAATAGAGGATTGTATGAAGTAGACGCGTTTTGCTGATCTCCACCACATGAACTTTACAAAAGTTGCCGTCTTCAACTTTAATTTCATATCCTTGCTTTGTGAATATCTTATTGAACTTTTTTTTTCACTACTCAGTCTACATTTCGATGCACAAGAATGCCTTTAAAGCAGCCTAAAGCCTCAAAAAGCTCTGGTCAGTAAGCCGCCAGCCACAGGGAAGCTAACCCATCTTTCAGCCAAACAACCTTTGACAAAGACATACCTCCAGCATGGGAAAAGATTTCGAACAAGATTCTTGCAACTACACATGAAAGATTTGTTATGTTTGAGGAAAATTTTAGATCTCTCCAGACAACGATGCGTGAATTTTTGAAAAAAGTAGAGACAATCAAATCCCAGGCATGGTATCATGATAGCCGACTGCACTCTCTTGAAACGGCTGTATCGGACCTGCAGAAATCGAATAAAACTCTCAAAGCTAAAGGCAACGACTTAGAAGAACGATCTCTGCGAAACAATATTACAATAATTGGTTTTCCAGAAGGAGAGGAGGTAGGTAGACTGACCGAGTTTGTGTTGGAACATATAATCAATTCCATGAGGGTTCAATAAAAAAGGTCAGGAGAAGCTTTTCTTCAATGTCAAAATATTAGTCATTTATTAGGTACAAATGAATGATTCGATGAACGGAATTCTCTGTCCTCAATGCAATGCAAGAGTTACATTCAGGAGGTGCGCAACAACTACATTTCCTGACTCAAGAATTTATACATCGCTTATATTAACAGGTGGAGTTTAGTGGAATTCGTCACTTGTCAATCATTCTCCAGTCCTCTGGCAGCTGCACCCAAACATACTTCCTATTCTTCTACAAATTCTCTGCACAACATTAAGACTTTTCAACTGCAAATGTTCTGTGTTCAGTTTCATCTCTGCTCACAGGAAGTTTAGCTGCAGAGCTCAAGTTAATTTTAGACATTCAGGCCTTTGCATTTCCATCAGCTCCATCTAATTCTGCAAAAAAGCTTCATTAGTATGCAAGGCGTATCACACTCAGAGAAGAAGTTTGATTAATATATCACCTCAAGCAATACAAATATTTAATGAAAAGAAATATAAACAAATAATAATAATTAAAAAAAATGTCCAATAATTGCGACACTTATTTCAAAACTACTTGGTGAATCCCATTCTCACAATCCATTAATTATCGACTGGACTCATCACATGCTCAAACCAAGGTCATTTTTGCATTCCATTTTGATATTTCCCAAATGATGTTTAACAGAGCAAGGAAATTTTCACAGTATGTCTGTTAATATTTTTTCTTCCAGAGAAAGTCTTATTTGTTTTATTTTTAGTTAAAATAAAAGCAGTTTTTAATTTTTCAAAAACCATTTTATGGTCAAAATTATTAGACCCTTTAAGATGTACTGTATATTTTCTTCGATAGCCTACAGAACAAACCATCATTATACAATAACTTGCCTAATTACCCTAACCTGCCTAGTTAACCTAATTAACCTAGTTAAGCTTTTAAATGTCACTTTAAGCTGTCTAAAAGTGTCTTGAAAAATATCTAGTCAAATATTATTTACTGTCATCATGGCAAAGATAAAATAAATCAGTTATTAGAAATGAGTTATTAAAACTATTATGTTTAAACGTGTTAAAACAGAACACATCTCTGTTAAACAGAAATTGGGGAAAAAATAAACAGGGGGGCTAATAATTCCTTCAACTGTACATCCAGTTGAAACATTTTACATTAACTTTAATTCTTTTTCAAATATTTTTCAAGTGCTGTTTAACAGAGAGAACACTTTTAAACAAAATAGTTTTAATAAATAGTTTCTTTAATTTTCTTTTCCAGTATAACATTAATTTATCTTTTCCATGATGACAGACATAATATTTCAGTAGTTATTTTGCCAGATAGTCATATTTAAAGTGCTATATAGACTTAACTAGGTTAATTTTTTTGCTAAAAAACAGATAACTGCTTTTTGTTTTGTAGCCAAAAATAAAATAAAAAATTCTTAAAGAGGCTAAAAATGCCAATTTAAAATCTTTTTTTTATTAAAACTGCTTCTATTCAAGCAAAAAATTAAATGCCGTGAAAAAAAACTTTCTTCCTTAAACAGCACTTGGTAAATACTTAAAAAGGATTAAAATTTGATGATCAGGAGGCAAGTTGGAGAAAATTCCTAGTTTAAAGCTGTAATTATGAGTTCTACAAGGACATAAATGCTTTTTTACTAGTGGGAATCTCGTAATTACGATCATTTCAACATGCCACGAACACACCTCAAATCAGCATATGCTTTCTGGAGGATTACACGACACAAATTGTAACGCATATTGAACACGATGCTTAATTTATCTTAAAAACAAGAATATATAATACATTAACCTCATACTGTAGAAAAATGCAGCCTTTAAAGTCAACAGACAGAAGCCAGGGAGAGGGAAGGAGCACATGGTAATTGTTGAGGGCTCGTCTTTGCCTTGGCAGAGGGAAACTCCGTCCAATAAAGGGATGAAAATAAACTGTAAATGAAAGGCTTCAGAGACGTGGCTGGACCTCGCAGCCTGAAGCAGATTAGAGCCTGCAGACATCCTGACCACTAGAACCCTCTGTGCTCTCCTCAGCTCGCTTACTGCAGCTGATTTCCTCTACAGGAGACCTGGAGAATTGTCCAGATTAACTAATATTTTGAATTGATATTAATTACAATGCAGTTGCTCAGCTGGCACAGGAGCCCAGAGATGTGAACAACTAATCTCAAAGCAAGACAATAATATCGTAATGTCACGGGGAAAAAAAATACTATAATAAATGCTATGGAAAACTTTAAAGACCACTTGCGAATTCTGATTCTCTCTGGATTTACAAATTGTAGTTATGTATTTAAGTAAAACACAATTTTTGTTTAGGTAATTTAGTTGAGCAACTACTAAATACATTTGAAATAAATGAAATTAGAGTATAAAACTGACAACTAGTTAAAATAACAAACAAACAAAAAAAATTGGCACAACCTTTTTGACAGATTTATTTTTAGACACATTACAATTTTATAACTTTAGAAAAGATGTTCATATTAATTAATATTTGGTGGAATAAACCCTGTTTTTCAATCATACAAAAAAAGAGATGATATTTGTAGGGCTGCAACTAACAATTATTTTAATAATCAATTAATTTGCCGATTATTATTTCGATTAATCAATGAATCGGATAAAAAAACAACAACAAAAGCTATCATTTCCAACCCTTTATTCAAAAACAGAACTAAGATCTTTAGAAAGGGCACAAACGTGTTGTCCTTGAACATCCCTGAGCTGTTATAATAAAAATAATGAAATAAAAAACTTAGTATTTTGTTCTGTTTTCCAATCCAAATATACAAAAAAAAATCTTAAATCAAGATACATACTAGACACATGAAATAGCATAAGAAATTATGTCTTGTTTTCTGAAAAAACACCTCAAAGTGAAGTGATTGTTGGCTTAAAACAAGCCAAATTATTTGCTAATAGGGTAAGAAAATTTTTAAGCATCACTTAATTTTCTCATGCCATTTTTCTTGTCTGTTCTTGATTTAAGATTTTTTAGATTTGGACTGGAAACGAGACAAAATGACTAAGTAAGAAAAGTTTTTTTTGCAGTGTAGCTATACATGACAAGAGATTGAAAAATGATCCAAAAAAGGCAAGTAAATAAAAACGTGTCTTTAGTCTTGCAATGCAAAGTAACTACCACCGCTGCTTTACTTCTGTTAATTACCCTTTCACTGGTGAGTTTAAAATATTCTATCTGGAACCGGGAGTGAGTTTTGTAAGGCGAACATTATTTTAGAACGTTCACCCTATGTTCAACCAATGTTTCCATGGCGAAAAGTCATGTTTGTCACGTGACACATCGCAGCTACAATAGCGCTGTATGACAGATGTATCCCTTTTACTATGCCTTTCCGTTTCAATACAAAATATTCACACACTTGCTTATGTCATCAACTACCTGATGTTCCAATTCACAAAAACGTGCAAGTGAGTGTTTTATGTTGTTTAAAAGACGTATAAATGATCTTGATTGAACTTTGTTACTTTCACTACGTGTATCTGATATGAATAATACACATCTGCAAATTATATTTGAATGGATTGTTAGACTTCCATAGACTTTCTTTTGTGTTTTACAAACTCTAAATGTATTGTTTCACTAGTACTTGAGTGTATTTACATGTCTAAAACATAAATAAGCATTGAGTGATTAAAAACACTGCATCTTTATGATAATATGACACGTCTTTCTCTGGCTCAGCGCCAGCCAACGCACCAGAGCTCAGTTTGAATTTTTCACATCCTGCTTGTCAAACTGGATAACGAGTAAACACCAGCACCACGAACATTACATTCCTCACTTCATAACGGAACAAAAGTAGGACCCTGCTGTTGCTCCCTTCCTCCTCTTGTTTGCATTTTAGGTGCTGGATAACTGCTGTGGTGTTTCCATCATCACTTTTGCATATTTGGCCGTTAACACACTTATTTTGTTTATTTAGTGTGAAATGTTCCCACATAGTGTCGCACAGACTTCTCTGCCTCCGCCATGTATCTTTCCTCTAACTTTACCTCCGCTCGTTTTTTTTTTTCTCCGTCCTGTCTATGAGGCGCCGAACTGCTGGCATCAGTGCGTAAGAGAGGCAGAGTGCGTTCACTTCGCTCCTCGCTCAACAAAAGTTTCTTTATAATCAAACGTCTCTGCGTCGCGCAACACGATGAATCGATTATGAAATTCGTTGCCAACGCTTTTAGTAATCGATTTTAATTGATTAGTTGTTGCAGCCCTAGGTATTTGGTATGCTGATAAAAACTTGTTCTGGGAAAAAAAAAATATTGGACAAAATATTATTTTAACTTTTTATAAAATAATATTAATATTAATATAATATTAATTTTATTTAATTGATCATTTTAACTGTAAAATTTTAACCTATAATTTTATTTATTTATTTTTATGTTGCTTAACACTTTTATAAGCATTGGCATGAGTACAAAATCTAAGTACAGGACTGTTGAATGCTTGACTCTGATTGGCTGATGACAGTGTTTAATTTGTAAATGAATAATTTCCACAGCAAAACCAGGAAATAAAAGTTACCGTGACCGACGTCCGCCACACAATTTCAGTTTTCCTGGAACGCAATGCTACCAAGCGGTTATTGCGAAAAAAGCATCAAATTTCTAATAAATCGTGTGAAACATCAATATCAGTTTAATAACACATTTAATATTCAGTTCACTTCACTATTATGTGCCAAGTGAAAATGACCCACTCTGTCTATTCTACAAGAAGAGCCCACAGTTACCTCTTCTGTCATGTTTTCTGGCTGACTTGAGATTGCTTTGCTTCTGTCTCCCGTTATCCTGATCCAGGGGTGCAGTTTCATCTTCTCTTGATCAGGCTCATTATCAGATTTACGTCGTTTAAAAAAGATGAAGATTTCAGATGCAAAAACCTCTGAATGCCATCTGAAATTTTCTTCTAAAATTTGCATTTTTCTCAGGCTCCTGTCTTGATTCAATAATTTCACTTTTACAGGAAATAATAGGTTATTTTCATCGATTTTAACATGAAATAACTGAACATAAACATAAGAGGCAGAGAAAAATGCTCATTGTAGAAGAAAATTCAAGATGGCATTTAGAGGTTTTTGTATCTGAACTCTTCATATATGCTTGACTGCTTCTTTGAAATTTTGAAAATACAAGTATTATTTAGGTAGGCCACTATGTCATTATTTTTTGCTGCTAATTGTGCGTTAAACCACAATCATCAATAATGAGAGTGATTGTAAATGTAAAAAAAGCTGAGTGGTTGAAAGTGACAACCATTATGTGTGTAACAGCTTTGCTCACTGCTTTTCACTCGGACTCATTCACATTCTCTCTGTCTCGCTCGCGCACGCACGCACGCACGCACACACACACACACACACACACACACACACACACACACACACAGACACACACAGACACAGACACGGACATTCACCACGCTAAAGTTAATGCTGGATCAATTAAAATAAATACTGGAACGCAAAACAAAACTATCTGACATTTACCGGAACAGCATCTGACAAGATCCGGCTCAAATTAAGCACTGGCTGATGAACGTTGCAGTGTGTGTGTTTTTATTTTTTCAGGGTAACACAAATAAAGCAGCTATAGGTGAGTTTTGACTGCATTACAGTTCCATGTCTGTATGCTGAATGATTTATTCTATGTATTGCCTACAAAAGTCAAAAACCAAATTAAAACAAAAGGCTGTCTTTCTGAGATTTGTACACAAAGGAGCAAAAATTTGACAAAAGTTTGGAAACATAACATTTAACGACATGTCTATTAACCAAGTCAGAAAGTACAAGACTATTGTAGCAAGCTTGTGTAGATATTCAATAATCCTTCCATTTCCTTTCCTACATTTCTAGCAAGGCCTCTTTATATTTCAAGCCTGAACCATGCTGAAACACCCAGCATCCTGTGAAACACTCAAACCAGACGACAATAGCAGGCTACTGCTTGGTAATTCTGTAAAGTGAAAAGCCAGATCTCACCTGTGTGGTTTGCCAGGTGGATCTGCAGCATGTCACCTTAAATTTGTCCTTCGTCACCACTTCTGGCCAAGCAGTCTGGATGAGAAGATGATGAAAATGACAGGGAAAACAGAAACAGTCACTTTAGGAAGATTCCAGAAGCTGGAAACAGAGAAATCTCCTCAATCTTCCTAATAACCTGCTGCACCTGAATGGAAAAGTCATTAAAGATTGCTGCTTGATCACGAAACTAGCCATTTTTGTGTCTGATGCAGCAGTATATCGTATAGTCAATGCAAAATAAACAAGATCAATAACAGAATACTCTAAAAGGTTAGTTCACCTCAACATGAAAAAAAAAAAGTTATTATTTACCCACCCTCATGTCGCTCTAAATCCTCCTGAGACATTTGTTCATCTTCAGACCACAAATTAAGACATTATAAATGAAATCCGAGAGCTTTCTCCTCCTCCATACACATCAATGGTCCAGAGATGTTCAAAGTCCAGAAAAAGACAATCAAAACAATTTATAAGAAGCTTCAAGAACGACTTTGTTCACCAGTGTCTTCTCAACCATGTCAGATCAGGCTGTGCTTTTACTATGGGAAATACAACATATGGTCATTAAGGTCATTATACAGGGAGTGCAGAATTATTAGACAAATGAGTATTTTGACCACATCATCCTCTTTATCCATGTTATCTTACTCCAAGCTGTATAGGCTCAAAAGCCTACTACCAATTAAGCATATTAGGTGATGTGCATCTCTGTAATGAGAAGGGGTGTGATCTAATGACATCAACACCCTATATCAGGTGTGCATAATTATTAGGCAACTTCCTTTGGCAAAATGGGTCAAAAGAAGGACTTGACAGGCTCCGAAAGTCAAAAATAGTGAGATATCTTGAAGAGGGATGCAGCACTCTTAAAATTGCCAAGCTTCTGAAGCGTGATCATCGAACAATCAAGCGTTTCATTCAAAATAGTCAACAGGGTCGCAAGAAGCGTGTGGAAAAACCAAGGTGCAAAACAACTGCCCATGAACTGAGAAAAGTCAAGCATGCAGCTGCCAAGATGCCACTTGTCATCAGTTTTGCCATATTTCAGAGCTGCAACATCACTGGAGTGCCCAAAGGTGTGCAATACTCAGAGACATGGCCAAGGTAAGAAAGGCTGAAAAACGACCACCACTGAACAAGACACACAAAGCTGAAACGTCAAGACTGGGCCAAGAAATATCTCAAGACTGATTTTTCTAAGGTTTATGGACTGATATAATGAGAGTGAGTCTTGATGGGCCCGTGGCTGGATCGGTAAAGGGCAGAGAGCTCCAGTCTGACTCAGACGCCAGCAAGGTGAAGGTAGAGTACTGGTTTGGGCTGGTAACATCAAATATGAGCTTGTGGGGCCTTTTCAGGTTGAGGATGGAGTCAAGCTCAACTCCCAGTCCTACTGCCACTTTCTGGAAGACGCCTTCAAGCAGTGGTACAGGAAGAAGTCTGCATCCTTCAAGAAAAACATGATTTTCATGCGGGATAATGCTCCATCAGACGCTTCCAAGTACTCTACAGCGTGGCTGGGAAGAAAGGGTCTAAAAGAAGAAAAACTTATGACATGGCGTCCTTGTTCACCAAATCTAAACCCCATAGAGAACCTGTGGTCCATCATCAAATGTGAGATTTACAAGGAGGGAAAACAGTACACCTCTCTGAACAGTGTCTGGGAGGCTGTGGTTGCTGCTGCACGCAATGTTGATGGTGAACAGATCAAAACACTGACAGAATCCATGGATGGCAGGCTTTTGAGTGTCCTTGCAAAGAAAGGTGGCTATATTGGTCACTGATTTGTTTTTGTTTTGTTTTTGAATGTCAGAAATGTATATTTGTGAATGTTGAGATGTTATATTGGTTTCACTGGTGAAAATAAATAATTGAAATGGGTATACATTTGTTTTTTGTTAAGTTGCCTAATAATTATGCACAGTAATAGTCACCTGCACACACAGATATCCTCCTAAAATAGCTAAAACTAAAAACAAACTAAAAACTACTTCCAAAAATATTTAGCTTTGATAATTTGGGTTCATTGAGAACATGGTTGTTGTTCAATAATAAAATTAATCCTCAAAAATACAACTTGCCTAATAATTCTGCACTCCCTGTATATGGTCATTCATACACGTACAAATGTGACAAACCATAAACAAGAGCTTGTGCAAAAGGTTTCACATTTCGCTGCTTTCCAAAGTTCAAGCTTGGTGAATGCTGACCTGTGAATTTACAACATATGAATGCATGAGTCCAATAGACAATAATAATAAAAAAAAGTAATTGCCTGTCTGTACAGAGGATTAAAACATGGAGGAATCCCTAATTTTGTCAGTGTAGCATCTTGATTTATCCTGCCTTTTTTGCATCACCATCTGAACAAATTTTGCATGCTCAAATTCTCTGACCATGGCTTTAGTGTGAGCAGTGAAACATTCAAGCTACTGTTGTAAAACTTGTATTAAATACACACTCTGACCTGAAAAGAAACAAAAAGACAAAAAAGACATTGGTGATCAAAGTAATTTTTACAGTTTTTTTTTTTTTTGGGGATCTAAAAATTTAAATCCTAATAGTTTATTCGCAAAACTGTAAGACCTTACAAACACCGTTAACTGTTGCTCTCCTTTTTGAAGTCTTTTTGACCCAAACTCTAAAATGAGCTTCAGAAATAATCAAGGAATAATTTCACATAAATCAAATAGTTTTGAAAAACATCACTTCAAGTTATGAACAGATTTAATTTAGGCTTTTATTGACATATAATCGTGGATCAGCAAGCGTAAACAGAAGCTCAATCATACCTGCATGATGAACAAGAACAAATCCAAAGAATCAAACTAAAACTTGCCATGTGACACAAGATTACTCTTAATTGGTTTGTGATTGGGATTCAGTGACCGAAATCTGAATGCTGTAAACATGGGCTCTGATTGATGTATTATACACATTATAAAGCAAGTGTGTCTCTTCAGAAGATTAAATTATCAATATATGGACAGAAAAAATGCTTATAATGGTTTTATTTACTTTTATTAAGAATATAGCCGTGTTCCAAAGATGAACAAATTTATTATGGGTTTGCAATGACAACATAGTGAATAAATGATAAGAATGAACTCTTTAAAGTAAATCCTGAAACCCTTAAATTTATATACTGATTAATAAAAATTGTAACTATGGAGGTCTAGTTAAATCCACCAGTGTGCAAAGTCTTTTAGTACTAAGTGGTGTGCTTAGTTTGGCTTATGTTATCCATTTCACAGCTCTGAAACATGACCCTGGCAGGGAAGAACCTGTTGAGAGCCCAATTTGTCAAAATAAATGATGCTTGTGGCTGTGGCACAACAGGCCAACGCTGGGCCATCAGTGAGCATCTGACACTTTTTTGCAGTATTTCCACAGGTTGGTGGCAGTTGGTTTAATTCAGCAATTCCAGGCATTTTTTTGAGATCACTCTTACTGAATGTTCTGTTTAGTGAATGAGGAAAAAAGAATAGATTATATATAATTTAATTATATATTATAATTGAAGAAAGAAATTAAGATCAATCAAGAGTAAGTTCTAGTGTTGCTTCAATTTTCCAGAGCACTAAATACACTACTATTATTATAACAAACCAAGATGTCTGAAGCAAATAAAGTGATTCATGTAATATTTAAACTGGTAAGCAAGCTCTGCTATATTTATGGTTTGTATATATATGCAGTCCAAGTTTCTGTTTCTCTTTTTGACTTAAAAACAACATAAACCTTCTGAACAATAATAATCTGCTGATATAGATGGTTATTTCATTACAGCAAATGCAGAAAGCATATGCTAAGAGACTTTACATTAGTTGGTTACATATTAATGAGATGTCCTGGGTTAAAATCCTGGACGAGCCCCCATATGTTACACCTGTAACAATGATGCAACAAAGAGAGACGATGCAGCAAAATAATATTTTAAGAATTCACACTTAGCTGATGATTGATAAAAAAGCTTGTTTGGTATATAGTCCCAGGAGAGAGCCCTGAGTTTATAAGATCCATGAGTCGATCTTCGATCCCCCCTACAGGGTGCCCCTGCAGGGCGAGAGGAGAGTTTGTGCTCAGGTAGATCTCGATGAACTCCTCTGACTTATTTCTGGCTAATGACAGATAAAGGGATGGCTAAAAAGAGGTATACGGCTTACTAAGAGTTCGACTATGATGCCAATTTGGAATGTTCAATTTACTTAGGTTGCGTGTTTTTGACTGTGAGAGGAAATTCAGGGAACCAGGGAGAAACCCACGTGAGCACGGGAGAACAAGCAAACTCGCAAAGTAGGGGTGGAGGGAGATTATTCAAGATGAAGATACTGAGGTAAGAAACTCTGGTTATTTATAGTGATTTAGGAATTGTCTCATTGGTGAATCATGTGTTAGCTAATGCAGACCAGCTGTGGACATCATAAGCATGTGATTCTCTTAAAATTTGTTTAGAATTAAACTTCACTTATTGCAACCAAAATATATGCAAGTGGGATCAGTGGGATTAATCAGTATGCAATTCAAATAAATTAATGCACAAACTAAAATGTGGTCAGTTGGATGACAAACAAAACCTAATGCCACAATATCAGAGTAATAATGCATTAATGCCACAATATCTGGCAAACTGCCCGAGTAACGCATGAGCAGCGGCCACGATGAACTCCCCACAGCAGGTTTAAATAAGAGGAATGTCGAGCATCAAGTGCACTCAAGTCACAGCCCAATCATCAAAACATTAACAGAGAATTAGAAACCAAAACAGAAAACTCAATTCTACACTGCAAAAAAATGATTTTCTTAAAATGTTGTCCTGTTTCTAGTTCAAATATCTAAAAAATTTTAAATCAAGAAGAATTTTCTAGACAAGCAAAACATATTGTCCTGTGTTCAGAAATATTATGCCAATATTAAGTGAATTTTTTCTTAAAACAAGCTAAATAATCTGCCAATGGGGTAAGGAAAATAATCCAATGTCAAAAGAAAAAAAACGATAATTTTTCTTACCACATTTGCTAATTATTTTGCTTGTTTTAAGGAAAAACTCACTTAATATTGGCATATTATTTCTGAACACAGGACAATATGTATTGCTTGCCTAGAAAAAGCTTCTTGATATATTCTAGATATCTAGATAGACTTTTTATATATTTGGTCTAGAAAGAAGACAAAAATTCGTAAAAGTCTTATATCAAGAAGCTTTTTCTAGGCAAGCAAAACATATTGTCCTGTGTTCAGAAATAATATGCCAATATTAAGTGAGTTTTTCCTTAAAACAAGCAAAATAATTTGCAAATGTGGTCAGAAATTTTATCTTTTTTTCTTTTGAAAAATATTCTAAGTAAGAAAAGCATTTTTTGCAGTGTAACAAATGGAGACATAGAAACTACTCATCAATTTCCCCCTCTACCATTTTTTCAGGTTGCTTTCAGATAGTCAAACTAGGAAATCTGACGTAGATGTAAACCAGCTGACAGTGACAACAACTGGAAATCAACAACTGGAGAATGGAGGACACAAAATACAGAGCCATTTTTTCAGGATTTGTAGCATGTTTTTATGATAATGGAGATGGAACAGAGTATGTGACTGAAAAAAAAGAAGGATTAAAACATAATAATTTACCTCCCCAAATGTTTTTGTCCCCAAAATGGTCTCAAAAAGCCACTTCAACCAATAGTACTAGCAACTGTAAAAATGATTCCACCAGTGGGAAAGTCTATTGAGTTATGAATCAAATGTAGTGCTAAATCACAGCTTTCTATGAGATGATAGTGTACAGTACACTAAAATGCACATGTAAAAACAACACAAAACAGGTTATCAATCTGAACCTGTAAAACTCAGAGATTGCTTCAGTGAAGTGTGTATCCAATTAATCAAAGTAAGCCAATTATGAGAAAACACTCACAGCACATTTTGCCATTATAGCTTTATGAGATAATTGGATACAGTACAAGAAAGATCAAAAGCAAAATTAAGAGCAAAAGTGAGCTGGTTTCTTATCTTATGCGATATTGCATGCGTTATAGAGCCACAGGCAGGGTGTCTTAATGGAGGCTGATCCAGGAAGCTGCAGGATATTTAGGCCAAACCTGCATTTTTATGACAAACAGCCCCTTTTTACAAAGCGGAGGATCAAGGTCAAGTGGGACGAGGCGTGCTGGGTTTCCTGGTGAGTTAATGGTGGATTGGGGTCTCAACTCTGGTTTGATGAGGTTCCAGGAAACGGCAGGGGGCTTCACTGTAAAAATGGGTAGGGGGACTTTGAGAGGTGATATGGGCCAATCATGAGGGAACAAAATCCCTTGACGATGCAGAAAAGATAAGCAGGTATAGGAGTCATGTCAGCAGTACAGTTTATGGCTAAATTTATAGTGCGTGCTAATGAAAAAGGTACAGTAGGTGTGTGCTGTTCTTCCATGCATAAACAGGTAGAATTAGAATTATGGAACTTTTATACACAGTTTTCTTAAAGTTATAGATCACACACAAACATTAATTATGCCATCATTTACTCACAAACAAAACTCACCAAGTCAGAAGTAGACAATTCATTTTTCCAAGGGGCCACATTAGACTCTGGGGCAGTTTTAGCGGGCCAGACCAATACAGTAAAATTCTTTTTTTAAATAAATAAATAAATAAATAAATAAAATCTGTGAATCTTATAAAATTTTATAAAAACTTACAAAAAGAAGCAATTTTACACATAAGGTATTTTAAAGCAGCATCACAGTATCGACTTCATATAAACGCTATGGGGTTGTTTGACTGACCGTAGTTAATGTTTATTTATTTATTTATTCATTCATTATGTTTAGTGAGAGAATTCTAGCCTGTATTAGACTGAATAAGTGCACTAAAGTTAGGTTGAATGTGAGGTGGATATGTGATGCAATATGATTATCACTGAGAGAGGATCTGGATTTGTTAAATCTGGAATTTGTTAAACCTGGATTTTGTAAATCTGAGGTAATTAGTCTACATTTATTACTGTGTAATTCCATACAAAGTGTGAAGTTTGCTCGCGGCACCTGGAAAAGTGAGCGTAATGTGCATCCCTTCCTATTTGCGTGCTGAACAGGCAAGTCTCCATTTAAAATAACAAAACTGAGCACACAAAAGATGCTAAATGTGAAAGTTCCATTTATTAGTTCGCAATATAAGACCTGCGCCTTGCAAGGCTCTGTTTGTAGTTGAATTTAAATTAAATAAATACTTCACAAGGGTCAATCAAAGAAGTCAAGCGGGCCGCATGTGGCCTGCGAGCCGTAAAATGCTTAGGTTTGCACTAAGTGCTGAAGGGATGACAATTTCATAGGCCAAAGCTGAACTTAGGATTCTCATTTATAGAAATCCTATGGTTAATCAACCGGCTTTGGATAATTCAAAATAAATGATGATAAGCAAAAGCTTATCTGTGATAAGCAAAAGTTGGTTGATTCTTAGCATATAAAACATCTTTGACTTTGTTGTATAATGTGTAAAGAGCTATAGGAATACAACTGAATTGACATACATTTTGTTCATCAAGGAAAACTTGGAAAATGAAAAAAATATTTAACTGTGAAGCCCAATAAAATCAACAGAAATTAGCTTTTTTAGGACTAATTTTAAGGTCTTAATATACCCACAGAGGTTCTGTTTCCTTAATATGAAAAACATAAATTGAAATGACTAACCAGTGCTTTTCTGTTAGTTAAAAACTGTGAGTGATGTTTAAATGAATGTGTAAATATGTGCTGTCCTCTTTCCAAGCTAAAATAAACATACAACCAAAAAGGCAGCGGTGAGAAAACAGCCGTTAAAAAGCATCTATTAATAGCAATGTAGATGTTTCCTCATGCTCTGCAATTAAGCTCTCCAGTTAAGTCATATCACATTTATTTACATAACATGTAATACCACTGCTTCACAGTATTAATATGAAGAAAGTCAACTTTAACGCTGTGTTTCTTCGTACTTGCGGTTGTCTGAAACTTGATGGATAGAGCAGAAGAAATTAACCCAAAACTTAAGTACGCAGAAAATAGCAAAGTCCAGTAAAGGAGGTCGAGCCTTCCCATATATGGCTCCTTGACTCTGGAATAGCCTTCCTGATAATGTCCGAGGATCAGACACATTTTCTCAGTTATTAAAGGCCTATCATTTTAGTAAAGCATACACATAATGCATCACATAACTGTAGAGTGCATAAGTATGCTCCATGCAGGTGAGTGGGCTTGACAAACCACCCGTAGGACACACTCTTCCTGTCTTACTGCACCAGGCAGTTTGTTAGAAATATTTCTATATTTTATATGTTTGTTTCTATGTTTGTTTATATAACTGCTATTTTTATTTACAGTGATCCCTCGTTAATTGTGAGAGTTACATTCTAAAAATAGCCCGCAATAGGTGAAATCCGCAAAATAGTCCGCTTTTTTTTTTTACAATTATTATAGATGTTTTAAGGCTGTAAAACCCCTCACTACACTACTTATACACTTCCATACTATACAGTACGCTAAAATCAGTATGCGAGAAGTACCCGGATGACTTCCGACGAGATTCTGAAATGCGCATCCCATGCGCTATCCCATGATGTCCCATGAGAGAATTCATGAATGGGAGTGAAGCGACGCAACTGAAGCAGGTAGGTCACCGTGACTATGACAAAATGGCAGATGTAGTACGTCCGAATTGCATTCATACTTCTTACATTCATACTGTATAGAACACACTTTTCTAACAGCCGAGTAGTACATTTAAATTCAAATGCAGGTACCCACTGAGTAGTAGGCGGTTCGGACACAGCCATGGTGAGGTTTGTTGAGGAGAAAATTGCAAACATATAGTACAGCACTTCAGATTCACATTGCTAGCGATTGAAGATTCGGGTAAATTTTGTCAAGCTTAACGCATTCTGTATTGTGTAGGAGACACGGCACAGAGGAGATTAATTGATAATGGTCCACAGCCGGTCAGGGTGTAGAACTCAACGCGCTGTAGAAAAAAAGTCAGAGCAAAGCATGTCAAATTGCACGTGAAACTGCGATAAACCGCATTATGGCGAGGGACAAACTGTGCAGCACTTCATTCTTACATTGACATTTAATATCTCTTGATCAAATACATTATGAACAGCTGCTACACTAATTATTTTATTTTCAAGAAATGTCTTTTCAAGAGATTTCCAAGTCAAAAAGGCAGAACTTCAGAACTACCATTACATCACCATCATGCGACCAATAGTAGTTTAACTGTGGAAACGAATTTTCAAATAAATTTTAATTTTCCTGATCATACCGGTATCATGACCTTTACGCTATACAGACTTTCTAGCTTTTCATGATTTTCTTTGTTATTTTTTTTGACTGATAAATATGATGGTGATAATTTCCAGAAATTTGCAGACAATTTGGCCATTAAAAAAAATATGACAAATCATAAAAATAAAGCTTCTTTATTTTGGTCTTTTGTTAAGCCAAAGGAGGGTTGTAACACATCTAAAACACGTATTGCCCTAAAACTTGTCAATGGCAGGGAAGCATTTTCTCTCGTCAACAGCAGGGAAAGAGTTAATCGAAATCATTTATCGATTTTATGCACAACATAATAGGCTACCAGCCATACATGTAAAGCACAAACAATGCCCTTTAATTTGGTCAAGTCGAACGGCTGATCCACTGCTCCGTTTGTTAGATGTTTGCTCAAACTTTATTTTGCAGTCTGAAGTACGCCAAAGGCACAAATCGGCCAGTTCGCGCCATGTCATTCACTCTATTTATGCCACAGAATGTCTAATCACATCTTTGCATTGACTTCACATGTAAATCCTTCGTGCTTCATCCACGTCTGCTTACTGCATGGGCTGCAAAACAATTCTACCGCACTTTCATGTAATGTTAGGAATCGTGAGGGCGCAGGTGAGACACAATTTTTCAAGAGACACTCAAAACATCACGTGCGCTACGTATGCAACGTCTATAAGTGAAGTTTCATAAACAAATTTCGAGAGGAACACGTGATTATTGACCGCGGCTACCTCATCCACAATCATTAGCTAGCCAATCAGATCCATCCAAGCTCACTATAAGTAGCCTAGGGAATATCACTCCCTTATCTTCATTTCGAAGAAACCCCCCATCCACCCCTTCGCCTCCTCTTTTCTTCCTTTATCACGGGGAGCTCTCGAGAACCACCTGATCTCGTACTCCCCTGATACGCTCTATCGACCAGGCGGGAGCCCTGGGCTCAACTATCTCCGAGCTCAGGGTTCTCTCCCGGGACAGCATGCCAAACCAGCTAACAATTTGTCAAACAATATCTAAGTGCGAACTCTTGAAGTCATGTAAAACAATTAATTCCAAACTGAAATAAATCTAATTTGATTATATGGTTTGGAATTGAATGTTTTATGAGATTGTTTGTGATTATTGTGTGTTAAATGAAGAATTTTTCAGGATCACAAAATATTGCGACCTTTTGTTAATGTTGCGTTGGATTCAGCAATCACAAGATCATGAAAAACTAGGGGGTCTGATTATAAATTAACAATATGATCACCACAGTCCTTATTTTTAAAAGAAAACTGACTTGTACAAAAGCTTTCAGAGTTTCAGAGCTCTCCATTTACTCACAGAACATATGAGGATGAATAAATGTAAACATGCAAGTCTTGCCTACGGTGCTACTCATATATCTACTCCAGGACCATTGTTTACAGCATTTTCAGGTAGTTTCATCATTCATTATCATCACCTGTAAATGAGTTCCGGCTACATCATTGTCTCCACTCATCCAGTATGACCATATAAGCCAGTAACTACCATCTTCTTCCCGTGTTTAAGTGGCACTGGGCACATCAGAGGCTTCCAGTGGCCTCTGGGCTGGTAGGAAGCAGTTTGACCTCCAGCAGCGGTACCCTCTTTCCATTCCCCAGCAGAAGCTTTCATTAGCTCACCTAAGAGAAGTTCCTCATTAGGACCAACGATCAGGGTGATATCCTACGCTCAAGGCCCTTTTGCAAGCGACCAGAGACTTCAAAGATGCCTACGGACCCTCTGTAAACCCCCTCGACTGATGCCTGGTGCGATAATAGGCAGCAGAAGGCAGGTAAAATGAGAAAGATGGTGCAGCAGGGTTTATGTTTTATGACTTTCCAAGCCGGTGGAAATAAGTTGTTTTAAAGGCTCAGGACTTGCACCACCAACAAGCTGGAAACACAAAGGGGGATCCCTATTAAAATACCCATAAAGAACCTGCAACTTCACTCTTATCTGATGGCCCAGTCGACGTGGCACACGGTAGCTGAAGGTGATCGCACACAATGGAGGGGATTAGACTTCCACATCAACTACTGGAGTCAACGAGATCTAAATATTTAAGGATTTTTAATCTTAGATGTCAGATCACCTTTAATAACTGCTATTAAGTAACGGTGTGCTACTGTACTGTATATTTGATGCATACGTTAACATTGCGATTGTTGTTTTAACCCTTGTATACTGTTCAAATTGACTACCCTTTCCTTATGTTGGTGGCTGTTTTGCCCCATTGACTTCAATATCAAGAGCATATTATTTGGATTGTCAAGGCCCTGCAACCAAATATCATGCATCCTTTATGGGGTGTTTGTCCCTGTTGGAAAGAGGTACTGTACCTGTAAAACTTTTAATTATTACTGTCGATCATCAGTTGACACCATTAACCCATGCAAAAAAGACGTTTATATTGTTGGAAATTTATTTCTTATTAATTTTGGCTCATTTAAATTGAGCTGTGTTATGCCCATGTATGTTAGCTGTGTCATGTTTATGTATGTAAATTTAGCTGTGTCATGTTCATGTATGTAGGTAAAGAGGGGCCAGGGTCTGTGATGCCAAGGCCAGATAATACAGAACGTAAAGGACCACACCCGGCCAATTCCTAGAACACCAGTTGTTTACTTGTGTGTATAAAAGTGATTTGAGGGAAAGAGTTGTTGTTGAAGATGGCCTGAACATACGTGATGGACACCTCCAACCCAGGGCTCTGTAACTATCAGAATTATTTAATTGTATTCAATAAATAGCTGATACTTTTGCATTGAAAATTTTTACCTCTTCTTAACAGGGAAAACCAGCAACAATCAATAATGCATGGTTATATGGTGTCATGGCTTTGCAATCAAAAAAAAAATGTCATTATAATGGAAGTAAATGGGGGCAAAAACAGCCATAAACATAAGGAAAGGGCAAATTTGCACAGAGTCTACTGATTAATTTTCGAAATTTTTAAAATAATTCCCAAAATATGTCAAAATAACATTGTCACCAAAATCATTCCATTTGCTAAATACAGAGAGAATTGTGGCCAAATTAAGAATCAAAAATCACCCCAGAGTGGATGAAAACATCCCCAACATACACAAGGATTAATGACGTGCAATCTGACAGGGGTATCTCACTCACTTTGCAAAAAAAAACAAAAACAAAAATGTTTGAAACAACATTGAGTCTGAAAGCATAAAGCCTATTATAGTGCATATTGTAATGCAGTTGGAATTATTCTAAAACTCATATTTGGGGTTTTATTTTGTAAGATACAAAAAATAGTGCCATATTCCTGGATAATTTTTTCTGTTACTCCAATGAACGTTAGCATCTCAGATCATAACTGTAACTAATCTGTAGACTAATCAAGTGAGTCAGTGATTCAATAAGGCAATTCTAACAACAGAAAACCTGCGTTGCTTCTACAATGAACAAGCCATTTTAACAAAACATCTGAATAGTCTATAGTTTATAATAGTCTATAATAATCTGATAGTCAATAGATCAGGGACTTGCCAAATCCCAGGCACCTATTCACCTTATTCTTTCCGTACAAGTGGGTGCAGCCATTTGAATCTTTTTGCTCTCAAGACATTCTGGTCTCATTCACTTCCATTCATTTTTAAAACGTTAAAACAGCTTGTTATGTGATTGATGTTGCAAACTGATATTTCTCTATTATATGATACTGCTTTGTCTGTATAGTCATGCAAACATTTGTTTGTAGAGCAAGTAGTTTGATCATTTTCTGCGTTTACTATTCCTAGTTTATTCCATAGGCAGCTGAATCGGAAGTTCTAAAACAATTGCAAAAATGAGTACACTTCCGCATTGAAGAATAAGGTCAATACCAGCAGTTTTAGTGTCATCTTTATCTATGACCGACCTAAACCAGCACAAAAACACACTCGGTGAGATACTGCTTAATATTGTTTTCAGGGAAAAAAATATCAAAATACAGATATTTTCTGACACTATTGAACTTTTGAATATAAGGATCTTAGATGAATCTTATAAAATGTATCTATATTAGGTACCTTCTTAACTTCTGATAAAGAAAATATGTTACAACTCATGAAAGAAATCATTTAATCAAATGACAGCAAAGAAAAACATTTTTTTTATAAATCAAAAACTTTTATTTTAGTAGAAAATATGATCATGTGTCAGAAGACTGGAGCCATGATATCATTATTACACATAAGCTGTCATTTTAATGTGTCTTTTCTTTACAATATCACTTTAAATACAACTTTCAAAAACTGCTAGCATCGTGCCATACCTCACACATTGACTGCTTTAAATGAAAAAGCTGTACATGCTCAGCTTTTCTTGTAATGCAGCAATTCTAAAGCCTTAAAGTGAAATTTATAATTGAAATGAAAGGCATTTCTAAGCATCTTTAAATTTGAAATATATTGTCCTCCATGTTACTAATAAATGTTCACATGTAACACTTTAGTCCAACTAACAATACACACCATTTAGGCTTATTACCTGTCTATTATTAGGATGTTAACGGTTTATTAGCACTTATAAAGTATGATCTTATTTTACATCCCTAATCCTACCCAATACCTAAACCTACCTTACTAACCATTAATAAACAGCTAATTAGTAGTTTGAGCTGAAAGTCTTGGTAATAGCATGAATTGTATATAAAATACACTTTGACCAATGTGACATTATGCAAACGTTTGGTTGTACAAATTAAAGTAAATGACTTCTGCATCAACTTGGGTCAAACAGGAAATAGGTCTTTGCAGAGAAGGTTTCTAGCATATCGCCACCTAGAGTCAACAAGAAAAAAAAAACACTTGGATAAGTGACTAATCTTGTGTGTATAATGCACACATGTGCAAGACTGTGAGGCTCTGGAGAAAAGTTACAAAGAGGAAAAGCCGAGATTGTTGTGCAGCTCAAGGTGTGGTATTTTATCTGGGGGGAAACATCAGTCTGCCAGCTCAAAATAACGCAACACTTATTTTAAGTATCAGACTGAAATGCAGCTAATTATCAAATAATCTTCAAAAGATCTCCATAATTACTTCTGTTTGAGTTCTCAATGACTTTACTTGACAGCTGTTTCATTTGATTTCTTTTACTGCATAATCTATAGTATTTTATCTCCCCTGAGGTTAAACAAACCCCCAAAACAGAACCAATTATTCTGAAAGGGATTGATTGATTGATTGATTGATTGATTGATTGATTGATTGATTGATTGATTGACTAAAAGATTGAGCTTAAAAACTGAAACAGTTTACCATTTGCTCGTTTAAAAACTATTTGAGTTTACTTGATATGCTGAACACAAGAGAAGATTTTCTCAGGAAAGCTGGTAACCATTGACTTCCATAGTATTTGTTTTTCCTACTATGACAGTAAATGGTTAGAGAAGGAAGAAACTCAAAAAGGTTTGAAACCACGTGAGGGCGTACAAATAATAAAGTAAATTGTCCTTTCTGGTTAAATTAACCCTTAAAATAATAGCTGTGTACAGAGTTTTTAGGTAGGTCAAAGAAACCCAATAAACAGCATCATTTTTTACAAATTCAGCACTGAGGGCTCAAACATCAACACAAAGTGAACTGGAAATCTCTAAGAGAGTTTGTCTACTCAACTAACCCTATTTAAATATCAATCTACCACCTCACTTTTATCGATGTCTATTGTTATGCTGTGTGTTTGTGCTTCTAAATCTATACCCTGACTGATTTTCAGAGTGAATGTTGGCTTTTTTGTTTTTCACTCTGCCCACAACCCTCTCTCTCTCTCTGTGTCTCTGTTTTTCCATGACTCATGAAAGAACTTTGACGAATTACAGAGGTCTCAACAGATGGAAAAACTTCGCCATTATGACTGACCACAACCGCTGACCTGAAATCAGCTGTGCGCTCGTCTCGCATGTGCCTCAGTCACCCCACACTGATCCAACATCAGAGATAGCGCTGTTTTGACCCCCTCTACAGTTCTGACTGAAGTGTATGTGGAAAGTAGGTGGAGTGTAAAGCCTGTGTGAATCTCAGATTTGTCCCCCTGCTGGTGTTTATGTTGACACAACAAGGTTAAATGATACTGTGCAACAAAAAATAAGTAGTGAACAAAACAATGACCACACAAATAAAAGAAAAGCCAATCTAAAAGCAAAACTGAATTCAAGTGAATGGGTTTGTGGATTTGATACTTCTATATGCAGGGTTTTGTGCACTGACGTGTATAGTGGATATTTAGGGTGGGCTTATTTTACAGACAGGCGGTCCTGATGTGCACCATGCAGGATTCTCACTGGCTGTTTTTTGACACCCACTAGATGATGAGTGCTTTCTGCTTCATCTGTTATATCTCTTTTGAGTCTCTGCTTTTTTTTTCCCGCTCTCCCACACTCATTCTTTTGTTCCCATCTGTGAGCCAAAACAAAACTAAAACTCCCCGTCATTCACTGGGAGACTTACAATAAAGTTGGACTGTATAACACTAACATTTACAAATGCAGCACGTATTGAAAGGTAAAAATGAATTTGAAGTGTTTCATAATTTGCTTAAAGTTATAAATATTCCATTGGCTGATTATTGCATAATCTCAGCATGCACATTTTCAACAAAAGCTGTGGTACTCAAGATTACTAGGGAAGCTCCGATCAGGATTTTTGGAGGAGATACGGAGTACTGATTCCTTGTCATGGTGAATGGCCGATACCAAGTACAGATTCTGATGCTTCAAGCTTTATATAACTTCAGCATTGCATACAGCTCATTTACCCTCCAAGTATGATACTTACTGTAAGTGGAGAACTCTTCTTTCCTAAGAGAATAAATGTAAATAAAAAGAGGATGTTGCATATAATCCCCCCAACAAGTCTTTATAACTATTTAGTGTGGACATGTCATGGTTAGAAGCAGTTTTACAGAAAATAATAGATAAGACAGATAAAAAAAATTTGGTAAGAAAAATGACTAACAAAGCAATTTAGAAACACTGAATGACAAAAGAAGAATTCAACATGTCTCAATGAAGAACAGTGAGTGTGTATTTGATGCATAAGAGGTTAAAATGCAGCTTCCTCTGCTTGTAAACCCATAAATGAACACTTGGGATTGGTTCATGTGATCGGCCAGATTAGCGAGTACCAATCAAGTCATAAAATGTTATTATTGGCCGATACCGATCTCCGGCCGATTGATTGGAGCATCTATAAAGATTACACCACTACAGGGATTACAAGGAGAAGTAAATACTAGAGAAAAATGTTTTCTACAAAGATAAAGTTATAGTAATAAATTCAAGTTAAAAGGTAAAGCTTATAATTTATTTGAAATTGGATGTTTTGGAGCAGATATTAAAGTAAGTAAATTTCACTCAACTTTCTTTCTTGCTTCTGGTGTCCCCATCATGCATCATGGGACATTTTGCATTTACTGTATCACTAGCAGATGTCAATTTCATTCAAAATTTGATAGCAAAGGTTTTAAAAGTGATTTTAGTTATTTTGTGTACACATATTTGGAATTTAGGTTTTTTTTATTAATAATATAAATTTATTTTAAAAAGATGCATTGATATTTCCAACTGCTCAAGCTGTGACGTATCCCGGCTGACACTATATTTACTTTTAAGGTCATAAAGGGTCATAGGGTCTGAAATTCATTTATTTATTTGTTTGGTTTTATTTTTAAACCTTTTTTTCCTCTGGATATTGCCATATTCCGAGACAAAGGCTGCATCTGAAATTGCATGCTTCCAAACTATATACAGACAGTAGTAGGCCTCAGTGTTAGGGAAAGTTACTTTAGAAAGTAATGCATTACAATATTGAGTTACTCCCTTAAAAAGTAACCAGTTGCATTACTTCGTTACTTTTTATGGAAAGTAATGCATTATGTTATTTTTGCGTTACTTTTTTTGACCAGGCAGAGGGGCTTGACTTGCAGGTGTTTTTTTCTTCTTCTTTTTTTTAAATAGAGGAGCTCTGCAATTAACAACACATTGTACAACCTTCATTTACCTTAAAAAAAAAAAAAACGAAGGATAATGTTATATTCTGAGAACTTCCTGACTCCAGAGCTATAGAAGTCGGATATACATATTAATGAAAGTTTAAAGCAATGCATTTGCTACTTTCTACTTTTTGTCTTATTAAAGTAAAATCACTGTATATTCAGATAATCCTCTTTTCCTTTTCTTCCATGTGGTTAAAATAAAGAGAAAACTTCCATCGCAAAAATGTAAGGCTCTGCCATCTTCCTTTCTATCTGTTCCTGCTTTCTCAATTTGAGTGTGGAATTTAACGTGACTACGAACATTTTTGGCAATTCGGCAATTTATTTTTAAAAGCAAATTAACTAAACTAAAAAGTAACTCGCATTATATTTTTTAAAAAGCAATTCAAATATTATTACTTCATTTTGAAAAGTAATGCGTTACTTTACTCGTTACTTAGAAAAGTAATATTATTACGTAACTCATGTTACTTGTAATGAGTTAACCCCAACACCAACAGGTAGGCCTATGCTAAAAACTCATAGAATTCGAAAATCAGTATGCGAGAAGTACCCGGATGACTTACTACTTCTGGCGAGATTCTGAAGTGTGCATCTGATGGACGCTACACTAACCCATGATGCACCGTGAGAAAATTCATGAATGGGAGTGAAGTGACGTAACTGATGCAGGTAGGTCAGGTGATAATGAGTAATGATGGATGTAGTGTGTTCGAGTTCTATTTATACTACTCACATTCATACTATATAGAACATACTTTTCTAATGGTTGTGTAGAAAAATCAAATTCAAATGTAGTACCTACTAAGTAGTAGGCGATTTTGGACGCAGCCAATGTTGTTAATTTGTTCTATGTAACACCTAAATATCTTTAAAATAAAATATTTAAAAAAAAAAAAAAAGACACATTAATTTGTTCAATACATTGAACACATTTATAATGACAGAAATCTTAGAATATTGTAACAAAATATGCTAAATATGATCACAAACTCTGATATTATATACTATTTTGATATGATATACATTTTAAATTTATATCTGACATTATATATTTTAAAAGGATCATGGGAAATAGAGGACAATAATTTTCAACCCGTCCCTTAACCTAGAAGCTGTGTCAGCATGCTTTAAAACCACTTTCATTGTGCGACTTTACGTAAAAAAGTGAGAACTCCCATTTTAACTTGATACTGTTAAGTTGACTTAGCTTGATCTTTATAATTCTAATCATTTACATAAATGTAATAAATTAGGAAAACATGTTTACTCACTTTTAAGCAAATACAAATAATCACTTTTAAGTGTTGAAAAATACTTTAAAATACAGATATTTTCTGTCACTATTGCACAAACTTTCGAATAACAAGGTCTTAGATGAGTCTTAATAAATGTATCTACAGTATATTAGATAACCTTCTTCTGATAAAGAAAATATTTTATTAATCATGAAAGCAATCCTTTAATCAAAAGTGACAGCAAAGGAAATCATTTAATACAAATTAGCATATTTATTATGGAATTACATTTTTTTATATATTAAAATATTAAGTAATATTTTAAGTTAAAATAATATAAACAATATACTGTTTCAATGTTCCTATTTTCACCATATTTTAATAAAATAAATATAACCTTGTTAAACATGAGATTCAAACACTTACAAAATATCTTGCTGACCTCAAACCCCAATCATAAACCCATAAACAAATGCCTTAAATAACATAAGCATAAAACAATCTTCACTGAAAAAGTTTAGTTAAGTTTTTTTTTTATCTAATACAAGTCAAAATTCTGAAATCAAGTGTAAACATCCATCTGCTAATGAAGGATTTCAATTTTCCATATCATATGTTTACACACACCATTGTTTGTCATGACGTATATCAACATGATGTATATCATCTTTCTATCTCCCTCTCTTTTCCTCTGCAGCAGCTAATCTACTGCCACATCAACACTAGGAGTGTGTCAGAGTGTGAGAGAAGAGCGTAATGAAGGGGAAAAAGACTGTAGGGGGAGCAGATGTCCTGAAGTCGAACTCATAGAGGAGGAGTGAACAAAAGGCAGACACATGCCTTAACGGAGATTCTCTCCAGAAAGAGGTCAGGAGGAGGAGAGATAAAAGATTAAGGAAAGTGGAATTAAAAGGTAAATAAACATTAGCACGATTTAAAAAGTCTGTGCGCTGATCCTTCATGGTTACCACACTTACCTGCTCAGATCACACCACAAAAACAGCATTTTTTGATGAAAGTTGTACTCAGGAAGGAATGGCTCGTTGCACACCATGTCTGAATCTCCTGGCAATTTAATGAAAAGTTAGTTAGCCATTAGGTTAATCAGCCCCTGGGGCTTATTACAAGACCATTAACCTTTTATGATAAAAAAATATTATATTGTAATAAAGTTACCATATATGGCTCTCAAACTAATAAAGGGTTAACTTCTTAACCCTTTATTGAGCAAGGAATCATATGTAAATGTTGAAAAAGTCGGTCACACTTTATTTTGATGGTCCGTTTGTTGAATTAAGTTACATTGCATCTACATGCCAACTAATTCTCATAATATTATAAGTAGACCGTTAGGTATGGGTTTAGGCTTAGTGTACAGTAAGTTGACATGTACTTGCAGTTTGTTCTTATAGTCAGTTAAATGTCTGTTGAAGGTATCAGCAGTATCAGCAGATATTAAGCAGACAGTCTACTTTCACTATGGATTTATATCAAAATAAAGTGTTACCAAAAAGTCTTGTAATAACCCCCAGTTACACACCACAGTTTTTAAAATAAACGCCCTATAAATGTAAAAGGATCATATGAAACTGAAAAGTGAAGTAATCATGCTGAAAATTCAGTTTTGTTTGATTATAATAGGCAGTGTTTTTAGTTGGACGAAGCCTTCCACCATCATCAATGAGCAAAAGATTAAAGCTCTGCGTGGCGTCTCTACTTGCACACTAACAGTCATTTTGTGAGTCCCAGCAAAAGGAAAATCTCACACTCAAACAGGAGAGGGGGACAGAGATTAGCTGCGCACACACACAGACACACACACGGACATCACGTAAACAAACCCACAAACGTCAAAGAGGAAAGAAGAGAGGCTGGACAAAAGCAAAATGGAGAAATTGGAGAAATAAAAAGAAGATGTGGGTGTAGACTGAAATAGAAGAAGAAACTGAGCTAAATATGAACAACAAAAGTGATGCTAAAGAGGAGGAAAGACCATGTGATTTTAAACATATCTTACCGTTTCTGTTTGAAGATTCAACTCTATCTGCTTATCCAACCACAAGTCTGGAAACACTCCTTGAAACTGGAAAGAAAGAAATATAGATTAATAATAATAATAAAAAATAAATTAAAACAATACAATTCTGACACAAATAATTTAGGTTCAGCTCCTAGTTCACCAAGTGAACGCAAGTTAACTTATGATCATGCTGACTGCTAATATGAGTCAAAAAATGAAAAGGGGTTTTATAGTTAAAAAATTTCCCAACACTGATTGAAAAGTGTGAGGAAGCCACTTTACATTCTCTCACTAAAACACTCAATGATACTCAGTTTATCACCACTGCATTGTTTCCTGCCTGAGGTTCCAGTGTCATCCTACCTTCTTCGGCGACAAAAGACATTAGCTATACCCAGGAATAAAACTAAACATCACGAATTCTCCTTTATCCCTCGTGCTCTAAAATTATTGTATAGCTAACTTATCATTTATAGCAGTGTTTCTCAACCATGTTCCTGAAGGACCATCAACACTGCATGTTTTGCATGTTTCCTTTGTCACACCCATTACAGGTCTTTCAGTCTCTGCTAACGAGTTGATGATCTGAATCAGGTGTGTTTGGTTAAGGAGACATGGAAAATAGTGGTCCTCCAGGAACGTGGTTGAGAAACACTGATTTATAATCTTTGATGTTTTTTAATTATTGTTTTTTTACTTTGTTTATCATGTTATATATTAGTATTTTTATTAGTCAAATGTTGTTTTGATTGTGTGTTTGAAGCATTTCAGGGAATTGTGCTGCAATACCATGTCAAAAGTCTTTATTTAAAGATCATAGTGCAGCCACGAATACTAACTCATTTTAAATTTTAAACTTTGACACTAGCCTTTAAACTAAGGATATGACTATATGATGTATCTATTGAAATATTTTCTAATTTAATATGACCACTTATTCTTTTATACATTTTACCAAGTACAGTTCAGAATAAATATATTGATCAACGTTTACATAAACAAATCTGCTAAACCGAATGGTGAAACATTTCACCCATATATATTTTTTTACACATATGTTATTCTGAACAAACTAAACACTTTACTTGCATTTAATATGCTTTATATGTTTTCTGTGAAATCTGGACTGTGAATGAAATTCAATAATTTGAATCACACAATCAACATTACACTAATCAAAATCAATTACGTGATCAAACTCAAAAAGACATCAACTGTGCCGAGTTCAGAACTGACACATTAAAATTCTCGTTAATTGTCATTAAAGAAATTCCAGCATGTAAATCCCACAAACACCTAAACTTATCTTCAAGTCTTAAATGGTTTGTAAGTAGAGGAGTTCAGGTTTCGTGATATAGGATAGCACCTTTAAATCTCCTCTTTCACACTGTGCTTTTCTGTAAAGCGGCGTACTTGCCTCTACCTGCCTGCAGCATAACTCAAGTGCCTTCATTCCTTCTCTCTCTGCTCAACTTCAGCATTAACACAGTTTCAAATTCACTTACAATCTCCTGGAAAAACAGTTAAGGAACGCCATATTTAAAAGGAAAAAGCCGGTTCTTGTTCTCTACTCAATTTAATGACATTAAAACTCAATGTCAGACTTTAATTAATCAGACTGAAAACTGAAATGAACCATAAATGAATACATTTTCATTCAAGAAATAAACATACACTTAAAAAAATATGTTTACTGTTTGTTTGCTGTCAAACTACTTACTTAAAATGTGCTGAAACACATTGAGTTGAGTAGTTTTGAGGACAACTTAATTGTTTTATGTTCAATGTACTTAAATTTGTAATAACTTAATTCCTTCATGTTGTCCCAACACAAATCAACGGAACCCAGCATTTCTACAGTCTATGGGCCATTTGTTGTTTAACTTTAATTTCATTTTTTTGGATTAACCCATCCTTGCAATGAAACATAAAACAATTTTGAACATTTTAAAAATAATAATATTTAGGTAAGGGAAAAAAAAGTGCACCTAAAAATGACACATCATAGGTGTATACTGTATGCATTTCAGACAAACACAATTGTCTATCTAAAATGATCAAATCTAAAATACTAATAAAAATGTCAACAAAAGTCTCTTAGTAAGATTTTTTTCAAGTCAAAAGTTTGAAGATAAAGACCGCAAAATGTAAATCACAAATGCAAATAGATTTTTAACAAAAATGTGGAATCTGTCTTTGCAAAGCTGGAATAGAGTCATTTTATTTAATATGCATTTATACATAGGATGGGTTTGAAAGAAGGTAAATAAAGAGATGATTTTCATTTCTGAGTGAACTATTCCTTTAAATAGGACAGCCAAGAATAAAAGAAGCTTTGGAAGAGAAAACCTACACAGAAAGTGGAATCTCTCCTTTTCCTCCAGACTTTCTGACATTCCTGGGCTTTGGAAAGGAGGATGATGATGATCTTCCCACCTTCCTCTCTCCTCAGCTTTCTTCCTCTGCCTGCAATCTAATCAGTTTTGGAAGGCTATTCTGAAAGACCGGCTGCGCTGTCAATTCACCTGGCATGATAAAAGCGAGTGTTTTTTTTCATCTCTCATTAACTGTAAACAATATCAATTAACTAAATTAGCCGCTTGTAGTGTTTTTGCTTTATTTACACTTTCAAATTGCATTTTTAATACTTGTGGTGTGCTCCAGTAACTTGCAACATTGAAAATAAATTCCAGTTTGATGAAGTTATGTTGATTCAGATTTAGTAGTTTTAAACCATACATTGTTGAAAAAAATGAAACAAAGGCAAAATTATTAGCCCTCTTGTGAGATTTAGAAGTGCTGTTTAACAGTTTGAAAACACATCGTAGGCATAATGGTTTTAATAACTAATCCCTAATAACTACTTTTATCTTCGCCATTGTGATATTTTACTAGTTATTTTGTAAGATAGTATTCAATTTAATGTGATTTAAAGGCTTAAATATGCCAATTATGTTGATTAGGCAAGTTATGCTAATTAGGCAAGTCAATAAACAAAAGCTTGTTCTGTAGCCAATCGAAAATGTATAGAAACTAATATAATTTAATAAATAAGGGGGTTAATAAAAATTAAAAAACCTTAACTGTATTTACATTTTATATAAATATGTTATTCTAGCCAAACTAAAAGTAACAAAACTTATTCCAGAAGAAAAATAAAATATGAAATACTATGGAAGCTCGTTCTCGCCACTGAATAAAAAAAATATTTAAGTAAATAAAAATTATAAAAGTTATAAAGTCAGAATTCTGAGTTATAAAAATGCAATTCTGAGTTATAAAGTCGCAATTCCGAGATACAAAGTCAGAATTGCGAGTTATAATGTCAGAATTCTGAGTTACAAAGTAGCAATTCCAAGTTAAAGTCAGAATTGCAAGTTATAAAGTCAGAATTCTGAGTTATAAAGTTGCAATTCTGAGTTATAGAGTTAGAATTCTGAGTTATAGTCAAAATTCCGAGTTACAAAGTCAGAATTGCGAGTTATAATGTCAGAATTCTGAGTTATAGAGTCGCAATTCCGAGTTACAGTCAGAACTGCGAGTTATGAAGTCAGAATTCTGAGTTACAAAGTCGAAATTCCAAGTTAAAGTCATAATTGCAAGTTATAAAGTCAGAATTCTGAGTTATAAAGTTGCAATTCTGAGTTATAAAGTTAGAATTCTGAGTTACAAAGTCGAAACTCCGAATTCCGAACTCGGAATTGCGACTTTATAACTCAAAATTCTGACTTTAAACTCGGAATTGCGACTTTGTAACTCAGAATTCTGACTTTAAACAGATTTGCGACTTTATACTCAAATTCTGGCTAAAACTGGAAATTCTGACTTTGTAACTCGAAATTCTGACTTTAAAACTAAATATTCTGACTTTTATTTTATTAAATAATGTATTTTTTTATTATTCAGTAGCTGGAATGGGCTTCCATAAAATACTGTGGAAATGTACTCTGTTAAACATCACTTGGAAAATAAATGAAAACTTATAATAATTTTGTCTTTAACAGTAAACAAATCTATACAATAATAAGAAAGGTGTGTGTACCGTGATTCATATGGCCAACTCAGATAATATATCATTTCAAAATCCTATAAATGTCAATAAAAGTCACTTAAACTGCGGAGTTACATTTTCAACATCAAACACTTGCCGAGCAGAAACCAAGCTCCCATAAAGCAGCCTGTGCCTTTAATCTTCATTAAATATTTTTTCACAGCCCTGGATCAGTATAGTGAAGACAGACTGTGTTCCTATTATCCAACACACATCTGATCCAACATCAACATATTATTTGTTTAACACAGGCAATGCTTCATAAATAATCATCAGGCTGGCTGAAAAGAGAAGTCATCTTATTTTTGGCTGAAAAAGACAAAATCCAGCACCTGTGATATAATAAAAATACTTCTTTAAACACCACTACAATCTAATAAATAAACATTGCCTATGCAGTAGCTGGTCCCCAGTCCTTTAATCATGTTTATATTTTAATAATAGTACATTTTTAAAATTACTAAAATGTGATAAGGTCTAATTAGCAGATCTGAAACTGAAAGAAAAGAGGGGAATTGACTTATTTTGAGCTACAACAGTGAATTCAGATCACACAGTATGATTGACCCCCTCTACTGGCCCTCCAGTGCATGACCACAAAAACACTCTCAGGCACACATGAATTAAGAGAAATGAAGAGGTCTAATCTGAGATCTTAACAGCTGAAAAAACATATAAGATATAAACTAGTAAAAGGGTCTTATCTGAAATCAACACTTTTCCACACATGCGGGTCTACTCTGTATATCAAGATTTCTGTTAAATCATGACATGTCTGATGTCAGTCAACACAGCTCTTTATCATGTTTGAGTACGGCAGGATTAAAAACTGATCTGAACAACTGATGCACTATTGCTGTGGGCAGAAAAGAAATGAGAGATGGAGGAGGAGATACCGTATATGGCTGACAAACTGAGAAGAACAAAGCAAGAAGAGAATGTTAAAATAAAAGAAAATAAAAGTTGTAACTAAAATAACAAATTTAAATCAAATGCGTTTCAAAAAATCATCAATTTAATTACTATCATTATGATTTAATGATTTATTACTTTTGAGCAATATGTGGCGTAGCCAGAGTCATACCTGCAGACACTCCCGTGTCTCCCGTATTTCATACCCATCTACCGCCACCCTCCAGTTTTGTTATTTCTCCTGGAAAACTCCTGTAATTTCACAGTACACCTCACCCCCGACACCAAGCCACAAAACCCCCCAGTGAATCTCATGGCTGTGCAGAGATACAGCCTCGGATGCTGTTTGACATCATGCCATCAAAATCATTTAAGCAAAAAAGTTTCAGTCCACACCAAATATCAGCATGGTCCGAAGATGATCTCAGCTGACTTTAATGAAAACAAGACCAATAGTGAAAAATAATTAAAATAGAGGATAGATGTATGGGTGATTATGGAATAAATTTGAGCATGACCCAATGAATATCTCAAGCTATTTGAATGCATAATTCGGACCCTAAAATGATGCTGCCCGCAGTAAAGCATGCAGCCAAAAGACATATGCCAAATGTGGCTACGTTTATCTATTCTATACTGAACCCAATCCTCCATAGGCTGTCATAGATTTCAAGAGTTAAATAAAACAAAAGTTTGCCAAAAATTGCCAGTGAAATTTTCATTAAAATCACGAGTAGAAGGGAAAATGAAGTTGCAAAAGCCTCTAAGTGTCATCTGATTTCTTTCTGAAATGAGCCTTTTCTCAGCCTTATGTTTATGTTCACTTATAGTTCACTTTTAAGGCAATGAAAATATGGCAATGTTTATTGCCATAAAAGTGAAATTACTGAACCTACAGACAGGAGCATGAGAAGATAAATAGAAGATGAATTAATAGTTGAAAGAAAAGAAAATGAAAATAAAAGGAAAAAAGAGAGGGAAGGGAAGAGAAGGAAGGAAAGGGAAGAAAATAAAAGGAAGGAAAGAGAAAAAAGTAAAGGAATAAAGAAATGGAAGAAAGGAAGAATGAAGGAAGGAAGGACAATAATGTTACTTACACAAGACAAAGAAAAAGAAAAGGAAATTAAGATAGAAAACAATAATGTTGTATTTTCACAAGACAAAGACAAAAGGAAGGAAGGAGGATAAAAAGAACAATAATGCTGTATTTTCACAAGACAAAGGGAGAAAGAAACAGAAGGAAGGAAAAGAGGGAGGGAAGGAAGGAAAAAAGGAAAAGAAAATAGAAAGAAAAAAGTTATATTTACACAAGATAGAAGTAAGGAGTTACTAAGTCTAATAAAAACATTAAGAAGTAGATACACAAAGAAAATAAAAGAAATAAAAAAGGAAGAAAAAGCCTAACATTAGCATTAGTGCTGCACAATATACTGTTTCTGCATCGATATTGCAATGTGCATCATCATCCAGTCAGTCACATCACAGGATTTGCACAGGATTAAGCAGGCCCAGATAGGCTAATCGGGAGGACCGGGAGAATTCCCAATGGGCCGGTCTGTTTTTTGACCACGAGGGCTGGTGTCCCAAGCTGCCTGGACTCTCAGCAGTTGCACTTTTTTCATTTATTTATTTATTTATTTATTTTACCATAGCCTCACTCTTTTTATCTTATTTTCTCCAACAGCAGCACCATGCTCATCAGCAAAATCATTTGTTAAGAGATACGCAAGAGATGAAAAATGGATAATAAAAATCACAAAGGTGGCGCTGAAAAGGCCAGAATTAAAAAAGCTGAGCACATTTGTCATTACAACCAGCAGCAACGGGAGTACAACAATACATGAAGACGATGAAACGGCCGGTAAGTTAACGTTAAGCTAGTTAGGAGCATTGCAAAACAACGCACCGCATAACCAACCGTCTATGTGCCAAACTTTTTCTTGTACTGTAGCTTTTCAGCAGCAGCAGCTTCTTGTCCAGTTTGATGCAAACAATGAAGAGTCAGGCCCTGTAATGTTACCAAGCACCAGTCATGAGCCCAACACACTAGAATGGGCAGGTAGAACTTCATTGAGTGAATATAAGAATTCAAATAATTAATATTAATATTAATGAATATTCCACCTGCTGAATAAAAAATGCCATGAGACAATTCATGAAATCAGATGATTCACTACATTAATAAATCTGACTTAACTTGATCAGAAAGCTAAAAAGGGGAAAAAAGATGAAGCCAACATTAGAAAGTAACACTGTGATTAAAAATGTCTGGCAGATAACAGTGCAATACTTGTTTTATTCTTTATTTGTCTTTAAAGACTGGATATCTGTGAACAATTTTGCACAGAATATATATTCAGATACTGCAGAAAAGGACATTGTGATGTTTTTAAAAAGAGTGTTGGAGATTTACCCTTTAATGTTCTCATATTTATGAAAAATATTTGAAGTTATAAAAAATGTTTTCCTTGAAAAAGACGTGATAGTGTCATTAGAAAATTTTATACATTTATGTTAATCTTTATTTTATACATATATATATATATATATATATATATTATATATATATATATATAACATATATATATTATATATATATATATATATATATATATATATATATATACATATATATATATATAATACATATATATACATATACATATATATATATATACATATATATATATACTATATATATATATACATATATATATTTGTATTTATTTGATATTTTTTCAGTTCAATGTTTTATATTTATGAGCACTAATTCTTCTAGAAAATAGATTCTGATACTGTTAAACATTACCTGTTCAAATAAATCTTCATCCTGTGAAATACTGAATTGGAAATGACGTTATTTTAATATAGTCAGTCATGAACTGAAGTGGCCCGCGGGTCTAACACCTGAAACTTTCAGGTCTGAAAAGGAGTCCCACTCCCGGCCCTGGGATTGAGTCTGTTATAACAGTTGACCAGCACCAGTTCAGAACACAGTAGGTTTGTGGAGTCACTGCAGCGTTTAACCATAATGGAGGGAAAGTTTATCATTTGCATGTGTTTTAAGAGAAGCTTATCAAGAGAGCATTCAGGCATAAGAAATTGTACCATTTGCATCTTGAATTAAAAAAATAGATTGAATAATTTATACAATGAACAACTATGTAATGTTATTTTCTGTGTAATTATTCAATTTCTGTACCTGGAAACCATAAATCACTGTTTATTCCACTTTTAATCTTGGCTTTGTTGTATTTACGTATCAATGCTTGAGTTTAGTTTATTATATTCCATGCATGATATACTCCCCTACAAAATCATTCCAGTCAATCTAAAGTAATAAATGCTTTACAAATAGAGCTATATGGTGAATTAATATTCACGTCGCAAATATAAAAATTGCAGAAAAACTAAATATCACAATCACAATTTCCAATATCATGCCACCCTAATTAGCATCATACAATTAGACTCCCACAGGAAACTGACTGCTGTCAAATCAGGAGAAACACAATGCTGAAAAGCGGAATTAGACAGGTATAACCAGAACAACAGTTGCTCAACTTGCTCCCATCACTCATCATGAACCAATCCACACCCATTAAACTCATTGACTCTCTCACCAGCACACACACACACACACACACCAAACCACACACACACACACACACACACACACACACACACACACACAATACACAATACACAATACACACATTATGTGTTTGGAGAGACCTAAATTTGGGCAACAGTGAAATTGGGAGCAAAATGTTCATGAATTAGAAATATGTTGAATCATGCAGTGAGTGCTTGATCTCTATGTGAAGTGTGCAGTGTGGTCTAGTTCAGTCGCACACACACATACATGGCTGCTGGAGTCCTGCTGGTCTGACACGTCCGGTGCAGACGACAAGACCCAGATCAGTGTTTCACAGGATTTTCTAGAAACAACAAACCAGCTCGACTCCCATTTACAGCTTCTCTGCTTTCCTTTTCCGTTCTGAGACAAAAACTGAACCTCATTTAGAAGAAAGAAGCTTTCATGTATCTTTTAGTATTATTTAAGAGATTTGTTTGTATGGCAATGAATGAATTGTGATTTTTTTTTTATTCAATAAATCATCTAACATTTTGAGAATGTTTAAGGCATTTATTATAGTAATAATAATTCCTCACATTTATATAGTGCTTTCTGGCACTCAAAGTGCTTTACACATTTTTGGAGAGGAATCAGAAGATGGGTATACTGTGGTCATAAAGGAATGGACATGGTCAGCAACAATTCTCAGGTAGGCTGTGGCGTTGACACGATGCTCAATTGGTACTAATGAGCCCAAAGTATGCAAAGAAAATATCTCCCACACATTACACCATCACCACCAGCCAGAACCATTTATACAAGGCAGGATGGATCCATGCTTTCATGTTGTTGACACCATATTTTGACCCTACCATCTGAATGTCGCAGCAGAAATCGAAAACCTCTGGCCTCAACAAGGCATTTGCACCCACAGAACTATAGCTCACTGGATATTTTCTCTTTCTCCGACCATTCTCTGTAAACCCTAGAGATGTTTGTGTGTGAAAATCCCAGTAGATCAGCAGTTTCTGAAATACTCAGACCAGCCCGTCTTGCACTAACAACCATGCCACATTCAAAGTCACTTAAATCACCTTTCTTCCCTATTCTGATGCTCAATTTGAACTGCAGCTTGACCATGTCTACGTGCCTAAAATGCATTGAGTTGCTGCCATCTAATTGGCTAATCAGAAATTTGCGTTGACGAGAAGTTGGACAGGTGTACCAAATAAAGTGTACAAACATACATACAGTAGTACATACAAAAATAGGGTGGGATTTAAAACAAAATACTAACCAAAAGACATCAAGTCCCACCTCTAGTTGATATGAGGTGCTAGAAATAAAACTAAGACAGCATATTATCAAAAAAAATAATCACTCATGACATCCAGTACATTATGCATCTGACTCAAATGCAGTAAATGCTTCTGAATTTGACCAATAAATAAGTAGAGCTATCTTGGACGATCTATTAAATAGTTTTGTTGGGCTGCTTCTCGAGTTTCCTCTTCGCCATTGGAAAAGCACACAGATTGGAAACAGCTGTGGCTCATCTTGGATAAAGTACAGCTGGAAGTCTCGTCAGAGCATCAGCCAATGTGAAGAGCCACAGGAGATCCACATCTGCAGAGAGAGGAAAAGGATCCCAGACAAATGCCAGGATCACCGCCTCTATCTCTCTCACACACAAACGCACACACATACAGTCATGGAAGAGAGGAACATTCCCTTCTTCTGCTGTGAGGGAGGAGACTCAGAAATCTGAGCTCACACACTTTCCCTCCTCTATATCTGAAGCTATTTTTGATGACAGATACTCATTGAAACGATGGTTTAAACAAAAAGGAAAAATCTGTCATTATTTGCTCATCCTCATGTCAATTTAAATCTGAACAAATTACTTTTATCAGGAAGACAAAACAATAGAGAAGAATATTCTGCACTCCCTTTTCAATATATTGCAAGTAAACAGTTAAAAGTAAATGACAAAACTGGATCATAAAAGCATCAAAAAATATTTGGGGAAATTGTTTTTGAAATAATGCTCACCAACTGTTTCTCTTTTAGGCAAGTTAGGATTATCAAATATGTTTCTGTTATGCTTAATAGCAGAATAATGAGAGAGATATTTTTTGAGAAATTGTTATAACTTTTCTTGAAAGTCAAGTTTACATACAATAAGATTATTATGCCTCTGAAAAAGCTCAGATGATGGTGTCAAGGTTTTGGAAGTTTCTGTTTGGCTAATTGACAACATTTGAGTTAATTGAAGGCACAACTGTAGAATAGTATTTAAGGAAAACCTCAGACACACTGCTTCCTTGTGTGACAACAGGGTAAAATCAACAAGCCAGAATCAACAACAAAGCCAGATTACAATTTGCTAAATTACACTGGGAAAAAGAATAATTTTTGGAGACATGTCCTGTGGTCTGATGGAACTAAGATTGAACTGTTTGGCCATAATGACCAGTGTTACATTTGGAGGACAAAGGGGTAAGCTTACAAGCCTAGGAACACCATCCCAACTGTGAAGTATGGGAGCGGCAGCATCATGTTGTGGGGCTGTTTCGCTGCAGGAGGGACTGGTCCACTTCACAGCATAGATGGCATCATGAAGAAAAAACATTATGTAGAAATACTGAAGCAACATCTCAAGACATCAGCCAGGAAATTAAAACTTGGCCACAAATGGGTCTTCCAAACAGACCAGGACCCTAAGCATACTGCCAAATTAGTTAAAATGTGATTTAAGGACAACAGAGTGAATGTTTTGGAGTGGCCATCACAAAGCCCTGAGCTCAATCCTATAGAAAATTTGTGGGCAGAGTTGAAAAAGCTTGTGCGAGCAAGACAGCCAACAAATCTGACTCGGTTACACTAATTCTGTCAGGAGGAATCGGCCAAAATTCCTTCAAACTATTGTGAGAAGCTTGTGGAAGGATACCCAAAACATTTGACCAAAGTTTTACAGTTTAAAAGCAAAGCTAAAAAAAATACCAAGGAAATGTATGTAAACTTTTGACTGTCAATAAATTAATAAAAAATTCTCTAAAAAAAATTCTCTCATTATTCTGACATTTAGCAAATGTAAATGATTTAATCCTAACGGACCTAAAATAGTAAACGTTTAGAATGATTTACCATCAGACATTTTTAAAAAAATGGTTATGTTAATTTTTTTAGTGTATGTAAACTTCTGGTTTCAACTGTATCTACTCACCGGCCACTTTATTAGGTACACCTGTCCAACTGTATCACTAATTTCTAATCAGCCAATCACATGACAGCAAGTCAATTCATTTAGGCATGTAGACATGGTCAGGACAATCTGCTGCAGTTCAAACAAAGCATCAGAATGAGAAAGAAAGGTGATTTAAGTGACTTTGAACGTGGCATGGTTGTTGGTGCAAGACGGGCTGGACTGAGTATTTCAGAAACTGCTGATCTAAGGGATTTTCATGCAAAACTATCTCTAGGGTTTACAGAGAATGGTCTGAAAAAAGAAAATATCCAGTGAGCGGCAGTTGTGGGCGCAAATGGCCAGGAGAATGGCCAGACTGGTTCAAGCTAATAGAAAGGCAACAGTAAGTCAAAGAACCACTCGTCACAACCAAGGTATGCAGAAGAGCATCTCTGAATGCACAACACTTTGAACATGTGATGTGGTGAAAGGGGAGATTTGCATCATGGATGTGCAGCCGACAAATCTGCAGCAACTACGCGATGCTATATCATGTCAATATGAACCAAAATCTCTGAGGAAAATTTCCAGTACCTTGACAAATCTATGCCAATAAATTAAATCAGTTCTGACGGCAAAAGAACCAACCCGGTACTAGTAAGGTGTACCTAATAAAGTGGCCGGTGTGTGTAAAAATTCACAACATGACATTTTCAGAAGTCATTACTCCAGTTATCATTGTTTATTTTTAAGGTGTCACTACTGAAAAAAGTTCATTTCTTACAAAAAAAGAACACACACACACACACACACACACACACACACACACACACACACACACACACACACACACACACACACACACACACACACACACACACACACACACACACGGCTGTTATAAATAACACTGAGAATTAAATATTGCATTTGGAGCATCACGGTTTGATGGTTTCATTTAAAGAGTCCTCAGGAACTATATTTTGTTTGTTGTCCATGAAATGTCTTCTAGGACCTTGTAACTAAACAGTATTGTCAACTAAAATGGGTGGCATGGAGACATTAAAGGAATAGTTCACACAAAACTGAAAATTAGTTCATTTCAAAGCCTGTCAGATTTCTTTCTTCTGTAGAACATAAAAGACGACATCTTTTATCTAGGGCTGCACAATATATCATTTCAGCATCGATATCGCAATGTGATCATTCATTCGCAATAGTCACATCGCGAGTATACGCATTGTTGAATCTGGATTATTCATTCATTTTCTTTTCGGCTTAGTCCCTTTATTCACCAGGGGTCGCTACAACGGAATGAACCGACAACTTATCCAGCACATGTTTTATGCAGTGGATGCCCTTCCAGCCGCAAACCAACACTAGGAAACACCCATACACTCTTGCATTCACACACATGCACTACAGCCAATTTAGCTTATTTCACCTGTACTGTACCGCATGTCTTTGGACTGTGGGGGAAACCGGAGCACCCAGAGGAAACCCACGCGAACACGGGGAGAACATGCAAACTCCACACAGAAATGCCAACTGACCCAGCAGAGGCTTGAACCAGCAACCTTCTTGCTGTGAGGCAATCGTGCTACCCACTGCGCCACCGTGATGCTGAATCTGGATTAGAATTCACCATTTTGCAAGTGTTTTTTGTGGCCTGTTTTAAATACAGTCAGGCATAAGAAATTGTACCGTTTGTCACTGAAAAATTATTAATCACTTTATTTAGCTGTTTATCACTTTGTAAGACTACAAAGACTACGAAGACTATTCTTTTACACTTGATTATTCAATTACTATACACCTGAATACAGACCGACCCCTGTGAAAACAATAAAATGCATTTTATTTAATTGGTATCCACTTCTTTATATAATGCATCTATGCTTGTAGATTGTTTCTTATATTTTATGCACATGCACTGCCCAACAGAATCATCCCAGTCAGTCTAAAAATTATAAAATTTTTCCAAATAGTTATTCAACAAATCTAGTGAAATTCATATCGCAATATATATCACAGAATAAAAAAATATTGTAATATTAGATTTTTCCAATATCGTGCAGGCCTATTTTGAAGTTCAGTTTCCATTACATCGTGTTAATGCCAAGCGGCAACCTCCCGCTCTCCCTCGAGAAGCCAATACGGAAGTAACTAAAACTGCAATTCATCGACTCGCCTTGGGGGGCTGGCTCCAAGAAGTCCAAGTGCTTTCTTTCTGCATTGGTAAATTGGCCATTTTTACAGCTGATAAATACATGTTTACAGCCTGGTACAAATGATGGCTTTGGTGCATATAGCCATGATTACCCTTCATGACAACTGTGACGGGGGTGAATTTTTTTATAACTCATCCATTTCATTTTTATTAAGTTATATTAAGTCTGCATAATTAAGAGCGTGGCCACTTGAGTGACAGCTAGCCCTCGCTGGTCGCTGTCTCGTCACCTCAGCTGATTCTGGCTAATTAGCTGCTGATCTTGGCATTTACATCGTATTTTTGTTTTGGTTAATGTTTCTTTACACAGTCATTTGCCTTTTGGAATTATTTCCTGCAATTATCAGATGATATGGCATGCTGTGTGCACTTAATTGTGCTTACAAACCGTTTAAGTTGCCTCCATTTCCCAGGTGAGTGAAATTATATACTTACATACCATCTCTATAAATGTATTCGTTTTATTTAAGATCATTTAAATGTTCTTTGGACCAGTTTTGCACTCCAGAACCTGACAGATTGATCAGCTGTTGTTATACAGTGTTAGTGCTGGATTTTATAAACAGCCTTGCATTTACTAACACAGACTATATCTGAAGTGTTTGATAGTAATTCGCGTTTTCCTCCTGTATAAGCAAATATGTATATAAGAAATGAGTGATGGAAACTGCTAATCTGAAATAAAATTCCCTTTTGTAAAAAGGTTTTTATCCTCCCTTGAGGTCGTTTTGAACTTATGGGGAAAAGTGTGGATCTGAAAAATGAATAAAGAAAATGCATTTGTTGAATAAACGAATTTGACATTCAAGCAATTGGTTAGAAATCTTCTAACCAACAGGCCCATGTCAATTACAGTACAGACACATTTCTTAATAAATAACCTACTATAAATTAAAAGCATTAACGTACGTATGCTATGTTTTTTTGTTTTTACAAGCTTTGGAGATATAACAAATTCCGCTTTTAAAAAAATAGGTCACCTACAGCTTTCGTCATAAGTCACGGCTGTGTTTAAAATGGCATAAATGTTTTCTAAGTGCATTATGAAGGGAATGCAATTGTCCATATAAAGATCGCTCAAACTGAACTGTAAAAATACTTTGAAACTAAATTACACCCAAGAGTGCTGACTGACTTTAATGCTTTTTTCTTTAATCATTCCAAGTTTAAATGTTTGGAATAGGGCTTAGGGGGGATAACTGCAAAAAGTACACAGCCGGTAACTATGCTTCTAACTACAGCGCTAGAGGTGCAGTTGGAAACCTTCAAGTTTGCCATGCAGTTTGCAAATGTTCGTTAGAACGACAGATTTGGGAAATGCCAAATCAACAAACTATGTTTGTAACGACGCAACTTGCGACCTTAGCTGGCTAACCATGGGTTTCGGAAACGCACCGCTGGTTTACTGTTGCTAGGATACCAATACTTCAGTTAGCCACTCTAACAACTTGACAGAAATACACCTACAGTAGTTCACATTTGGATTTTTTTCTTTGTTTCCGAACTTTGAAAAGATTAAAAACAGAAGGTTATCCTCCTTTTGTGCTCCATAATGAAGACATTCATTGAGGATTGGAAAGACATGAGGGTAAATTTGCTGAATTACCCCTTGAATATGTTTCTTTTTAAAATCACACAACAATATGAACCACATTTGGGGTCATTTTAAGGTTGCCAACTTGGAGGTTCTGTCCCATCTCAAAGAGCTTCAATGCCTTGACTGAAAACCTCATATTTCTCTCAGCAAGGTTTCCTCCCTTTGAATCGGTATTTAGACTAGAGAGCATGAATTACAGCAAGCCACCGTAGGCTATAGATATCCTGGCACTGCCCAGCAAAGACAGGCTAATTATGTACTGCGGTGAGTTTGACATGCGTGGCTCACAGACAATCCAGCAAAACCTCCTACGCACCTCAATTCTCACCAACGCTACCAGGCGCTCTGTGTTTCTGAGCATGCCCAGTGAGTCTGGCTCCAAAACAGGAAGTCTGGAAACATCAACGTGATCCAGCAACAGACTTAAAAGTTTATGGTTCAGTTTCCAACACATTTTCTTTGACATTCACCTGAAATTAGACTAAATCCCTGTTGTTAAACTGAAAGGCAAATTCATTTTCATATCCAAGCTAAAATCTGAAGGGCTGGAAAAACATTTAAGCTGCTGAGGGCCAGTCGTGCTCTTAAGACTATTTTAATCTGCTTAATTATACATCCTCCAACCATCATAGTGTTTCTTTCCCATGCATTCTCTTTCCACTTCTAACATGCATTCATCTCCCAAGGACAGATTTTGGGGCTAATATGTTAAATATATTAACTTTTTGAATTAATTAATCAATGTTGGTGCCAATAGCCTATCATAAACATAAACAGTGCTTGTGGCAACCAAAGTTTTCATAGTTTTCCACTTGCCCTGTCTAATTATAGGTGGGAAAAAAAACCTTAAAACGTCTTTATAGGGTGAGTTTACACTTATAGTTTGCTTCTCTTTATTTGTTTGATCCAGGAAGGAAAATCGTACCTTTAGACCTGGTTTCATAAACTTGAAACAAATCTGTAGACATAAAATACCTTTTTGTAAACTTTGCAACTGAACTTACAAGTCATCTCAGTATGGTGAGGTTTTATATATGAATGCTTCAACCAAATGTCTTCAGCCTTTAAACTCTGTTTATCACAGAGCTCTGAGGTTTGTTACATGCTGTCAGAGACTAACTCACCAATGTGAACTGTATGCCAATGCTGAGTGGCCTTCTCTGAATGTAAGAAGGTACACCCATTGGATGACTCTAGTCTACAAGGCTCTTCTGGGTCTGGTGCCTTTATACCCAAGTTCCCTTCTTCATAGGTCAAAAATCCACTATGCCCAATGTTCAAGTGAATCTTATCATTTCACTGGTCCCTGGGTTCGAACTGAAATGGGGAGGCGAGTCTTTAGTCATGCCGCCCCCTCATCCTGGAATACTCCCAATTAAATCATTTCGCTCTATTCTTTATAACAAACATCAATAGTCCATTCCTCAATGTATGCGTTTTTAACATATTGTGATGTGGTATAGCTGAATAACTAAACTGTATTTTTTAAATTATCTTTAGTTTTTATTATTATTATTATTACTATTATTTTTCATAAGTCATGTGTTGCGAACCTCTTGGGCAGGTCACCCTTGAAAAGGAGATCTTGATCCCAATGGGTTTTTATCTGGTTAAATAAAGAAACATATATAATATCTCAGTGTTTCCTCTAGGATTTCTTCCAGCTGTGGCGGCAGGCCTTTTACACAGACCTTCCAAGTACGTATGGTATTATTTCAATGACAAATAATAAAACATGCAGTATTTCAAGTCAAGATCGCATTCATGTACTGCGAGCATGCAAATCTCTTTGCTGGCTTGCCGATTTCCTCGATTCATGCACAAAACGTCTTGCATGTCCTTAAATACACACTGCTCAAGTGCAGATTTTCCTGTGGGCTCTCAAATAAACGCTGCTAAAGTGTGATTTAGTGTGTTTATGTAACAAGTATGTCTCCAACATTTATTAGATTTGCTAGGAATAATTTGTCTCCAATACACCAGAGTAACATTGATGCATCCTGGAGTGAAACAGCCATAAACTCCAGCAAGATAAAGTCGTTGTATGCAGAACCATAGACCTTTGTCTATAAATAAAGTATAATTATGGAAACTGTGTTCATCACAACTGAAAGCTACGTCGTGTTTGCTGGCCTCACGCATCGCGCAGTCCTGTCAGGTACTCCTGTCAGTCAGTCAGCATGTCACCTCAAAGGGTTAAACAAATAACGCACAGCACTACTACCATTACAGAAATGTTCGCTCTATTTTAATTCACTTAGCTTTTAAGCCCTGGGTACATACTAAGTCTTTGTCAACAAAAACATCCCTCTATTCTATTGTGTGTTCTCAACTTCCTTTAGCTATAAGTAATGTCTCAAAAAATCCAGTAGTGACAAATACCCTCAAAATTTGGGTGCAATTTAGAAAACACTATAGCCTACATGACAGTCCGTGACAGCAAGGTTGTTGCCTTTACCACAATTTTAGCCCTACACATGACAAGTGAATACAGGACATTTTTTACTGTATCAGACTTGAAAAGCTGAGATGCTCACTAGATTCCTTTCAGAAGACTTGGGATTCCATTAATGACTACATCAAAGGTCTGCCTATTACACTCGGTGCTGGCAACCTGTAACATTTACCATTTTATTAGAAGTTTTTTTTTTTTTAATCATTAATATTATTATTGTTATTATCATTATTATTATTATTATTTTTTATTTTTTTCCCCATCTGTATCCAGTTATTCTGACGTCATGTTCTTATGTATTTAATATACTTAATTTAGTATTTATGTATGTATTTTATTTATTGTTGTTTTGTTAATTGAGTTAATGAATAAGAGGTTAGGGGATGGGATTAACAATGGACAATACATTACTGTTTACTTCTCAATATTTAATTTGTATTGTCATAAAAAAGAAGAAAAAGATTAAAATAAAAAAGAAAACATGCTAAACTAGCTTGGACTTGTCACGACATCTATAAACCGTTGCTCTCTGGTGATTTAAAGTGCTTTTATCCTCATTTGTAAGTCACTTTAAATTAAAGCGTCTGTAAATGAATAAATGTAAATGTCTTCCAAAACAATGCTGTGATGGTACTATAGTAGCTAAGAACTTAAAAATAGCAGGGAGATGTGTTTCTGACACCTCCTGTAATGACATAACTGTAATGAGCAACATTGCCACTACAATGAGAAAAAAATAACAGGTGTTTGAGCTTTTTGCCCTGTTTATGATGCTTTGTTTCAAGCTGCGTTCATATTACAAAGGGCACATATGAAAAAAAACTTTTGTAGCTGTTTGGACAGAACTGTCTGTATGTAAAGTGTGTCCATTGGAGTGATATAAACCCAACAAGTCTCTTTTTTTTTCCTGACATTAAAATAGGACCCAAATCCCAGTGATTTTGAGGTCCATGCATTTGGGAACGGTGGGTGGGGAGAAGCAGCTCATTTGCATTTAAAGCCACACACAACAAAAACAGCTACAAAAAATTCAGACACCAAAATGGGCATTTTATGGAGGCTATAATAAACAATCTGATGGATATTTTGAGCTGAACCTTTACAGACACATTCTGGTGACACCGAAGGCTTATCTTACATCCTGTAAAAGAGGTAAAATAGGTACCCTTTAAGTGGTCTCAGCCCATTTGTTCATATGGCTGTTCACGCTTCATATAAACCGCACTTGCAGAACAATTCTACCAATGTTTGTTTTAATCAAATCTAACATCTAACACACCCTCAGCTGAGAGAGTTTTTTCCAAGATATAACATGAAGGAAAATCATTCAAAACAAACAGATACACTATAAATATTATAGAATGTTAAAAAGAGCAAGTCAGTCAGAGAGAATAAAAGGGAAAGCAGTGGAGTTTTATCTCTGACAAAGGCTTCATTCATTGCATCTTGGCTAATATTATACATGCTACACACGGAAATGTCCACTTAGTCCTCCAGAGCACAGACTCAGCACCACACCTTTGATTCCTGGCCTTCTCAAAATACACACCGGAAGATTTACAAGGATAACACCATCAGCGGTGAAAGTAAGTGTCAGGCCCTGTGAGACCCAGGTAAATAAACTCACAAGGCAAAGAAAAACCAGTATCCGGCAGCTTACAGGCAACTCCACAGACACACAAGCAGGTTTTCAATCCAAACTGCTCTTTATTTCTGACTTAAATATTTGAAGAAATTCTTTGTTAAATGAGTTTAGCACACAATAATAAAATGGAAGTATGTTTACTATTCTATAGTAATATTTTTGTTAAAGGTGCAGTAGGTGATTGTCTTCAGAAAATGTTTTGTTGTGCTGGTTAAAAGTCTCCACATTCCAATAGTGATGATTAAATAAATAATCTAAATGTATTTATATCTATTTTTTTATTCTGGGTAAGGCATAAGACTAAAAAATGTTTATCCAATTAAAATTTGTCAGGTCGGCAATTCCCATAATTCTGATAGTAGCCCAAACCGAAGTATTTCTTTTAGACAGGTAATGTTCTGTTTTAAAACTCTTAGTCACGCAAAGCTGATGTAGATTTTGTTGTTTTACGAATGGGTTATTTGCACAGAAGTGTTGTTCAGCCACTAAAATTGTCCAGCGAAAGATTGATGTGACTATTTTCAGTTTCATAAGGGACCTTTTACAGCATCAATAATGTAGATTTTTATTTAGTTTAACAACAAAACACAAGTAAATAGCGCTATTCAGCCTAGCCTGCTTTACTGAGGTGAAGTTGGTTTTATATTCACATTGGTTTAGGTTCACACTGTGACGCGCTCCCTATTTTAACCATGCAACTCTGAATATTCGCTCTGAAATAGCATGCAAGTATGGCTTCGTTCATTCATTTTCTTTTCAGCTTAGTCCCTTTAATAACCACTAAAGAAACCACTAAACATACAGTAGTGGCTTTAAGACAAAGCGCGTAAGAGAGTGAGACCAGCGATCCTTGCATGCATGAAATATTGCACAATATGACAAATTTTGCTTGCTACACAACTGAAAACGTGCTAGATATAATACAGTTTTCATTCAGAATTGTAGTATTATAAAATACTGTAAAGTTTTCTAACTGGCGAATGACATGATCTAGTGGGTCTCTGTCATCTTTAAGGTGTGAGTTCGTGATATCAGAAGGTGTGGCTTTGGACGGCAGGGAAAGGACTGTGTTTTCAAAGATATTATGCTAACGGATAGCATTTTGGCAGATCACCTACTGCATCTTTAACTAATTAAATGGTATTCATGGGCCATATTAGTGATGTAGAGAAGACGGTGAGTCTGTAGATGGGGCTCTAGCCCTATAAACTGATCACTGCAGTTGAAATTTTTTCAGAAATTTCCAAGCTACAGTAGTTCATTTTTGGAATCTGGAAATCGATTCCTGGACTATGAACAAGACGTGAAGTTCAATTATAAACTAATTTCGAGAGGATCACATGCTTATGATTGACCACGGCTGGTCCCGCATTACCTACAGTATCATATGATTTACCAATCAGACACACATAAACAACCAGATTTCCAAATCTTCGCTTTGAACAATCCCCCTATCCACCCCTACGCCTCCCCCTCTTTCCTAGACTAAGCCAGGACAGGGCGGCACAGTGGCTCAGTGGCTAGCACTGTTGCCTCACAGAAAGAAGTTGCTGGTTCGAGTCCCGGCTGGGCCAGTTGGCGTTTCTGTGTGGAGTTTACATGTTCTCCCCATGCTCGTGTGGGTTTCCCCCGGGTACTCCGATTTCCTCCTACAGTCAAAGGGTTAAGATATAAAGTCCTGGTTTGAAGATCAAAACAGCCACATGAAGCTTAAGAAAACAACTCAAAAACTAAACAACAAAAAGAAAACACTTGAAAGGAACTCAAACTATTTAAGTTCTCATATATCAACACTAGTAATGCTGAACTTTATGCCAAACATCGCATTTACAAACATGGTAACTGGTCACATCAATTTTAATATTCAGATGTTAGTAACAACAAGAGAAATATCCAACTTTGGTAGCTAACCATATATTTAAAAGCCTTTTAAAGTTTGTCATGCACAAATCCCCACTGCTGATGTATCTGAAGCAAGTTCATCAGTGGTAGGAAACTGGTAGGCAATCTGTGGTTAGAGCTTTGCAGCACATATTTGTATTTCTCTCCCTATTTATGCTGCAATGCTTCCACCTAGAGGTGCAACTTGAGAGAAGTCTCTGCACTAGTTCAGCTAATCACTGCGAGGGCCCAAGGTCCTCTCTTATATAGTGAAATGGCATAAAAATCGACTAGTCTGGACATTTAAATGGTCCTCATTTATTAAGGTTTCTAAATCGCAACTATGTGCTTTTGTTTTGGGGTAGACCATAGAAAATATTAACCTTACAGAAAAACAATCAATTCTATGCAATATCATCCTGCACTAGATGTGTGCTTATGCAAGGAGAATAAAGAGAAGTCAGAAAATCAAAAGTTTTTTAAAGCAAAAGAAGAAAAAGGCGAAAAGAAAAGGGATTGTTAGTGTTAGAAGATAACACAAACTTATTTATGTAAAGAAAACAGAACATATAAAAAGTGTTGGTGTCTATTTTGAAGAATAAGGGCATATAGAATATCAATTAATATTGATTAACAATTATTAGATTATTAATAGAGAATGAACACCAGAGTAGACAAACCATAAATAGCATAATAGAAGTGTTGACAAAAAAAGATAAATCCTTAAACCTGCTATAGGCTTTATTCCAATTTCTAATATAAATAAGTCTAAATAATGTTCGCTTTTACCTCATTTATACTTAGATACGTTTATTGAAATCATCAATGTAAATTTGTAATTGATCTCGTTTTCTTGGTGAATGATCACGTTGTTTCTCAGCTGCTTAAACCACATGGTTGATCACAGGAGATTAAAAAGTGGATTATTACCATTAACTGTCAGTGATTAATCTGAGTTTCTTAGTCTCAGTGTTACCAGAGGAATCTGTTTACTTACGTGCAGATTAGTACTGTTCGGCTGCTGTTTTGCAATATCCAAACGCAAATGGCTCGTCCGAAGAGCGTCAAACAACAAACAAATCCTGATTAGGCTACACGACCGCCATTTTGAAATCGATAGCAAGGCCCAGCCAGGTGCGTCCCACGTGAAGATCAAAAACGTAAACTTTGCCAGGGTTTTTTGCCCAAACAACTTTAATGTGATTTAGCTGCAGCTTCAATATTTTATTGATGAAACCACTGTTCAGTTCCTGTTTTGCTTTATTATTTTCTTTGTAATTAATTACAACCAAATGGTAATAGCCAGGTTTTTAAAAGTGAGTTTTTTAAATGAGAGAAAATTTGGATTAACATATAGGCTAAAAATTGTGTTTAAAAAAAAGAAGAAAGAGTTAATTTATATAGGCTAGCTTATTTGCTGAAATAGGCTAATTCATCTCTACTTGGGTATTTGTAGTTTGCTATTTGTAGTTGTCTGGAATGTTTTTAAAAATTACATGTGAGAATTTTCACTATATTATTCAATTTCCACCATTACTGGAGGGATTGAAAGAAACATTTCCAATTATTATTATTTTTTATAAATAGGCTATCCTTTAGAACAGAACCTCAAAACAGGAAGACAACTCGAAAAGAATGGCTACTGAATGTTTAATTATTACCATGAGGAATGTCATATGTAGCCTAATGAAAGAATTGAGGATTCTGTGGGACGCAGCGTGAATATTCTCCTAATTTGCCTGTTTTATTTACGAACAGTTGAAGATGGCTGCTTAATAAATAGTACATTCAGCATGAACCAAATATTTTTGACTGAAGCATTTGTTCAAATCTTACAGTCTCTAATTCATGATGCTAAAACTAAGCACTATGTGGTTTGCACAAACACAAAAAACACTCTTATAAAATTTTTCCACAAGAAATCACATGGGCTACGTTATTATGCATCCACCCTTCTCCTTGAATGGGTTTTTGTCCTCAGGAACTCCTTTTACAAGTGGATCTTCTGCAGATTGGGTCTCCACCCATTCACAGATCTCCTTTGCGGTTTTAGAGACCTGAGGAAAAAAGGGAATGTCAGAATTTTTTTTTTTACTAGTAAAGCATGTAGCACAAAATGAAGGCACATTTTTGACCTACTAGTTTAATTACTGAGCAGAGAACTTACAGGCTCTCTCGTGTTCTTGGCCTCCTTCTGAAGCTGTTCCAGCTCCATTTTCAGGATCTCCTTATCGGACATATCCCGGGCCATCTTGCCCTGAGGAAAGAAAGTTACAGTCACCTTCATGTCAAACCACACACATTGTACATTTACAAATATCTAACAAAAAAAAAAAAAGGATTGAAAATATTGTTTAGCATGGCAAGTCACAGTAATTTTAAAGCTGTATAACACATGGGACAATTGCCAATTCATTTTATTGATCAGAAGTAAAGGAACCAGAACAGGTTCAACGTGATTTGTGCAATATTAATTAGGAAAAAAAGTCACACAGTACAGTTTACAGAGTAAAGTGATGACTCTTGTTGTTGTAAACAAAGACTTTTTATTAAATGTTTTTTTCATACCCGAACAGCACAAAAAAAAAATCTTCCTTTGTCTTCAGCATTAGCAACAACAAGAGGTTTCAAACACATGGAAGATGAATAAATGATGACAGAATTTTCATTTACAGCCGAACTGTCCATTTTGCAACAGTTTTATCAGTTCATTGGAAATACGTGCGCCTTGGGCTACAATTTTTTTGCAATACTGCAAAAGCATTCTTCGACATAAGTTTGTCTGCAGATTCTGGGTAAAATAAACACTAAAAGTCAGTATGACGCCAACAACTTTTGTTTCTTTTTACACTACTGACATTTGCAGGTACTGTATATTATCAATGAATAAAGAAATGTTTTTTTGTGCAGTTCTTTGCACAGAACCAAAAGATACCACAAAAATAAAAAGAGAATACAATTCTGGGTTAATATCCTTGTTTGTATATTGTTGGATGTTTTTAGCATTGTTTAGATGATTGTAGCACACAATCCAGAGCATTCCTGATTCCAGAGCAGCTACTATATATCATTTGGTATCCATAAATATTGCAAACCACACTGTTAAGTTTCCCCTGAATGGACTTTTTAGACTACAAAGTTAAAATTGAGATGATCTCTTCCTTACTCCAATTGAGGCTTTTTCAATCAACCTTTAACAAATCTTCAATTAAAAACTGAGACAATAGTTCATATTCAGTGAACAGTGTTTCCATGACTGTCTAAATTACGTAAATTTAAGACACAGGATTCGGTCTCAGTTGTTAAACATCTAGCCATAACACCACATCATTTCACACTGTACATATTTTACAGCAATGTGGTGTTAAAACAGCCAAAACATTTCATAATCCTGGATAAAATGGAAGGTTAATCATACTTCTTACAAATTCAAAACATTCCTTAAATTGATTGTTCATCCAAGAAATACAATTTCCACACCATTTACTCAGGAATTTCTTTCCTCTGTTGAGAACAAAACAAGATATTCTGAAGAAACCAGCAGCCACTGACATCCACACTGTAGGTCATACTGTGAAATTAAATGGCTGCTGCTTACTAACATTCTTCAAAATATCCTATCTTGTGTTCAACAGAAAAGAGAAAGTCTAATATGTTTAAAAGAGGTGGAAGTCAAGTCAACAATGTGAGAATTTACATTTTTGGGTGAACTATTCTTTTGACCAAGGTTTCAATTATTTTTACTTCTAAGTGAACAAAACTGCTAATGCTACATTTAAGTTATTATAATAAACAAGTGAATATCACAAATTTGCCATCTAATTTACATCACCAAGAACAAGGCCTACATATTAAGAGACTTCAAAGTGTTCTTGACTAATCCCAGCAAGCATAATAGATGTCTAATAGACGTCTGAACATAGTCGTCTTGGCTAAAACAAGGTTAAACTTGGGCTGTCAGTGAAAATCTAATAGACATCTAAGAATAGGCCAAAACTAGACAAGTCATCAAATAAACAGAAATGAATGACTACATATATAATGTCTGTCTAATCTGTCTATTTGACGACTAGTCTAGTTTTGGGCTATTCTTAGATGTCTATTAGATTTTCACTGACAGCCCAAGTTTAGCCTTGTTTTAGCCAAGCTGTCTACATTTAGATGTCTGTTAGACGTCTATTAAACACACAATTGTTTGCTGGGATGTCACCTAAAATGATGCTTGTCACAATTAGCATTTTTCCAGGTAAGCATAGTCTAAACACATATCATAACTCAGCACATTTAGTAAAACAAAGTATACTAATGTGATTAACAATCACTCAGTTTTACAATGGATGAGTTGCAATTCAGTTAGATGGCATTCATAACGTAGCGTAAGTTACATGTTTACTAACACAAGACTACTTTTTCTTGGTGTATAGTTGGAATATGTTGGGATATAAATAGTATAACAAGAGCAGTGTTATGTTTCACTTACCTATTGGTCAGTGGGTCAGCCGATGGAGGCAACAGATCACTATCTGCACTTTAAGGGACCATGCGTAGGGTTTGTGGTCTGGCGATGAACTGAGCTTTTGGGGTTGATGCTGTTGTCTCTTCAGGATCTCCTCCAGATGGTCAGAGGTGAAGGGGGGGTGGAGACTGATCCCCAACAAACACACTTCCTTTATCCAGATTTCTGATCAGCTTAAGCCATCTTGGTAATTAAGGAGGTCAAATCACCCTGAAGCAGGACAGAGTGGTTTACATGACAGGTTGTACTGGCTGTTCTTACCAGATTTGCTTTTATATAATGTCTTTTGTTATGGAAAACTGTGGATTTTCTGTAAAGGAAGTTTCTGTACATGTTAAAGATCAATATGACATCTCAAAAGACAATAACATGCCTCTGTAGACTTTAGGTGAGTGGCTCTGTTTTAAGAAGCAGATGGCCTAGACTTGACCGACTGCATGTGTGAGGCATCTTAATAACAAGTCAATCATCCAGTTAACCCAAAACCCTTCAAGACTGATATAGAGCTGTTCAAAGACTGTAGGAATAGGAGGATTAATGAACTGTATAATGATCATTTCACCCTGCAAAACCAGCCATAAATGTCTCTCTTTTTATTTTAATAAATCAGCTTTCCATTGATATATGGTTTATTAGGATAGGACAGCATTTGGCTGATATATAACTATTTAAAAATCTGGAATCTGAGGGTTCAAAGGGATCAAAATATTGAGATGATATGCTTTCAGCAATGCTTATTATAAAATTTAGTTTTGCTATATTTATGGTTGGACATTAACAACATATCTTCATGAAACATTATAAATAAATTAGTAATTTATAATAATTATAATACCAATAATAATAATTCTAGTACTACTACTACTAATAATAATAATCATAATAATAATACTACTACTACTACTACTACTACTACTACTAATAATAATAATCATAATAATAATAATAATAATAATAATAATAATAATAACAATACTACTACTACTACTACTACTAATAATAATAATAATAATAATAATAATAATAATTACATATACAATATTTTTTATCCATAAAATATATTTTTGGCTAATAATATACATGTGCAACATAAGACTGGTTTTGTGGTCCAGGGTCACGTATACTGAATACAATGATACATAGGCAACAAACTGATTTTATACATTGATTTATTTTAATACCTGCAAAGTGTAAATATAAATAAATTACGTAAAAAATATACTAGTGAACAGTGTTTACTTAAAATTCATCCAGGAAACTTGGAACATAAATGTATTCATTACACATTTTCTACGTTTAAATGGACAGTTGATTCAAAAATGAAAATCCTATCACAATGTAATCACCCTCAATGTGTTCCAAACTTGTAGTAATTTTTATTCTTCTTTACTAACCCAAAATAAGACTTTCTGATCCCCTTTGTACATTGGCTGAGAAAATGAAATGTGCTGCAAGTTACGAAAACAGTTAGAAAACACAAGCGCACACAAATTAACACAACACATGCAAATGCAGAAATGCACTGCAAATACAGCAGACCACCAGAGAATTGTGCAGGGGAACGCCAAAATGGATGAAACCCATTGCTTCCTGTTTAGAGCCAACAATATTTATTAAACAATATTGAGAGGTGAGTTGTTTTTTTGTTTGTTAGTTTAATTCAACATCCTTGTTGTTTGTATCTATGCATGTTCCACATGTTAAAAAAAATAATTCACCACTCAGATCTCAGACAACACCATGGACTCTTAATAGGAAGCAGCAGGGTTCATCTACTTTTAGGGTCCCTAACACATCTCCATTGTGGTCTGCGATTTGCAGTGCATTTTTGTATTCGCATGTGTTTTGAGAATTTGTGTGCACATTTTGTTGTTTTCTCAAGTGTTTTCTTAACTTGCAGCATGCATTTGAGCTCTCTTAGCCACTGTACATTTGGCTTCCATAGCATTTGACACTATAGAAGACAATGAAGACAAAAAACTGTCTGGTTTGGGAACAATTTTAGGGGGAGAATGAAAACAGATTTGTTGTTGTTGTTAGCGACATTGGTTCATGCACGTAATGAGACTAAATGTAATATTTACTGTCCTTTAATTAATTATGCTATACTGACAATGAACCAAAGTTATGCACACTTCTGTGTATTTGGTTTCGAGGTTGGTTTCAAAGTTTTAAAGAATATGTAAATATAATGCTGTGCAATTTCATTTTAAATATAATAAACATAAAAAAGACAGCAGTAAGAAAACATCTGATCATGACACATGAGGTAAATAAATAAGATTTGACTGTTATTATAGTTTCACAAAATATATATGAGACAGAATATATTGATAATGTCTATGCGAGACTGTAGTTTGAATGAATCCTCTTCTTGTTAATTCCTTTTTCTTCACTTTGCAGAATGTCTCTTTCTGCAGTAACATAAATAATAAAACAGAAGAGAAGCTCTTGGAGATGAAGGCTTTCTTAACATAAAAATAGTCGTACCACAAGATTTTGCAGGCAAGTTTTTTTTAAGGCAAGGATCACAATCGTGCCCTCTGAACTCGCACAGACTAGTAATAATGAGACGTGAAGATCTCCTTGATCTTGTCTACTGTCCCACAACATGGTTGACCTGTAGGTCAGTGTAAGCTGACAAGTGAAATCAAACTGCATTTCTATGCTGATATTTTAACACAATCAGCATGAAATCCACAATAATAGAGAACTTCAATACCTGACCCTCAAACCGAAGGATCCTATATTTGCTCTTTCACCTGTGTGATGTCTATGCCGATTAAAAACCTCATCTGAGTGATCTGTTATTCAGGCGACAAGCCTCTTGCCTTGAGTGCATCACCTTGGCTAATCCTATCAGAAGGTCTTGAAGGTCTTAATTCAAGAGATTAGACTCAAAGATGTCACTCTCACTCTTGATTCTCACTATGAAATGTGGAGCACAGTTATATCATCTTTTCTGTCGGCTATTAATCGACTCTTTGTTTATAGCAACTAGCAGAAGACCTTTCTTTGGCTGATAGCATAGACACACTGTTAACGTTTGTTGACATTTGCAGTATGTTACTGTATTTTAAAGTTGTATTGTGAAAATTACAGTATATACTACAGTAAAGATTTATGTACAATTCTGTAAATACATATACAGCAGGATAAATGGTGCTATATACTGTACAGTTGAAGTCAGAATTAATAGCCCCCTTTTGAATTTTCTTTTTAAAATATTTATTAATATAGTGATGTTTAACAGAGCAAGGAAATTTTCACAGTATGTCTGATAATGTTTTTTCTTCTGAAGAAAGTCTTATTTGTTTTATTTCGACTAGAATAAAAGCAGTTTTTAATTTTTTAAAAGCCATATTTAGGACAAAATTATTAGCCATTTTAAGCTATTTTTTTTTTTTTTGATAGTCTACAGAACAAACCATCGTTATACAATAACTTTCCTAATTACCCTAACCTGCCTAGTTAACCTAATTAACCTAGTTAAGCCTTTAAATGTCACTTTAAGCTGTATAGAAGTATCTTGAAAAATATCTAGTAAAATATTATTTACTGTCATCATAGCAAAATAAAATAAATCAGTTAATAGAAATAAGTTATTAAAACTATTATGATTAGAAATGTGTTGAAAAAAATCTTCTCTCCGTTAAACAGAAATTGGGAAAAAAAATAAACAGGGGGGCGAATAATTCAGGGGGCTATTAATTCTGACTTCAACTGTATGTAAATACAGTATTTTTGCTGCAATGATTTACAGTAAGATACTGTAGATTTTACAGGAAATTGTTAACAGTGCATGCATGAAAATACTATTATTTATATTTTAATTAGTTAATCATTAATATGAATTTTTAAAGTGAATGGCATATTAAAAAGCACATTTGTAATTCTACCGTGATTTTGTGTTAAATTAAATTGACAGTCCTATTGACATTTCTCTGGCACATTTGATTAAGCAAACAGGAGACCATTACCAGTAATTGGTAAAGTCTAGATAGGATACAGCTGCGGATCAGTATAGCATCATTTTTGTGACACTTGAAGGATTGTGATGTTTTATTTAAAACGTTTATTTATTATACATTAATTTTGTTAACTATTTTCAAGTATGTGTACATGAAGCTTGAACTCATATAACCCAGTTTCTTAAAACTTTCGTTCTCTCTCAATGGCTTTGCTACATATCAATGCAGCTGACTCAGATGTAAAATATGTGATGAGGAGATACGGTTGCCAAGTAATGATGGCGAGGCAGAGACCTCGCTTTCTGGTACAATGTGTGTGTTTTTTTCTGATGTTTCTGTGCAGGCACACGACCTGAAGGTGCAGCTGGTCTACCTCACTATGGATGATGACCTGACTGTTTTTTGCTGGAGAAATGCCTTGGGTGGAGTGGAGAAAAGAAGTCTACTGTATAAAACTGTGTGATTTTGTATGTACGGCTGTATCTACTGTTGTTCTAAAGCCCAGAATTCTGAGAAAGCTTTATTCACTTGAAAATAAAAGATTGAAATTACTTGCCTGCCTCCGACTGACTTGTTGAGCACAGGGAGGACCTGGGAAAAAAAGTCCAACACACTGTATAACAATAGTTCATATTTTTACAGTACTGTGATGGTTAGGGTGGGGGCAGGCTTAAATAAAAAATAATTTATTGAGTAATTAAATAAATAACATAGAACTCTGTACAACTACTGTTTTTACATTAATGTGATGGTTGGGTTTAGGGCTGGGGTAGGGGTAGATGTAATAAAATACAATTAATTGAAATGAATATTATTTAATACATTATTAAATATAATACATATTATAAATAATTATCATTAACTTACAGCTGCAACTGTATCTGATCTACACTGTAAAACCCAAAAAGTTAAGTTAACTCAAATATTTTGTAGCAATCGGTTTTCTCAAATAAATTAAGTTCAAAAACTAATCCTAATGAGTACTGTGAACTTAATCCATTTGAGTAAACAAAGCAATTTGAGCACAGTAAAACCTAATAAATGAAGAGAACTCAAACCAACTGAGTACTGTAAAACCTAATAAGTTAAGGCAACTCAAACTGTTTGAGGAAACCGATTGCTACAAACTATTTGAGTTAAAAACTAATCTATATGAGTACTGTGAACTTACTCCATTTCAGTTGAAGTAATGAGGTACGTCATTAACTCATTACCTTCAACAATGAGTTCAAAACTCTTTTCAAATGAGTAGAATTTACTTTCAGTACATTTTAAGTTAACTACACTCATTTAAGTTGATCAAGTTGACTGTTGGGTTTTACAGTGTAGCAACAACCAGATCAATTCCTGTGGTACCAAAACAGTAAATTTTTGACACATATATACTGTATATGACATGATAAATGACACATGCTGAATATGATGCACTGTAACAGTTTTTAAGATGAGAATGTTTACACAATGAGAACACATGAAACATGGTAAACATAAAAAAATAAACATTAAACACATGACAAACTGCAGTGATGATGTTCTCCAGTGTACACTTATAATATAATAAACAAAATGTCAATAAATATCTAGATTTATTCATTCATAAAGTAACAATAATACACTAACAGTCACTTAAGCCACTGTCATTGTTATTAAAAATGAATTATAACTCTCTCTTTCAGTTTTTTTCTGAGGTTAGGTCAACATTCATTCCCTTTCGTTTTAGTCACCATAGAAAACAGGAATGTGCAATGTGCAATACGGCAGAACATGGCAGAGGTCCCAGCGTCTAAATTAAAGAGGCAGTCACAGTGTGCAATATTGATAAAAAAAATTAAATAAATAATAATAATAATAATATTTAACAAAAATATATATTTTCAGTATTTTGCTGGGATTTTTTTTTCTGAATGTGTTTTTGTGGCATAATTAGTTTGGTCCGATCATGTGTTAATACATTTTAAGCTAAAACCATCAGTAGGTGGTGGAAAGTCTCACTTAATGAGTGACTGCTGATTAGTTAAAAAAAAAAAAAAAATCGAATCAAATGATTGTCATTATAAATAGATCCCTGAAATTGGACTCACATTGATTCGTTCAAAAAGAGATTCACTTTAAAGTGCAATGCTGCTCTGAGATGAACAAATGTTATTGTATGTTCCGTCATTGTTTAGAGCCATTTTCATTGGTGATACAGAAAAACAAAAACAGCCAACTGCGTCTAAAATGTGCTTACTGAGTTACTGCATGTTTTTTGTAAAGTTCAAAAACAATATCACATTGCAAATTGTGCTCACAAGCTTGAAAACGCCCCTCTTGTGTGATATTTCCAAATTATATAATGTCATTAAAGGTGCTGTATGCAAGTTGTTGACTCTATTAAAGCATTAAAATACCATAATATGTTTGCAGATATTTAAGAAACATGCTTAGTGAACATAATTGTCTATCTGAAAAACAATGCTGAAATCAGTTATTTCTGCTTTGAAAATGTCTGTTACGTGCCAGAATGGCTGTCTTTATTTTGGCTCTTTTAACCCGCCTACTGTCACTTTAGCTAATTATATTTCAGCACCGGGGGTTGCCTTGATGGAAAACCATGTATTTCATTCCTTCATACAGAAAGGCTCTCAAAGCATGCGTTCGTGACCGAAATGCGACCTCCGATAAACAGTAGAGTTCATCATCAAATAGGGTATATGCGGAAGTATGCTAAAGGACTATTAATTTGTCAATAACCTGGGTTAAGTGCTTCCGGTGAACTGTATGCCAATACAAAATCGGCATGTTTAAGGTCTGTTTTCTTTAAAAATCAGCGATCTTCACTGGCTGAGTGAAATCCGATATAAAGTGGGTCTCATATTGTACAAGAAGCACTGCATTAAATTACATATTTCCCTGCCATGTCTTTAAAATATAAACATTTATTTTACCACAGTATATTCAATGGAGCTTCTCCGCTAGCCTGCCGATTCTGACGGGCATGTGCGAGTAAACGCCTTTTTGTCTCGTTTTACGCTTGAGCCACTAAATGAATGCCAAAGTCTATTTAACTGATTGTATTTTAATTACATTACAACATCGATGCTGTAAAAGGAACCATATAGAATGGAAAAAAAGTCACAATAACCGTTCACAGGAAGTTTATCAGTATGGGAAGAAACACTAGCTCCACATATACTCTATTGGTTCACGGAAGAAAGTGAAGAGTGGAGAAGCGGGACGGGGTGTAACGGATGAAGAGGGTTGGAGAGTCGCAGAAGAAAGTGAAGAGCGGGAGCAGGGGTGCGTGTGAGGAGGGGGATCGGTAAAATGAGGTTCTGGCACAAATTAAGCCCTGGAAGCTCCTAACGTAAATTCGGGAGGAGCCTGATCGGTCAGGTGGGTCATTAAATAATCACGTGTGTGTATATAAGTAGCGGTCGTTGCACTGTTTCAGTTTACTTTTGTTCCGGTATCCCTCCACTTCCCCATCTCCTCCTCGGTTTTTTCAAAATGTTAAAAAAAATTAATTAATTAAAAAAAGGGGGGAGTCAAGCCTCGAGCCTCCTTCAGGGACAGGAGGTTCGAGCTCTCTTAGGAGTTTAATAGCTCGGCCTCCTGCTTCAGGACAGCAACGCCAAAATCATTTACTATGTTGAGGCAATTGATTGAGCAGGTGAACTCGAGAACGGTTTATTTTATTTTCAAGATCTGAGGTGAACTATCTGCTGCTGCTTTCAATAAATGTCATGTAAAATGGCATTCAAACTCACATTGTTAGCATTTAACACTGAATAAAGTACATGAGGTGTACCTGAGGTGATCATAGTCATTTATCCTGTTGTTCACCTGTGAGAAATAGAAGCCGTTTGTAAAATATAAATTCCAGGTATTGGTTAGAACAAAAACTCCTTTTAATATAAAAATATTCCTTCCATTGCATGCTGTTGCTTTTAGTTAGAACACGATTTAAATCAGCCTTTAGGCTGGATAGTCAGACTCGCCCCTGTTGGTCCTCAATCTGTCAACCGGCGCTTGCGTTTGTTTTGATCCAGGAGTGCATTATCTAGTTCAACTACTGGGTGTCAAACTTACATACTGCACCTTTAAAAAAATTAACAAAATGGGATATTTTTTTACTGTCATTAATTAAATTATTGGCTAATAATTTTATCTGCATTTGCATAAGCTTCAATATGAAGTTACTGCTTTTTAGTCTCACTTTTTTTGGTTTTACAAAGTGTGGCATACTTGATAATGTCATATCCATTATAGTTAATTTCATAACTGCAATATTATCGCAGTTAATAAATATTGCACATCTCTATCAGTTACTAATTTGTAAATCACTGCATCTCCAGTTGCTAATCAGTAGCACTTTAGTTGAATCCCAAGAGCTTGCAAAATAAGGCCACCAAGTTCCAAGTAACAGCCTTTCATTGAAAGAGGCTTTGGCAGCTGTAAACATTAGAGGGACACTTCATCTAAAAATGAAGTTATTGTCATCATTTGTTTCAAAACAGGTTGAGTTTTTTCATTCTATTGAACGCAAAAGAAGATATTTTGAAGAATGTTGAAAAACTGTAGTTTTCTGCACATAGACAAAATGAATTAGATGTATATGTAGTATATATATTTGAAAATATCAGTACTTGATGCAGTTGAGATAATTCTTAAAGAAATGGTGAGCCAGTTTTCTCTCTTCATCCACTTTTTCTTGATTCCTGTAACTGTCATAGCTGTCATATGGCTGATGTGTCTGATGACCTATAGAGAAGCCCTTACATGTGGCTACCAATAACTTTCCAAGGCCATCGATGAAAAACTCTGAAAATGATGGATAGAAATGGATGAAGAACAGTGAAATGAGCTCCACAAATACAAATGAAGATGATCGACTGTGGTAAAATTGCGTAGACTTACCTGTGTGAGCGACTCTTTTCAAGAACGGGTCGAAACCAATTCTTCGCACGGCTTCAGTCCTTGCCAAGAAATAATTTGTAACACCATCCACAAGATGGCATCCATCATACCCTGAAAGTGGCTGATGAAACTCTCCTCTAACACGCCTTAGACATCCTCCTTCTGCATGCTCACTTCCCTCATCATATTCCAGAAGGAAATAAAACTGGTCACCAGACACCTCACCGCCAATCTGAGCAGAGAAAAATTGCATAAATATCGATAGGTACAAAACTCGACACTCTTATCTTTTCATACTTACAACATCTAGGTCTGGAACTGCTTCCATAATCTCCACAAAACTCTCGATCCGGGTCTCATCCAAGAACTCAAAGTCATCATCGACCCACAGGAAGTATTTTGTTGTCAACTGAGATACAGCCAGATTGCGGCCCGCAAACCACCCCTGAGGAAGCAAATAAACACCAGCAGTGATTAGTTTACTAGAATGTCATGCACGTCATCTAGAATTAAAGCCTTATACCTTGATTACACCTGATATTATGATACAAAAAAAAAAAAAAAAAGATCACAGTGGATGACAACAAATTTTTAATTCTTGTTCACATTTCTAAAAGTTCTGAGAGTAAAAAAAATATGAGACTGGACTCTTACTTGAATTTTATAGGGTAAAGGCCCATTCACACCAACATAAAAAAGTTAACATAAAGTGAAGGCTTGTGCCGGTAATTTAATTGTTGCTGGGTTGTTTTTTTTTTTTTTTTTTTTTTTTTTTTAAGGGATGAAGCAAAAATGCTCCGGATATTTAGAGTAATCCAGCTGGCCATGCTTAGCGCCGGTCTTTCCAACAAGTTACTGTTTATTGTTTTAGTTGATCATTTTCGGAGGTACCCCGGGGAGGAGATTTTTTATCTCTTAACTGGCAACCCTCTGAGGATTAGAAAGATTATAGTTAGTGTTGAGGATAGGAAGTTAGGGCTGGAGTGTGCTTGTTTCATTCATTCATTTTCTTTTTGGATTTGTCCTCTTATTAATTTGGGGTCGCCACAGTGGAATGAACCGCCAACTTATCCAGCATATGTTTTACGCAGCGGATGCCCTTTCAGCTGCAACCCATCACTGGGAAACAACCATACACACTCATTCACACACATACACTATGGTCAATTTAGCTTACCCAATTCACCTGTATCGCATGTCTTTGGACTTGTTGGGGAAACCGGAGCACCCGAAGGGAACCCACACAAACGCGGGGAGAACATGCAAACTCCACACAGAAATGCCAACTGACCCAGCCGAGGCTCGAACCAGCGACCTTCTTGCTGTGAGTAGTGATGGGTCGTTCTTGAACGATTCGTTCATTTTGAACGAATCTTCAATATGACTCGCAAACTACGAGTCCATTCAGGGAGCAATTCGTTCATCCGCACGTGCGCACATTTGTGCAGGTGGTATTGTTCATTTTTCAAGTCTTTTGAGTCATTCATCACGGAAAGGCAGAAGCCAATCATTTGCGTTTAGAGCCGGAAAGAGATTTGATCCATTCATGTCTCGAGTCTTCTATCGAGTTTGAGTCATTCGTTCATCACGGAAAAGCAAGCCAATCACATGCGTTTAGAGCCGGGAAAAGATTTGATCCGTTCATCTCTCGAGTCCTTTATCGGGTTTGAGTCATTCGTCTTTCTTACTTGACTTGACGCTACAGCAGAATTGGGTGTAGAATTTAGTAAATGGTTTCAAATCCTCTTTAGAGACAGGTGCATCATAATTTTATATTATATATATTATAATAATATTATTATTACTATTAATATTATTATATTATTATTATTATTATGTGCATTTCTGATCTTAAACTGTAGCTCCACTGTACACTGCAACGAGAACCTCAGTCAGTAATACTTATGTAAAACTACATTTTTGCTGCATCATGGATCATATTTTAGACTTTTCACAAAATCATCAAAATACTGTAGTGTAGCTAATTAAAATAAAAAAGGTCTGTCCTAGTGTCACTAAGTTGTTTTTACTTTTTTCTGGTGGATATGTGGTTTTATTTTTTTGTTAGCTAAGCTAGGCTATATGATAAATTAATCAAGTTCTACAATTACAAGTGATTTGTAATTTGTTCATTTTTACCCCATTTTTTGTTTAATAATGTTTTTCTATGCAGACTTTATGTATTGGTCTAATATTTGTATAAAAAAAGATTGCATTTACATTTACTCATTTAGCAGAAGCTTTTATACTGCAACCAACAAGCCTTAAGCCAAGTCCAACAATTAAAGTCACACAGTGTTGTCTCAAAGCTTATTTAATTCTAATTATTTTAAAAAAGCCAAGCTTGTTGTGCACTGTTGTTTTAATATTCTAAAGTCAATTAGTTAAGCTCATTAGGCTCTGTGGCTTTTGTATTTTTTATTTTAATTTATTTTTCATTTAAATTGCTGTTTCCTAAAAAATTCTATTGGGCATAGTTGCCCTATTTGATATAAAGCTTTTATGGCACAAACGTGTTATTTAATTTAAAGCTTACTTGTTTTTATTTATTAAAAAGCCTAGCTTGATGTGCACTATTTTGGTTTTCTTTTGTTTGTTTTTATTATTGTGATTTTAAAGTAATCTGTTTTGTTATAAAGCTTTTCTGGTAAAAAATAATAATAAAACAATAAACAACAATTAAAAAGTGTTTATGTTTCTAATGCCTGCAGCATCATATGTTACAAAACGGTTCACAAAGCCAATTTGATTTACTAAATAACTCCTCTATCATGCTTTCTTTCATAAGAGTGAATGTGACAAAGAATGAATGACTCGAATGAACTAAGTGATTCATTCATTCGCGCATGCGCACGTTGTGTAGTGAGGGAGAAGATTAGTTCATTTTTCGAGTCCACTATCGGGTTTGAGTCATTCGTTCATCACGTGAAAGACTAAAGCCTAGCCAATCGTATGCATTTAGAGCCGGAAAGAGATTTGATCCGTTCATTTCTCGAGTCCTCGGGCTAAGTCATCTCTCTTTACATGCTGTCACGTGATGAACGAATGACTCAAAAAGCAGAAGACTCGAAAGGTGAACTAATCATGGCTCCTTTTGGCTCAGACTGTGTACATTGATTGAGATTATGTGACTGTCAGTGTGACGTGAACGAACCACTGAAATTTGAAGACATGAAGAGGTGAGCTGAGCAAAGAGGCAAAAATACCTTCATAGACAAAAGAGCAGGTAAACAATGAATTATTATTTTCTCCTCCTTATAGCATTCTATTTATGACTTGTTTGTAGTGTGATCAAGGTTTGGGCTAGTTGTAGATGTGTTTGGAAGCAATTCGTAACAGTTTTATAATATTTTGGCAAATTGAACTAAATTAACGAAATGACTCGAAAAAAGATTCGTTCATCTCGATGAACGAGACTCAAAGATCCGAGTCAGTAAAATGATCCGAACTTCCCATCACTAGCTGTGAGGCGACATCACTACCTACTGCGCCACCGCATTGCCGTGCTTGTTTCATTTTCTTGTTAATTCTAATCACAGTATGGCAATGTTCGATTTAAACTAATTTATTAGAGAACCTAGTTAACCTAGAACCTAACAAACAAGATACAATTGTAAAAATTCTCAATCTAAAAACAATAGCAGTGTTCAGGTGACTATATACACAGTCTCTCTTATTGTTTATTTATGTGTAAGAGATGGAGGAAGATCATTTCACTGTTACATAAACAGTTTAAGCAGCTCCCTCTGAAGTCCACCAACGGATAAGACCCACACCTAGGTTTGAGTCACCATGATCTTCAAAAGCCTCAAAGCTTTTCACACTCACATGTGAACAGAACTGGACCTTTTTAAAATAGCTATATTCTAGAAGGTATGTAATGAATTTATGTGTGTGTATGTTCATGTTCTATGTACAACATGGGCCATTTATATGGTTTCCTGAATACAGTTTCCTGAAAAGTGGATTGGTCATCGTGGGCCAGTTGAAAGGTCTCCCGATCTGACCCCCTTAGACTTTTATCTTTGGGGTCATCTGAAGGCAATCGTCTATGTAATTTATTAAGGTGTATCCATATACTGTAAATGGCCCACCCTGTAGAATGCTATGTCTGTGCTAAATGGTGCTTATTGATGATTTACTGGCGGTATATCAATCTTCTTTGTGGTAAAATTCTTTGAAGCATTGCTTAATAACTTGCATTCTAACAATATGACAGAAGTGTTTGGTTTGTATGCACAGCTAATGTGGTTTAAAGAACAACTGTATACATTGTATTTCGGTACTTGTGTGTTGAGATTATAAAATCTTTCACATTTCTCTACAAGGGGTGAAACGAGGGCTCAGTGGTTAGCACTGTCGCCTCACAGAAAGAAGGTTGCTGGTTCGAGTACTGGCTGGGTCAGTTGGCATTTCTGGTGGAGTTTGCTTGTTCCCCCCATGTTGACGTGGGTTTACTCTGGGTGCTCCGGTTTCCCAGGCTATGAATTGCATTATGGGAGCTTGATCTCTGCTCTGTGATGTTAAAAACTTTGATGTTAAAAATCGACTAAAATGAACTTTTATTGACATTTTAGTAGTTTGAAACAATATATTGCATAATATATAATACATTGAGAATAAAGTGCTCTCTTTTAATGATCTAGGCGCAAAGTCTAAAGTGCATGGCACAAAGGCATTGAGAGCATGTCCGAATCCACTTTTGCTATTTGAAGGATGGAAAAATACAGTCTGCACCCCGGCGCATGGTCTAACAGGCTTGTGCTTATTCTCTTAAAGAGTTATGGGTGTGTTTTGAGCATAACGTGCATTAAACCAATCAGAGTCCCGTCTCTCATTCCATTTAAGAGTCAGTCGCATCACGCCATGACACATTTGCTATTTACATGGTGGACTTTGTAAGTGGAAAAACTGACTGCTTCACTGCAAACAGTTAAACAGACCATCTGCAGCGCTGAGATTAAGAACAAACGAGCCTCCTCTATTCAGCCTCTTTACGCTACTTTACTTTACTACTTTACTTCTGTGGATAAGGAAACGGTGTTGTACACACTCCACTGAAGACATCCATTAGGCTGTATATTTAATTTTGTTTGTTAAGCGCAAAGATTTGTTTCAAAATGATTTCTAAATTCTGTTCTAATTTCTAGCAAACGAATAAGTAAACAATAATAATGAAGTGTGGTCAAAAAACTGAGTTATTTCCAAACACACGTTCTATTCTTATGCCCCATATGGTCCAAAACCCAACAGGTGGACAAATTTAAGCTGTTTTCCCTCCATCCACACTGACACGAAACAAAAGCATTTTAAAATGAAAATGGCCTCTTCAGCGTTTTTAAAACACTCAGCTTTTGGGGCTCAAAAACTCTGGGTTAGTGTGGACAGAAGGCATTAACATAGCAAAACTTGTAAAGCTGTGCTAATACTAAACTGAACCTGTTCTGTTAACTAACATGGTCTGTAAAAACTGTTGAAAAACATGGTTTCCTTGGAAGAGGTGTGATAATGGTTTGTTTTCCACAGGCCACATCTATGAATTGTAGAGAAACAGACCACCAAGTTTTCGGGGGGCTTTTTGAAATGGCCCCACAGCTGTTAAAAAACAGACTGCACTGTGTGTTCTGCAGCTCTCGATCATGTGGGATATACCACAACAAATCCTTCATAGTGTTCATTGGATTCAAACCTACAATAGATTCATTTAGTTGATTCGCTTTTTGACGTTCGTCCATAGAAATAAAAAGCCTCCTACTGGTTCCCTTGTTGGCAATAGCTTTCACAGAATCCCACAGACTTTAAAGCTGTAAAGCTCTGCTCAATAATGTCACTCTGTTGTCTTCGTGCCAATCACATAGCTTTGCTCTTGACATTGGTCCAACATTAAATCTAATATCACCTACCCAAATATACAACAAGCTAATGTGCTGTAAAATTAATGTTAAACTAATAATTGACAAAGTTGTAGTTTAATATTCAGTGAGGGTTTATGTGAATAATCACCAAGTATCAAATCTGGACACATTTTTGCATGACCATTTAGTTAAGCTAAAAGATGACTGTACAACGTGTGTGTTGTGCTGTCTCTGAGGCTGAGCACATGCACACAACAACACAAGAACTCTTTCGTGCTTCTAATCTAATACACTTTGATAAATTAAACGCACACCGTGAATGCAAAAGTCACACGATTTCCCTGAAATTGCGCTTTGCGGAGGAACTATAAAATGGGATAATCAAATGTTTTTTATTATTGTTTGTCCATAACCGTCGGAGGCCAAAATCTAAACTGATTTTCAGTCGATCGCACAGCCTTACAGTACTTTTTGGGAAAAGTAGGTCATCTCCGTTGTTTCCCCACTTGCTTTTGACCAAGTCTTGCACACTAAGGGCGTACTCACACTATGTACAGTTGCCTTGAACTGGGCCAAAGCACGCTTGTCCCCTCTCCCATCTCCCCCGACGGCCCGCACTCACATTACATTCGGGCCTGGGCACGCTTACGTTATTGATGATGCGCTGTGTTCAGTAAGCACTTTCACTCAGCACAGTGGAGATTTCTTTAGTTATATCGTTCAAGTCGTTTGATACGCAGTGACACACAGTTAAATATTTCGCCGAACAGATCAGCCACTTTTGACGCTCATAAACATTCATAAAGTCTTCATGCTGCAGGAATTAGGAGGTTTGCTAAAGGTACAGTTGTTGTGCAGTGAGGGGTAATAATCTACGACAGTTTGCATTCATTGAACAGTAAGAATGAATAATAAATCCATATGAAACAGTCCCGTAAAAGTCACGTCTTGTCTTCAGTTTCGGGCTCAGGCGCGCTTTGCACGCACACTGAGCCCACAATTGAACTGCGTTCTGGCACACCTCTTCCAACCAGGCCAGGGTCGGCCAAGTGAACCGGGCCTGAGCCCGATTCAGAGCACTCACACTTCTCAAACGATCCGGGAACGGGCCTGGGCACAGTTCGGATAGCATAGTGTGAGTACACCCTGAGGCCCTGTTTACACCAATATGCTTTTGTTTTAAAATGCATAAGTTTTGCTACGGTTACGCCTTCCTTCAACACTACCCCAGAGTTTTCGAGCCACTGCGTCTCAGTGTGGATGGGGGAAAACAGAGACATCTGAAAACGGAGGTGTGGCTGCAGACATTCACCTATCTGATTGGGGCTTTTTGCTAAATATTAAGTAGCCTACACAAAGTTCAGTCTTGCATCCTCTTCTTGTAAGTTCAGACCTCGCAAGTTTGATATGGAAAAACTCCAGAGGACATGTCGGGTAAATCTTCAAAGGGAAAAGTGAAGGCTACTTTATAATGTCAATAACTTCACACTCGCTACACTGTTTCACTATCTTAATAATAAAATGAAAACATGATATAAGGAACTGTCTATTTCCATTTTGATATTAACAACTTAATAGACACCAAAAATGATGAGGTGTCGTGTAGCTATATATTTATATGACCGTCATCTTCACTGTATGCATATTCATAACTAAACGGAGCCTATAACATTACTGCATTTCAGTTTAATAATCAATAATGGCCATTATAAAATTATAACGTACAATAAGTTTATACATTATAGGAAATAAAGGCAAGCAATCAGTCAAATATGCAGAATCAGTGTATGTGGTTACATAAATTAATATATTAACTTATCTTTAAGAACAAGTAATAGATTCAAACGACCAAAGTCGGGCAATATGTCGTTAGATAGAGACAAGACGAAATAAATATCAGGTTTAACAACTATAGTAAGATTAGATCCAGTGGTAGATCCTTGATGAACTGTTTGACGTGCGCTGCTTTCACCTGGGGTTCTGTGCTCTAAGCACCTGCTAACTGCCTGAAGCTCAGACGCGCGCATACGCTGCAGTGTATTGCAGAGTGTGTGTGTGGTCACTGGTTGTGTGCTTTCAGTGGTGTATTGTGGACGGAGAGCTTTTCAGAAATGTTATAGGTAAAACGCCAGTGTGGACGTGGATCATTTTCATTCAAAAACACTGTTTTAAAACCAAAATGTATTAGCGTAAACGGAGCCTTAGCTTCTTAAAGAACTGGAAAATGTCCTTGCAGTTTTGGTGCTGCTAACATCCAAACACTGCTACAGCAGGGAAAGGAACAGCCAATCACACGTCCCATTTGTGTTTGGGGGAGGTAGGACTTGAGTAGACAATGTATTTTAAACTTTTCTACACATCTAGGTTAATTAGAGTTGACAAAGGCTACATTCACACTGCAAGGCTTAGTGCTTAAATCTGATTTTTTTTCCTCAGATCTGATTTTTTTTTGCATAGCTGTACACATTGTTGATATAAATGTGGCCAATATCAGATTTACACTGTGAACAGATCATGGCACTAAACTGACCTGCATGCGCAAAAGTACAGTTACGGACAGCAAGAATGTCTAATTATGCACACAGTGTGTATACTGTATGAAGTAAGCACGTTGTCAGATTAGGTTTAATATGATTATTGCCCTTTTCACAGACAACCGTCAACTGTATAGGGTTGTTCTGCTACTACTAATGTGTATTTGTGATGGAAAACACTGACCGTTTGTGATTTATGACAAGCACAGTGCATTTCTTTCTGACCACCTTTGTGGTGAACTCATCAAGGGTTAATGAGCAGCCGCAGACTGAACTGAGAAGGCGGAGTTAGTTCATTTTCATATTCATATCATTTTATATCATGGTCTTTCATATTTGGTTCTGTTAAAGTTTTAATTATTTAAGTGAAATATAGCTATTTTGTGTAGGCCAATGTGTTTTATTCACTTTATATATGCAATTTTTATAGACATACTTATGTCAAATCTAACTGAACAATATTTTTTTAAAAGGCCAATGGTTAATGATTGGTTGACAAGCGCCAGTTTTGCATTCAAAATGTATTAGCCCTGTGTGTTATTCTACTATGCTGCTGAAGAGCAGGTGATGTTTAAAGACCGGAATGATGACGCATGTCGATCGAAGATGTAAAAGTCACATGAGATCCAACATAACCGTTCACACTGAGTCCGGATTGCAAAACATCAGATCTGTGTCTGATTTAATATTACATATGAAAGTGGTACAAATATGAATTGAAAAGATCAGATTCCATGTGGTTTGGACTGTTCACACTGACAAAACAAAAACAGATCTGAGGCAAAACAATCAGATTTGGGTCACATTTGCCTGCAGTGTAAAAGTAGCCAAAGCATTATTATGCACGTCATGATTTTGCCAAGTACGATGCGATCCTGAATTAGCATCTATGTTGGTCTTGGAACATCATTTTTGTTGGAGAATGTAATCCATACCTATTCTCTACTCCTAAACCCAGTCATAACTGTAAATTACTTCCAAAATAATAATAATAGTTGGAAAACAATCATGTAGAAGTGCATAAACCTCACAGTAAGCCTAAACTTAACAGTAAACACACCCCTTAAGTCTGATTGGAATGTTGTTCCAGAATCAACATACTGTAGATATTAAGAAAAATCAAGAAACATGTCCTACTTGGTAAAATCAGATTGGTGGCGTTATTATTATTATTATTATTATTTTGGAAGGGATTAAGTTTTGGGGACAATTCATTAATTGGTAAATATTGCTCAAGACACATCACCTTCATCTATGCTAATTCTACACCCTTGCTTCAAGCTAAAAGAGGCAGTTGGTGGTCACGCTCTTGCGGTTTCAATTTCTTGCTGTACAATTACAGTTTCAACCAATTATAGTTCCTGAAAGCATTTTTCCCCTGTTATTGCAGTCCTTCACTTCCTTTTTTTCCACCACATTGTCTACTTAAAAATAGCATAAGGTTGATTTATTGGTTAAGAGATGCAGTTCACTGCATGTTCATATCAGGTGTAAACAGCGACAGCTCAATGCAAGTGATTACCTGTGCAGGAGGCATAATGTAGTGCTCTATGTTGTCTCCAGTCACACTTTCAGGGTTTAGACTGTCATCTGCAACGATGATCTTGATTTTGGGGTAGAACTTCTGGATGCTCTTGATGAGGACGTTCAGCTCCTTGTACCTCAGAAAGGTCTTGGTTAATATGGTCACTTTTGAGTTGATATCTAAAATGCGATAAAATCAAAAAGGTTTTTCAGGAGATAATAAAAATACAAAAACTGTGCTAAAAATGTTTTTATTAGGATAGATTGATTTTTGCTTTACTTACACATTACAGACATTGCAGTTGTTTTAATACGTTAAGTGCCCGCTCTACCAAATGGGTGACTATACAGTATTTTGACTGTTTTAAATAATGACTGTTAAAGTCATTTAAAGAATGAGAATGGTTTACACACACAGCATTGTTGGTTTGCAAAATAATCAAACAAACATAATCCTCTTGCACTACTACACTTGATTTTGGTTTTATTGTACAAAAAAAAAAAAAAAAAAAAAAAAAAAAAAAAAAAACAGAACACATGTTAAATGAGAATCAGAAATATTTGATTGCATACTTCAAGATGATTTAGTATTCATTTTTTTTTTTTTTTTTAATTGTTTTTTAAAATAAATTAGTCTTACACTTTTTATAATATATGTATTAATTCCAGTAATTTTACCATAAACTGACATATCTACCATTCGGTAGAGGCTGATATTTTAGAAATGATAGGTTGTGTTGAAAAAAATAATAATTACAAAAATGCATCGAGTCTGTTAACTAGCGACATTAGGATTTTTTTTTCTTGGTGGGGCAGTTAAAGGGTTAAGCAAATCTGATGTCACAGTGTGTGTGTCTGTTTCATTTACCTTTTCCTGGGTCATACAGAACAGGAACTGTTGGTCTCCTAATCATGATTGGAAATTTGGCCTCATGGTCCTCAAAAGACAAACGGGCTAGGGAAAGATATTCAAAGCAATTTACGACATTGACACAATGTCTTGAACAATAATAATAAGCATTTTATTTTTAATATTGGTATTCATGAAGGTTTGATAGTGTTATGTTTATTGTAAGTGTGTGCCTGCCACTTTAAAACTTCTTTAAAGGGATAGGTGGTGGCACTGTGGCTCGGTGGTTAGCACCTTACAGCAAGAAGGTCGCTGGTTCGAGTCCTGGCTAGGCCAGCTGGCCTTTCTGTATGGAGTTTGCATGTTCTCCTTGCTTTGTGTGGGTTTCCCTCACAGTCCAAAGACATGCAGTATAGGTGAGTTGAATAAGTGAAGTTTCACAAACTAATTTCGAGAGGAGCACGTGATATGATTGAGCACGTCTGGCTGCTCATCTGTAATCAGTAATAATCCAATCAGAGTGATCCAAGCTTACTATAAATGGATTGATTTCTCCCTACTGCTCTTATCTTCGTTTTGGAAGAATCCCCCCTTCCCCCCCATCTCCTCCTTTTCCTCCCTTTACTAGGGGGGCTCTCGAGACCTACCTGATCTCGGATCCCCTTATATGCTTATTGACTGGGCGGGAGCCTTGGGCTCAAGTATCTCCGAGCTCAGGGCTCTCTCCCGGGACAGCATGCCAAACCTGCTATAAACGCTAACCATATCTAAGTGGGAACTCTTGAAACAAAATTGGCTGTAATGTACAGTATGAGTGTGTGTGAATGAGTTTGTATTGGTGTTTCCCAGTACTGCATGGAATGGCATCCACTGTGTAAAACATATGCCGGAATATTTGGTGGTTCATTCCGCTGTAACGACCTCTGAAATCGAGGCTAATCTGAAGGAAAATTAATGAATGAATTAAAGAGATGGTTCACCCAAAGATGAAAATTACCTCATTATTTACTCTCCCTTGTGTGATTTTAAACCTTTGAGTTTCTTTCTTTTGTTGAACACAATCGAAAATATTTTAAAGCACAGGTGTCAAAGCCAGTTCCTCAAGGCCGCAGCCCTGCACAGTTTAGTTCCAACCCTGCTTCAACAGACTTACCTGTAGGTTTCAAACAAGTCTGAAGGACTCAATTATTTTTATCAGGTGTGTTTAATTAAGGTTGGAACTAAACTGTGCAGAGCTCCGGCCCTCCAGGAACTGGCTTTGACACATGTGCTTTAAAGAATGCTGGTTGCTGGCACTCATCGACTTCCATAGTAGAAAAAAAAATTAGTATCTAAGTCAATTGGTGCGAGCAACCAACATTTTTCAAAATATCTTCTTTTGTGTTAAACAGAGGAAAGAAATGCTAATATGCTTTGAACAAGTAAAGGGTGAGTAAATAATGGGTGATTATTAAATAAAAATAAGTAATTATGGATGAACTATCCTTTTAAAGTTGAATGTTTTATATGGCTATGAATGTTTATACCAGGATACCCAAAGTAGGGCCCGTTGACCAAAGTTGGCCCATTTTAGCCTTTGATTTGGCCCACCATCCTATCTGAGAATGATAGAGCGGGTTGAGGCAATGCCTTTAACAGAGATCATCATTTCTAAATTGACATAACATTTTTTTTGTTGTTGTTTGTTTTATTGCTGAGCTACAAAAAAGCAAACAGAAATGAAATGTTTCAATTAAATGTAAATGAATCTGAGTTTTTAAAATGTAAATACTGTCACTTGACAAATAGAGGACTATGCAGAAGACATCAGCGAGCAAATCAAGGTAAAACTAGTATAACTCCATTCTGTTATAAATTTGATTTTTTTTTTGTTTTTACTGTAATAAGTTCATTATAAAATGTAAAAAATATATAATGTTTTAGATAATATAAAGCGATGTTTTTTTTAGTTATTTTTAAATATCATTAAATAAATTAGGAAATTACCCAAATCGCAATTATATTTACGTTCGGCCCACTATCCTTAATAAAGTTTGGTTTTTGGCCCTTCATAAGAAAAAGTTTGGGCACCCCTGGTTTATACTGTACATAAGATGGAAAAAACTGATTCCAACTCTTTTTTTTTTTTTTTACTTTGTTACATCACTTGTAAAGACCAGCACTCAGAATTAGAATGATCATTAAAACTAGTCGAAAGTTTACTGTTATCGTTATGCCAATGATTAGTCACAAACTAACTGTCTTTATGAGTAATTAACCCATTCACTCAACCAGTTTGTTTAAAAAGGCTGATTCAGTCAGCAATGTCCCTACCACTTTTTTATTTCAATCACAAGATCAAACCATCTAAAAGTTCTTGTCAGTGCTCTTTGTTCTAACCTTTATGTTTAACCTAAAGCAATGTTTCAAATGTGTAATTAAGAAGCTTGTGTCTGACAAAGAATTATGAAACACTGTTCCTTAAATGAAATCAAAAGCACAGTTGTATTCTGGTTGCGGTTGTGGTGCCTGGATGGTTTAATGACATTAATTATAAAAGACACAAAACATCACTTATATGTGCGGTTTATTAATAAACTAATTTCGAGAGGCTCATGTGCCTACAGTGTGATTGATCATGGCTGGTCCCGCATCAACTACAGTACTCATATCATGCCAATCAGATGAGTTCTAACTCACTATAAACAACCAGAGCTTTTCACTCCAGTAATCTTCTTCTTGAAGAATCCCCCCTTCCACCCCTACTCCTCCCCCTTCTCCTGAGTGGGCGGCACGGCAGCCCACTGTCGCCTCACAGCAAGAATGCCACTGGTTAGATCCCTTAGTCTGCATGTTTTTCCATTATTGCATGGGTTTTCCCCGGGTTCAGCTATATCTCAGCTATTCCTAACACATTCACAAGCAGGGGAGTTCTCGAGACCTACTCGAGCTCAAACTCCTCTCTCGCCCTTCAAACGGGAGGGAGCCCTGGGCTCGAGGATCTTATGAGCTCAGGGCTCTCTCCCAGGACATCATGCCAAACACAGTTTATAATCAATCATCAGCTAAGTGTGAACTCTTGAAATTCTGATAATCCTATGTTTGCTGAAACAGCTATTAGTGATGAGAAGAAAGATAAGAGGCGACAGAGATGTATTCTGCAGAGAGTGCAAAAAGGTCAAGGAAGAGGTACTGAAGTGGGTTAGTTTTTTGCTTACAATAAAGGAGGACATGGTTCGGTTGACACTCCTAAAACATTACTACAAACAGAAGCTGGAAGAGGCTTGGGAAATTTTTCTGCAAAAGAAAATATTTTTCACCAACTAGAAGCTAAAGCCATAGAGGAGGAGACCCTGGGCAAACTGCCCAAATGCTGATATAATAATAAAAATTCTATGCTATGATTTTTAACACAAGTTAAACAAGTGTATGACCCTAGAGGATTATTTACTCTGCTCTAGAGAACAAAGAGCAGAGTAAATCTGTAGTTTTGTTTTCTGTATTTACATTTTTGAGTTGTTTAACAAAGTTTTCTTTGCAAGTGTATGGTCAACGTTTGTCCAAACAGTGATAAAGTATATCTTTAGTCTAGTTTAGAAGGGACACCAGTGTTCATAGGCTTGAATACCAGCAGAGAGCTTAAACAGACTTTTGTATATTTTAAGTCTTAGGCCCTCTGTTCTCAGCAGAGAATAAGGTAAAGCATTTTGTTTTGTTCTGTATTTGTTTTATTCAACTTTTGCATTAGATCTGTTTTACTAATAAAAGTGAATTTTTATTCATCTTCTTCCTGGAGTGGACATTTGCTTTATTCGCAGAATCCATCAAGATACCTTGTGGTTAGGTATGAATCTAAATATTCATTCATTCATTCATTCATTAATTCATTCATTCATTCATTCATTCATTCATTTTCTTTCCAGCTTAGTCCCTTTATTTATCTGGGTTCGCCACAGTGGAATGAACCTCCAACTTATCCAGCATATGTTTTACACAGCAGATGCCCTTCCAGCTGCAACTCAACACTGGGAGACGCCCATACACTCTCATTCACACACACACACACACTACAGCCAATTTAGTTTATTCAATTCACCTACAGTATAGCGCATGTATTTGGACTGTGGGGGAAACCGAAGCACCCGGAGGAAACCAACACAAACACTGGGAGAACATGCGCACAGAAATGTCAACTGACCATGCTACCCACTGTGCCACCGTGACGCCTGAATCTAATTATTCCTTGAAATACATTACAAAAGATGGTCCTAAACATAGAAATATAGTGAATAGAGAGGATTCTGATAGTTTATTTAATTAGGGTATTAAATGAAGGCATCCAGCACAAGGGACACATAAATATGAATGAAAGCACACTCCTGTAACTGATTAAAGGGGTAGTGAGGTCGATTAAGGTCTTTTAACTTTTACTCAACCACTTAATATTCGACCACAATATTCTCATAAACCACTTAAATTCTTCAGGTGTCAATGACAGGCTCTTCAATGGTTTAAGTCATACTTAGCTGACCGCTACCAGTTTGTGAATATTAATGGACAGCTCTTACAAGTCAGGCCAGTAAAGTACAGGGTACCTCAAGGATCAGTTTTAGGCCCTTTGCTATTTACAATATACATGCTACCCCTGGGAGACATTATTAAAAGACATGAGATCAGCTTTCACCGCTATGCAGATGATACTCAATTATACATTTCAACTAAACCTGATGAGATGTCTGAACTGTCTAAGCTAACCGAGTGTATTAAAGATGTTAAAGACTGGATGACCAACAATTTTCTTCTCTTAAACTCAGACAAAACAGAATTATTACTTATCGGGCCTAAATCCTGTACACAGCAGTTCTCACAACTGGACCTGCAACTAGAGGGATACAAAGTTAGCGTTAGCTCTACTATAAAAGATCTGGGTGTCATATTAGACAGCAATTGAACTTTTGAAAATCATATATCCCATGTCACAAAAACTGCCTTCTTTCATCTAAGAAATATTGCTAAATTGTGAAGTATGCTATCCATATCAGATGCAGAAAAGCTAGTTCATGCTTTCATGACTTCTAGGCTGGACTACTGTAATGCTCTCTTTGCTGGCTGCCCAGCATCCTCTATTAACAAACTTCAGCTAGTACAAAATGCAGCTGCCAGAGTTCTTACCAGGTCTAGAAAATATGATCATATCACCCCAATTTTATCCTCCTTACACTGGCTGCCTGTTAAGTTTCGTGTTGAGTATAAAATATTGTTTCTTACCTATAAAGCTTTAAATAATCTAGCTCCTGTTTATCTAACCAATTTTCTGTCTTGCTACAACCCAACCCACTCTTTAAGGTCTCTAAACTCAGGGCTTCTGGTAGTACCTAGAGTAGCAAAGTTGAGTAAAGGAGGTGTAGCTTTCTCATTTATGGCCCCTAAACTCTGGAATAGCCTTCCTGATAATGTCCGAGGCTCAGACACACTCTCTCAATTCAAAACTAGATTAAAAAACTTTTTAGCAAAGCATACACTCAGTGCATCACTTAGCGGTATGACGCCCCACACAGTTTTTTTGCATCTCGTTTATATACACTATGAACAGCAGCTACGCTAAATATTCTCTTTATTCTCTATTTCCACCTGGGGGTACTCGTCCCGAGGCCCTCAGACTATGCAGCGCCACTGATGCAATCCAAGACCAGCAACGAGATGATCCCAAGGTTTTCATAATCCTGGACCAGGCCATATCCTGAGCAGCCGCTGTGGTGGTCATGGAAGAGTGGAGACCATAAGACTGATTCCTGTGACGCTCCAGGGACAGACTAGTCTTCGCTGAGGTCCAGCATTCAGGTTTCTCTCAAGGTTTTTTTTAAATCTTCAGTTTCGCCAATTAATGAAGTTTTTTCCTCGCCGCTGTCACCACTGGCTTGCATGGTTCAGATCTGTAGAGCTGCGCATCGATGGAATTGCTCTTCATTGTTTGGACTCTCAGTAGTGATTATTAGACCACACTGAACTGAGCTAAACTTAACTGAACATAACCACTGAAAACTGAACTGACACTCTTTCAATTTACTATGATCTTCTATGTGAAGCTGCTTTGACACAATCTATATTGTACAAGATCTATAGAAATAAAGGTGAATTGAATTAATGTGTATTTTGCACACCAATGAGGAAAACATAGTCAACATATAATAAATACTTCTTGTATTGACTTGCTACCATTTAAGTACTAGGTTTGACGTAATTTGATTAATTAATTTAACTTAATTTTGATTATTTAGTACGAAATTGGAACCGAGTGGCAATGGCTAAGAGTGCTAAAATGGAAGAAATCATTGGATACGTCTCAATCAGCACAGTAATTAGTGCACTGATCAGGGTGTCAGCCATTTTAAGTGCTGTCTCAATTACAAAATACTTCCAATGCACTTAAATGTTTGCGCCCTGAAAAGTCTCAAAACGCATCGTAAAAATCAGGGTGCATTAATACACACAATGCACACTTCATAGTTCGGATGTGGGAAATATGAATCACGTGACCATCAAACAAATTGACAAATATGAGAGAGTTTTCTAAAACACTTCGTTATTTAATTATTTGTAACATGAACGAACATAGCTAGATAGGTCAGCAATATCTAGCAATCATTTAAAATTGTTTAATAGTTGAAATGTTGCCATAAGTTCTAATATATATTACTATGTATTACATATTATAAGTATATATTATACACTCACTGGCCACTTTATTAGATACACCTGGATGGGCTACAGCAGCAGAAGACCACCCCGGGTGCCGCTCCTGTCAGCTAAGAACATATGTCATAAAGCAGGAAACATCTCAGACTGGTTCCTTGAACATGACAATGAGTTCACTGTACTCAAATGGCCTCCACTGTCACCAGATCACAATCCAGTAGAGCATCTTTGGGATGTGGGGGAACGGGAGATTTACATCATGTACTGTATATGCAGCCGACAAATCTGCAGCATCTGTGTGATTCTATCAAGTCAATATGGACCAAAATCTCTGAGGAACATTTCTAGTACCTTGTTGAATTTATGCCACGAAGGATTAAGGCAAGTTCTGAAGGCAAAAGGGGGTTCAACCCGGTACTAGTAAGGTGTACCTAATAAAGTGTCCGGTGAGTGTATATATTATTTACATATATCATTAGTTCTGCTGTTGTTTATAAATTCCAGTTCTAATGATGTACAATGAGACATGTTCTCATGTCACACTTAGTGTGTCCCAATGTATAGTGAACAGTGTTAATCTACATCATTATCAGTGCCTGAATTTGTGTACAACAAACTACTGAACAACCTCAGGAGCTAGTGTACTGATTGAGACGTAGCCAATGTAGCACACATGATCCAGGGTTAACTAATTAATTGTAAATAGCCAAAACACTACGTGCGAGTTGATTCAGGATTAACTCTTAATTTAATGTTTTATTTCATTTTATTGAGAGGTTACTAAAAAGCTAAAAAAAAAATTTTTTATTTTATCTCTGAAACACTGTGGCACTTAATTCCTTGAAACCACATTTGAAGTATATTTTAAAGAATGTATCTGGTAACATTAGTGAGAATGGGAGTGTTAATCTGTCATATAAAGTGAGTGTGTCTGCTGTCCTCACCCAGGTCTGATGTTCTGATGTGGTAGACGCTGCTGGTGTAGCTCACTCTGGACAGCAGATCATTGAGTTGTGTGAGGTTGCTGGATGAGATGGTCACTTCACTCTGGCCCTGTCCATCAACCTGCTGTCCATCCTGAAGATCCTCCACTGAAAGCACACCCCTCGTCACACTCAAAGTCACCTGATTGTGTTTAAAGCAGATCAAGTACTGTGGGTTCAGAACTGACAGAGAATTAAATCATAACGTAAGATTAAAGAGAGTTTGCTCCAATTTAAACCAACAAACCTTGTACTGCCCACTACTGTTTGTTCGTACACTTGTCCCTTTAACTCGAAGGGCAAGACCTGAAGTGAGGATATTAAAAAACAATTGTCTTAGTAAATGGAACAGAAAATATATATTTTCTTGTGTGTAATATTTATGAATAAAGAGATCAGATGCAAAAGTCTACAAGTGCCATCTGACATTCTTCTAAATCAAACGTTTTTTTTCTGATTGCTGCATGTGTAGGTTTAGCAATTTAATTTTTATGGCAATGAATAGATTATTTTCATTGTGTTAAAAGTTAAATAACTGAACTAAAACTAAAATAAACATTTGAGCTTGAGAAAAAAAAGCTCATTTTAGAAGAATTTCAGATGCCACAAAGACTTTTCCATCTGAATTCTTCATATACAGTTTATACTATCAAATCAGTACTTTAAATACAAGAAAGCTTGTTTGTTTGTTTATTGCCTACAATAACAACTTTAGATTTCATTAGAATTATTGAATTTCCCCTTTAAAAACGACAGTAATAATTCGGAGTAATGAAATATTGATGCTGGACAGGGAAAAAAAACAAACCTTCTGTAATTGATTAGACCAAATGGGAAATTAGAAGCATGGATTTTTAAGGTATTTTTAGGGTTTTCTGCTAAGCTTAAGTAAAGTACATTTTTTAAAGATAACCCTGTTTAAAGTACAGTATTTATTGTAAATCGCTCATTTAGGAAGTACTGCAAGTGTGTGTTGTTATTTTTTTTCTGATTTTGGCAGCCATTTTAATATTTTAAAAGTTAAAATACATTTTGTATGCTTGTACGCCTACTTTAGAAAATAGAAAATATAAATCAAGTGGAAAATTAGATCATGCAATAATATAAAATAGCAAATTAATAATATATTTTTTAAAAAAAGCTAATTTTGTGAGACGATACAATAAATGGGGCTCTTGGGTTTGCTATAGCCCCAGGGCCCAATACGTTCCTAATACCACCCTGGCAGTATCTAATGCAGTATCAAGTTCTAAAATGTATGCTGAATTTTAGGATTTAGTATTGTAAATGCTATATGTGGTGGTATGTGGGCTAAATAAGCTAACAAAACGGTTCAACCCTTGTGCATAAAAAAGAAGGTTTTTTTCACAGACGTCGATTTTGTCATAAACATGAGTTCTAATACCAAACCTCTTACCAAAGATACATTTTCAAAATTTAACCCTTAAAATAATCGTCTGTTTACAAAATGTCAGGTGTTTTGATGAACAAGTTTCAATAACAAAAACAAAAATGCAAATTGTGTATAAAACTCAACACACATTTATTCTTCTGTATTTACCCAACATTAGGTAAATAATTCAGCTATGCTTACTTTAACCCAGCATTATAAGGAGTGAATGATAATGATCAGTAAACAGAGGTTAACAGAAAAAGCATACTAACCTGGTATCATGCTTTTCTTCAGAGGAACTACCCTGAAACCTGTAATAGGATATTGTAGAGGAGAGTTGGCCGGGGCGATGAGAATATCTACATCTGTTTTCATCCTGAGAGATTAAAAAAAAAAAAACACAATGCATGAAGAAATTAATATTAAAAGAAAAAAGAACAGCCATTCAAGTGTTCTCATTGCACCACTGCTCAAATGTAATATCAGGATGCAAACTGGCTATACAAGCGTGTATTTAATCTTAACATGGTGTTGGGGTTTTCCCAGAGATGGGTTGTGGCTGGAAGGGCATCCGCTGCGTAAAACGTGCTGGATAAGTTGGCGGTTCATTCCGTTGTGGCGACCCCGGATTAATAAAGGGACTAAGCCGAAAAGAAAATGAATGAATGAATGGTGTTGGGGTTGTTTTACAGGAATGCAGAAGAAATGAAGAGCTTTTAACCTGAGTTTACTTTGCTTGTACTCCTTTTCTCTGCGTTCAAGGAGGTCATTCAGTTGTTCTTTTGGAACGAACTGCCTGGTGAGTTCAACTCCTTCACAAGTAACGTTTAACCTGCAGAGTTTAGTCAAACACGACAAGAAGATAAAGATCGCAGATGAAGCAGACCATTTCATCTGGAACTGTTTAAGATGAACTAGCAAATATTCAAAGTCATTTTACCTTGAGGCCATGTCATGTTCAGGGCTGGGACTGTTGAACAGAATAAAGTCAACAATTACATTGCCAGGTAAGTGATCAGACAAACAGAAGTAAAGATACAATCTAATTGTAATGGGAAAGTTGAAACTCTGAACAGAAGTCAACAGTTGGATGTGTAAAAGTAATGGTGTAGTGGACATATTATATGCTACTTTATATATAACTTGCAACTGCCCGACTTTTAGAAAAATGCTCTTTACTTCGTTTTTGTTTTGTTTTGTTTGTTTATTTATTTTTTATTTATTTATTTATTTATTGGGGGGGGGGGGGGGGGGGGGGGGAGTGGATGTTGTGTTTTTCATGAAATCTACATGCATTTAAGTGGGGAAACAACATGAACACATGAAGATTGTGTAGAGACTTGGTTCTTAATTTGAATGTATAATATGGTCATATATCCCTAGCCGAAAATATTCTTAGGGCGGTCAAATTTAGCTGAAAATCATCAAAAATGCTGACAGTGGCAGGCAACTTTAAAAAGCTGGCAGTGAAAGAGTAAAAGCTTGCAGCTGATTCAACCATTGTTATAATCAATAATTGATTATCACGCCTGAATGAGTAGAGTTTATTAAAAAAAAAATTCCAGAAGAGTCAAACTTTAAAATCTGTGTGAAATCTAAATTTGCCATGTTTATTTTGTTAGTGGACGTTGTTATGCTTTAGATGAATGATTCATCCATAAAAGTTAATCCTCTGAAACAAAAAAAAGTATGTTTTGGTAATAAAGTCTAACCATTTGCTGCTGTGTAAAATTTTTATTCAATGGGAAGTTGTAAAATTAACCTATTTTTTTTAATATTTAATAAAAAAAACAATAAAAATTCTAGCATAATACATTAAATGTCATAGAATAAAATATGTTTCACTTACTGTAATTCATACATTAACAAACCTAATTTAACAAACTGTGTGACAGACTGCGCTTGAAAGCCCATCCTATTTGTTCTCTCTATCTCTCTCATAAAAATTTTTGAATAATGTATTATTTTCATCTTTTTTTATGATCAAAAATAAAAGAGTAGCCTATTTTAAACTATCTTCGCTGTAAATGACAAGTCATTCATTGTGCTGGTACATTTCAGTCTCACTTTTTCAGTCTTTAACCAGGTCATTTGACCACAATGAAACTAGGCTTTCCAAACTTTGCTATTCTCAGCTAAATGAAAGCCAGTGTGGATGTCTGATGGCCATTTCCCACACTGTGAACTTTGTGCAAAAGGAAAAAAAAGCTTGATAAAATTACATTATGAATCTTTAAAGGTTAAAAAACATGAGAAAAAAATTCCAATAAACATTTAGTTTAAATGTTAAAAAAAATCATGATTTCATTGCTTTCTCATTTGTATAATAATAATAGTAATAATAATAAATTACAATCAATCAATCCAATAATAGGCAGTTTTTTTTGTGTGTAAAAAACCTACAGTTAAAGTCAGAATTATTAGTTCTCCTGAATTATAAGCCCCCTAGTATATTTTCCCACACTCTCTGTTTAATGGAAAGATTTTTTAACACAAAGCATAACAGTTTTAATAAGAACTGATTTAGTTTATCTTTGCCATCATGACAGCACATAATATTGTACTACATATTAATAGCTCAGATGCAAAACACTCTAAATCCATCAGACCTCTTTTCTTGTAAATGAGCATTTTCTATCAGGCTCCTCTGATTAGGCTCAGCAGTTTCATTTTATATGTAATGATAGGGTTATTAGCAAGTAAATAAAATAAAAAAAATTTTTAAATGTCACTTTAGACAATTCTTTGGTTTTTAACAAGGTAGATTTTCTTTTGCGTCAAAACCAGCCAAATCCACTTTTGCTTTTTTTTTTTGCAAAAAACTCTAAATCCACCTATTGGGACAAGACAGTGTAATTAGCTGAAAATCACTAAAGATGCAATTAGAAATTATTTTACCAAACATAAAACACATTACACAAACCACCTAAAATTAAAAATATATAAATCTGTCAAGTAAGTGGCGGTTCATTCCGCCGTGATAAACCAGGGAAAAAGCAAAAGGAAAATGAATGAAATCTGTCAAGAAAGTGCATTTATCAATAACATTAAAACTGGCATTTATTAAATCTGAACAATCTGTTGTCATTTCAGATATTTGGGATTTAGATTTGATGTAAGTAGAGCAATGTAAACATTGCAAACATTGTAAACTAAGCTTGGTAGATTCAAATAATGTAAACACATTATGAAACATCAATATCTGTGCATTGTCCATTATTATAAAAAAAAATATCAGGCGTATATGTAATATGAAGTAATATAAATAATGTATAGTTTTATACATTATATTTATCTTTTAAAAAATAGCTTAAATTAGCAAATAAATCACAGGGTAGGCCTACTGGGCAAAAATGGGATGCCTCTCAGACCATTTTAGAAGCTGTCATTCATTCATTCTCACCATATTTAAGGTCTTGGTCTCTTGTTTATCCTCATAGCATCCATGTGGGATAAAAGAACGGCATCTTAACTCTCTCTTTCTTGAAACGCAGTTGCCGTTTAATGTATAGTAAATCGGACTCATTCAAAGTAGCGTCACTGAGCAAAAAATCGTTATGAATGCATCTTACACCTCTGACCGTACATTGTGTTTTCTTTTTCTTATAATCCACAGAGTTTTGAGGTAAGGGACTTTTTCAATTGCCATTCACTGACAGATGGGCAGGCTCATGCAGTTCATCAAACTGCCTTAAACTTGCTGTCAAAGGCAAGTGGCGTTTAGCGGCTTGTGAATTCAAACTGTTATTTCTGAATGCGCTGATGCTGGGATTTGAATGATTAGAAGCAAAACATTCGTTGATGGTGTACTGCATCCCTAAAGCATTCGCTCAATGTCATTATCTTATTTTTGGCGGAAGTGGCGTTTAGCGGCTTTTGCATCTGAACTCTTCATATTTTTCAAGACATTAGTATTCAGCTTAAAGTGACAATTAAAGGGCACCTATTTTCCCCTGTTTTAAGATTTAAGATAAGTCTTTAGTGACTCCAGAATTTGTCTGTAAAGTTTTAGCTCAAAACACGCATCAGATTATTTATTATACCTTTGTGTATATTGGACATTTGAGCTGTTTTGACTTTGTAGCTGTTTTGGTGCCTGTGCCTTTGATGCAAATGAGCTGCTTCTCCCTGCCCACCGTTCCCACGTGCCTGTCAGAGCAAAAGAGGTCGCGCACTATTGCTATGATGGATGTAGCTTCTTCTGCTGTGCCTCACACATGAGCAGCACAGTATCAGACAAGAACGAAGCAGACCTCCCTTATTACAGTAAGAACTTTGCCAATGGTTATTTGCTGTATTTGTTTTGGAGTTAATTCAAGCCTTTCTACAACAAGGAGTCACACACAATGTCATTATAAAGTTCGCGTGCATGCAGCATGCGGCTGTGGTGAACAATTCCGAAGCGATTTCACTGTCTTTATTACAAACATGCACTGTTTTAGAGACGTTTTAAACTTGTAATACTCCTTCTTGAGGTGCTGCTGAACACAGAGAGCTGAAGAGATCGTTTAAGATGTGCGTAAAACAAACCGGGACTGTCTTGTTGATATGATTACACTCGTTACTTCGGAGACATGTTAATTGCGGTCTGCCTCAAAATGAGAGTGAATAAAAAAAATTTTAACGTCAGAAAATGAACTTATTGTGTTTCTATCACTCCAATATGACTGTGGACACACTATACCTACACACAGTTCTGTCCAAACAGCTTACAAAAGATGATTTTCATCATAGGTGCCCTTTAAAGGCTTAACTAGGTTAATGAGGTTTACTAGGCAAGTTATGCCAAGTTTAAACTGCACGATTTTCAAAGTATTCATGTCACAGATGTTTTCACACTGCATGACTATCTGTGGAAGCGTTTCGTCGGTGCTGTTTACACTGCAAGATGGATTGGTGACAGGGGTTTTCACACTGCATGACTTTACAATAGGAGAACTGTCTCAGTCTGCAAACTATGTCTCACAACCAAACAAATGCAAGAAGTGACATGGAAACAATGCGCAGTCACGTAGTATATATTTTGTTATTAACTGTATAATAAGAAAGAAGCCTTTAGTGGGGTAGAAAATCCACTTATTTTCCTCACCTGGCTATGTCGAGAATTAGCAATTTCTCTTAAACTTTTGAATGTTTCAACCCAGCTGTGATATTGCACAGATGACAGGTCAAAAAGACACGGGTGCTGCTGCCAAATTTCACCAGTGTTTCATTCATTTCTTGGGTCCAAATAGATCAAAAATAAGTGGTTTTAACTTCTCCCCCAACCTCCCACTGGCTTGCAGATACCCATACTAGTGAACGCTGCTCTGTCATTGGTTGTAGGTAATCGCTAATGTTATTTTCAATGAGATCACATTCACATGATTTTGAATCGCAGACAGCTCCAGATATTTAACATGCCAAATATCTGACAGGTGTTGGCGACTCATCTGCGATGCTCTCAGATCACATCTTTGATAGTTCACAGTGACTACGTTTACATGGACATCAGTAATCAAATTATTTGCCTTAATCTGAATATGATGAAGGCGTTTACATGAGTTGCTTTTTGAATGTTCCTTTCATGATCCTGTTTTACATGTTATAGCACATAATTCGATTAACATCATTGCGTCATCACGATATCCACATTTTATCCAGAGTTTCATGTAATTTCAGGTTTAATTTTAATTTTTGTTGACTTTAACTGCAGTGTGGCACTTTCACTTTCTTTTAGAAACATTTCATGATGCCCTCTGTGACAAACGAGATATTAGATGTGAGGACTGCTGGAGGAGTGTTGGAATGGAGTTTGATACCACACGCCGAAAGGGGGAAAAAACCTCCACATTTCACAACACAGATGCCTGTGGTCTTTCATTGACTCAATGCAGAGAATCCTTTCACAAAATGTGGTGAAAATCCTACACGACTGTAATAGTTTGATTAAGGTGTTTACATGTATGTACTGCACTTCAATAATGCGATATTCCACATGTCCTAATTTGATTTATGTTTAGTTCGATTATGACCTTAATCTGATTAAATTAATAAAAAAAAATCGCTATTTATATGGTAGACTCTTAATCAGATTATTGTATTAAAATCGGATTATTGGTGTCCATGTAAACATGTTCACTGTGTGATTGTTACTCATGTGAAAGAGCACAGATTTACCTGTGATTTCAGGCATTTGTCAGCAATTTCTCAAAAGCTGTCAGCGAGTCAAAATCAGGGCTAAAATCATGCAGTCTGAACTCGGCATTAGGGTAATTAGGCAAGTCATTGTATAACAGTGGTTTGTTCTGCAGACATTAAAAAAATGCTTAAGGGGTTAATAATGTTGACCTTAATATGCTTTTAAATAATAAAAAAAATGCTTTTATTCTAGCCGAATTTAAACAAATAAGACTTTCTCCAGAAGAAACGACATAATGTGGAGAGGGAAAAACAGTATTGGTTGGGGTTAGAGTTGAAGATGGACAAACAGTTAAAGTCGATATTATTTTTTTTTATATTTTTTAATTATGTTTAACAGAGCAAGGATTTTTTCCACAGTATTTCCTATGATATTTTTTCTTCTGTTTTATTTTGGCTAGAATAAAAGCATTGTAATTAAAAATAAAAACAATTATTAGCCCCCTTAATATTTGTATTTATTTTATTAATTATTTTATTAATATTTTTCAACAGCCTACAGAACAAACCACTGTTATACAACGACTTGCCTAATTACCCTAACTTGGTTATTAACCTATAGTTAAGCTTTTAAATGTTACTTTGAATACTAGTATCATGAAAAATATCTAGTAAAATGTTATGCACTGTCATCATGACAGATAAGAGGAATCAGTTATTAGAAATTAGTTATTAAAACTATTGTGTTTAGAAACGTCTCTAATTTTTTTTTTTCCTGTTAAACAGAAATTGGGTGAAAAAAATACGCAGGGGCTAATAATTCAGACTTCAAGTATATATAGAATGGAAAAGATGGCTGCCTACCGGAATGTTGGCATCCTGTCGAACACTTCATATTGTATAAACAGGAAAATCAGTAAACTGAGCAACATTAGGACTAAAACAAGCTTCAAGCAGTCTTTAACGTTCATCATAGGAGATAATCTGAAAGAACAAGCAAACACAAATAATTACACTTCTTCTATCACTGTGCCAAAATTTGTGCAAATGCTGCAAACGGTTCATAGGGTTGTCATAGACTCCCAGAGCAGAAGAAGAAGAAGCCGGAAAAATAATAATAAGAACCGGAACGTATACAAGCTACAAGCTAGTTAAGAAAGTGCTGTGTCATGAACAAAAGTACTTCATTTTCAGCACTTCATTTTTTTTATATATTACAATTTTAATAATGCCTTTTTATCTGTAGTGGAAGAAACACACAAGACATCAGAAATGAGAAGGATCAAAGAAAAATAAATAGGGCAAACGAGCTGGAAATCAAAGTTAGTTGCTCACAACACACAATCTTCATATATGCACTGCGGCAAGGCTAGCTTTTACAAAAGAATAGTGCACATAACTCCAGTTCAAGTTACAACTTGTAGACTTCTTTCTCTAACCTGATAAAATCTGTGCAGCTCAGCATGAGCATAATTTAAATGCATATTTCTAGTGAAAGCTCATTTTAATTATGCTTTTTTTGCACACAATGCTATGATTTTAAGTAGTAAATGTATGTAACCATTCACAAATAGTTAAATAGTAAACAGTTAAATAAAAAAATAAAACAACAATCCTTTTTTAAACATGTCCCACAACCATGGTTGCCATACTAAAGATGAATCTCGAATGTACGAACCTCGTATGTACTAAAAACAAATAAGTAAGCAGATTAAAAACTAACAGACAAAGCATTCTAGTGCACAGAAGTGCGCATACCTCTTTGCCATAAACAACTGCAGTCTCACTCATAAAAATTTCATAATCAACCATACTGTAGGTCCAGCCTTCTTAGCTGACCAGCATGAATTGGAAAAAATGAAAACCATACACAAAAAAAAAAGGCAAAAGTGTGGTATACTGTACTTACCGGTGTAAAATGCTCTTATCAGAAAAGCACAAATAAGATCTTGTCATACGTGAGAAACACTCTCATCGCGAGCTCCTTCCTCTTATGGGTACATCTAAAACCTCTTCCTTGTTCAGTGGTGGAGCAGTCTGCTTTACACCACTCCTCTTTGCTAGAATCTTGATGGCATCAAATTTCTGTACATTATTGCTTACCAAGCACACTAATGCATTATAAAAAATTTATAAGATAAATATATCCTGTAAATATACAGTAGAGTAAACTGCTGGCATGCAGTTTACTCTAATTTAATTCACTTAAAATAGCTACTGTGATCCGCTATTGCAGTATACTACACTGAAAAAAAATTCTGGGATCCACGCAACCAATTTGCTATGGGTCAACATGAAGGAATTAAGTTAGCATTTTAGTTCTTACAAATTGAAGTGGTTTGAACATAAAATAATTAAGTTGTCCCAAATAAAATCTCAAGAATTGTTTTGTTTCAGCTGATTTTAAATTCAAGAGTTCACACTTAGCTGATGATTGATTATAAAGCTTGTTTGGCATGCTGTCCCGGGAGAGAGCCCTGAGATCAAAAGATACTCGAGCCCGGGGCTCCCTCCCGTTTGCAAGGCGAGAGGGGAGTGATCTAGAGAACTCCCCTGCTATAGTAGCTAATGAACAGATAGTGATGGCTCTTAAGAGATTTCTTACTAGGAGCATGTCCATGGTGCCGATTTGGATTAGTCAATTAACCCAAGTTGCATGTTTTGGACGGTGGGAGGAACCCGGGGGAAACCCACGTGAGCACAGGGAAAATGTGTAAACTCCGCACAGAAACGTCGATTGGCTTGGTAAGAGGAGTAAGGGACGTTCTTGCTGTGAGGCAACAGTCCTAAGCACTGGGCGACTGTGTCACCCATCTAGGAAAGGAGAAGGAGTAGAGGTGGAAGAGGGGATTCTTCAAAACAAAGATGGCTGTTGTATGGAACTTAGAGTTTTTATAATGGCGTAGGAATCGTCTGATTGGTGAATCATAAATTGAATAATGCGGGGGCAGCCGCAAGCAATCATAAGCACGTGATCCTCTCGAAATTAGTTTATAAACAAACTTCACCAAGTAGTTTGAGCAAACAACAAACAATTGTTTTGAGTGTACTGTAAAAAAAATATTACAGTACTGTGCTGTAAAAATATGTGTTACACAGTTCACTACTGTAAGGCATTTGACTGCCATATCCTATTATTGTATTGCACCTGCTGGAATCTCCATAAACTTCACTGTAAAAAATGCCGAGTTCAACATGAAGGAATTAGGTTAACTTGTTAGTTTTTTACAAATTTAGGTGGATTGAACATAAAACATTTAAGCTGTCCCAATGAAATCTCATGAATTGTGTCACTTCAGCTCATTTTAAGTAGCTTGAATAAGCAGCAAAAACTATTTATATATTGAGCGTTTCTTTAATATGGTTATAAATGTTTATTGCTGTCAAATATATTATTTTTAAAGCACTCTTGAAGGTGATATTTATGTTGTAACATTACTGAATATGTTCCAATTTACTGGCAACTGCTGCAAACAACCGGCACAGACAAAAGATAATCATATATAAAAATGCTTTTGTCAAATCAGTGCTTCACCAGTGCTGGCCTGAAAAGTCTTACCGTTACCACAGATATCCTGTTGCAGAAAACAATGCAGTAATGTCACAAACATTGCAACTGTGGGACTCAATAATGTGATTGTAAATACAGTATATACTTTTAGAAACCTTTCTAGAATGTAAAAAGAGAAACATAAAATATCTTAAGATATTAGTTTAGATGCAAACATGCATGCTAACTTTACTGTACTGTACATTGGTGGACACACGATTGCCTTTTCAAACTTTAAACCAACATTAAACTAATATAAAAAACTGCCACCAGACATACGTTTACAATCTGACATGCCTATTTAAACTGGGTGCTCCGATGAGTGGGTAAAAAAAAAAAGGCAGAAAATACAGCATTAGACCTAAATAATGTTTGATTTTAATGTAAAAAATCTTGATAACATTATATATGGACTTCAGAGAACAGTACAAAATCGAGTCATGACCTTTTAAAACTCAGTAAAATATGTTACAAACATACCTATGCAGATCCAATCCCATGATACCCGGAGAGCTCCCTCATCCTCCATCGATAGCAACAGTCCTGGGATGTTAAAAAAAAACATTATTAAAACATCTTAATCTTCCTTTGGCTTTGATTCATCAGAGGTCACCACAGCGGGATGAACCGCTAACTTATCCAGCATATGTTTTACACAGTGGATGCCCTTCCAGCTGCAACCCAGTACTGGGAAACACCCATACACTACGACCAATTTAGTTTATTCGATTCACCTATAGCACATGTCTTTGGTCTGCTGGGAAACCGGAGCACCCGAAGGAAACCCACACGAACACTGGGAGAACATGCAAACTTCACACAGAAACACCTACTGACCCAGCCGGGGCTTGAACCAGCGACCTTCTTGCTGTGAGGCGACAGTACTAACCACTGAGCCACCGTGTCACCCAGTATAAGAAAATAAAAACTTCTAAGAATAAACAACAGCTTCAAATGTGTTCAATCAAGAATAAGGGAGTAACATTTTCAATTCAATGTATATCAATAAACTTACCATAATATTCAGTCATTTATGTCCATAGGTTTTCAAGATGCTATATTTACAAAACAAAAGACACGGTTACACAGAAACATGATGAAAATTTGAAACACAAAAAGGCTTTCGTACTCTTAATGCACATACAAGAAAGCATCACCTCCTACGATCTTAAAAATCAACAATGATCACTATTTTACATACTATAAACATGTTCTCCTCTATTTTATTGTATTTCAAAAGCACAAAAGGTTCTACATTGGCATCAACAGGTCTATAAAGCCAGCTTAGGTGTTTATAAAATCTTTCTATTCCACAAAACCTATTTTTTTAATGAATAATGATTTTTTTTTTTTTTTTATCTTTGCTGGGAAGATAAGGACAACATCGTTTCTGCAAACTCATGCACATCTCATCCCACTCCTTGGTTCAAAAATAATACACCTCAGCTATTTTCAACTGTTTTCCTGTCAAGGCTGAGAACTTCAGTGCAAGTAATTAAAGTCTCCATTTCATCAATGTCAAAATCAAGATTTTTTTCAAATAAAATATTACTATTCTTATTAAAAAGCATTTTTTAAGTGCCTTTTTCTTGATTAAAGGTGCAGTAGGTGATCTGCCTAAATGCTACTCGGTTAGCTTAATATCTTTGAAACACAGTTCCTCCCCTGCCATCCTTCTTATATCATGAACGTGCATCTTAAAGATGACAGAGATCTTACATGCTAGATCATGTCATTCGCCAGTTAGAAAACTTTACAGTATTCTATAATGCTACAATTCTAAACGAAAAACTGTATTATATCTTGCACGTTTTCAGTTGTGTAGCAAGCAGACTTGCAAACTTGTCATAATGTGCAATACTTCATGCATGCAAGGATCGCTAGTCTCACTCTCTCACGCGCTTTGTCCTAAAACGACTACTGTATGCTTAGAGGTTGGCCATCGGGGAGCAAGAATTACACTTATTACTGAGCCATACTTACATGCTATTTCAGACCGAATATTCAAAGTAGCATGGTAAACAATATAGGGAGCATGTCACAGGTTGTCATTGTTCAAAAATGACCCAATGTGAATATAAAACCAACTTCACCTCAGTAAAGCAGGGTTGGCTGAATAGTGCTATTTACTTGTGTTTTGTTGTTAAACTAAATAAAAATCGACATTATCGATGCTGTAAAAGGTCCCTTATGAAATTGAAAATAGTTGCATCAAGCTTTCCCCGAAAGATTTCAGTGACTGAACAACACTTCAGCATCCACCTGAATGACATGTCGGCGGCCATTTTGTGCCAGACCGCACACCAGCTGATTGGTGAAGAGGAGACAATTCCTGCGTCCTAATTCGCATACTTATACTACGACCTAAAAGTATGTACTTTCTTGTGAAGCAAAAATATATACATTTAAATGTGTGTAAGAGTATACACGTTTTGGGACATACTACTTCCTCGTTAACAGATTGTTGTGTTGACATTTGAGCGAGTTTAGTCCTTTTCCTCCTATTTTCACAATGTACCGCCATAACCTTTCAGGATTATAGAATCTGTGAGAAATTCTGTAGAATATATAGACATTTTTAGCAACAAGCTAAGGGAATTTTTTACATATTTTGTTTTATTATTATTAATATTTGTGTGTGTGTAACATTCACAAAAAAAAAAAAAATTAATAAATAAATAAAAAAGATCATAGCATCAAGCCAAAGCAGACCTATTTCCAGCTAAAGGTTTTAATCAAGCACTTCTTCCAAAATTAAAGCTGAAACAAAAGCCCTCTAGTACTTGATGTATTTCAGATAGTTCTTGAAGTAATGATGAGATAGTTTTTTTCTTTCATCAGCTTGTGTCTGGGTCCTGTAGTGAACATAGTTTCGCCCATAACGATGCGCCTGGTGGCCAATGGAGAAGCTTTTACAGGAGGCAACCAGCAACTGGCCAAGCCCATCCATGAAGAACTCTGAGGAAAGAACATCCAATTATAAAGCTGAAAACAAAAGCTTTAATGATGTTACTCAGAATTGAATTAATATTTCATACACTTCATTATATATAAAAATGAGTAGTGACTAATGATCATTTTGATAAAGATTTGTAAAAGTACAGAATGGTTTCTGATAGAAACGATTTAAAAACAATAAAAAAAAACAAATATGACTAACTCAAAAGACCTGACTAGACTAGAGTGCAATTCTCAATGCACACAACCTCAATGCCTGCTCAGGCATTTCAGAATGACTGTCATCAAAACAGTGGTTAAGCGGTATCCTTTGTCTGTCTAACAAGATCATCTGACCTCAAAATAACAGCACAGTGCTTTTTACTGCATGTCTGGGCACTTATGTAGCATGAAAACAAAAAAAAAAAAGTGTGATTTCACAAGATGCCACATCTTCTGTTTTACAATTGATAATTTGTGCCAGTTTCTCAGGGTATTACTTTTTTATTCTCTTCCAAAAATGGGATGAAAGAGTGCTTTATTCTTGAACTATGCATATTTTTGTCTTAGTTAAATATTCACTACTTTGCCAATTCAGTTCAGTTTATGTTTATATATATATATATATATATATATATATATATATATATATATATATATATATATATATATATATATATATATATATATATATATATATATATATATATACCCACATATACACACAAACACACACACATGCCTCCAACTTAAGGGTCCAAAAGTAATATGAGAATTGGCTTCTAAGCTGTTCCATGGCTAGGTGTGTGTTATTCCCTCATTATCCCAATTACAATGAGCAGATAAAAAAATACAGAGTTCATTTTAACTGTGCTATTTGCATTTGGAATCTGTCACTGTCAACTCTCAAGATGAGATCCAATGAGCTGTCACTATCCGTCAAGCAAGCCATCATTAGGCTGAAAAAACAAAACAAACCCATCATCAGAGATAGCAAAAACATTAGGCATGGCCAAAACAACTGTTTGGAACATACTTAAAAAGAAAAAAAAACACCAAAAGCCCCAGAAGACTACGGAAACAACTGTGGTGGATGAATGAAGACTTTTTTCCCTGGTGAAGAAAACACCCTTCACAACAGATGACCAGATGAAAAACACTCTCCAGGAGGTAGGTGTACAGTATGTGTGTCAGGGTCAACAATCAAGAGAAGACTACACCAAAGTGAATACAGAGGGTTCACCACAAGATGTAAACCATTGGTGAGCCTCAAAAACAGGAAGGCCTCAAAAGGCCAGATTAGAGTTCTAAAAAAGCCTTCACAGTGCTGGAACAACATCCTATGGAGAGATGAGATCAAGATCAACTTGTACCAGAGTGATGGGAAGAGAAGAGTATGGAGAAGGAAAGGAACTGCTCATGATCCTAAGCAGTGAAGCATGGTGGTAGTAGTGACATGGTGTGGGCATGTATGGCTGTCAATGGAACTGGTTCTCTTGTATTTATTGATGATGTGACTGCTGACAAAAGCATCAGGATGAATTCTGAAGTGTTTCAGGCAATATTTTCTGCTCATATTAAGCCAAATGCTTCAGAACTCATTCGACGGCACTTCACAGTGCAGATGGAGAATGGCCCAAAGCATACTGCAAAAGCAACCAAAGAGTTTTTGAAGGGAAAGAAGTGGAATGTTATGCAATGGCCAAGTCAATCACCTGAACTGAATCCGATTGAGAATGAATTTCACTTGCTGAAAAAAACAGAAGGGAAAATGCCCCAAGAACACGCAGGAACTGAAGACAGTTGCTGTAGAGGCCTGGCAGAGCACCACCAGGAATGAAACCCAGCGTCTGGTGAGGTCTATGTGTTCCAGACTTCAGGTTGTAATTGACTGGAAAGGATTTGGAACAAAGTATTAAAAAGTGAAAGTTTGATTGATGATTATTATTCTGTCCAATTACTTTTGGACCCTTAACAAGTGGGAGGCACATATGCAAACTGTTGTAATTCCTATACCGTTCACCTGATTTTGATGTAAATATCCTACAATTAAAGCTGACAGTCTGCAGTTACAGCACATCTTGTTTCATTTCAAATCGATTGTGTTGGTGTATAGAGCCAAAAATGTTAGAATTGCGTCGATGTCCAAATATTTATGGACCTAACTGTCTATGTGTGTGTATATGACAACTGTACATGACCAAATTGCATAGATGGAGAGAATCTCCATCATCTGATGCTTTTCTTGCTGTTTTCTCACCACTATAAATAGCTTAGTTTGTTATTGAGATGAACGTATATGCAAGTTTTCAACTGATCAATTTTACCACAAATTTATTAATGTGATGCTGCTTTGTTTAAAACAAGTGCATTTTATAAACTTGACAACTACAATAACAGACCAGAAGGAAAAAAAATAATTACATTAATGCAATGGATATTCTCCAAAATATTCAAAAATTCAATTCAATTCACCTTTATTTGTATAGTGCTTTTACAATGTAGATTGTGTCAAAGCAGCTTCACATAGAAGATTATAGTAAATTGAAACAGTGTCAGTTCAGTTTTCAGTGTTTAAGTTCAGTTGTTCAAAAATGTCTTTTGCTGCTTAAATTTGCAACGTAATTCTACTGTTGTTTTAGGGACAACCTACTTTTGTATATTAAAGCCACTTAAATAAATAAATAAAACATTTAGTTAATTTGTGTTGGGACAACATGAAGGAATTGTCAGAGTAAGGTTACTTTCATTAAAAAAACTATGTAGGACTACAAATGCCTCAAAAGAGTAAGAAACACACTGGATTTAACCAGAAGAAAATGAAATCACTCTAAAAACAAAATAATTTTGAAATTCTTACCAGAGTGGCCCACTCTTTTTAGAAACGGGTCAAAACCAACCCTTCTCACTGCATCCGTCCGAGCCAAAAAGTAATTTACAACTCCATCTACTAGAACGCAGCCATCATAGCCTGGAAGTGGCTGATGAAACTGATTATTAACACGGCTCAGGCAGCCACCTTCTTCCTCATTTCCCTCGTCATATTTAAGAATGAAATAAAACGGATCACCCGCCACGTTGCCACCAAGCTAAACAGAAAAAAAAAAACAATAATGTTTCATTGATAAAAGTATATTTAGACATAAGGACATCTACAGATATATGGATAGTTGAGACATAGGCAGTACAATATTTTTGTGAAACCATTTTTGAAAAAAAATAATATTGATGTAGCTTGAATTCTGATGTTTGAGAAAACATAAGGGGTCACTAACGTTACCAATTGTATCACAATTGTATCACTTACTCAAAAATGAAGAAAATACACTTTTAATAATTAATAATGAGCAGGGCTTGACATTAACTTTTTTGATCACCAGCCACTGTGGCTAGTAGATTTCCAAAATTACTAGCCACTCGCCATTTTCACTAGCCACAATTTTGTTGTAGGGAAAATGCATATATTTGACTTTGACATACTAAAATTACTTTATTTAGATTTTGTGTTATGTCCACATGCCTTCTCATTCATTTAAGTTTGTGAAATTTATAAAAAAAATTAGTCATGCATCTAGAATATATATAAATTATATACATATATAAAATAGGTCCCAGATCACCAGTTAACTACACAAAAATGGGGAGTTAATTTCATATTAAAGCAATGTTATTGTAAAAAAAAAAAAAAAAAAAAAAAAAAAGATAATTAAACCATATTAACAAAAACTACTAAGCAAAAGAAAGCAGGTAAAAACATACCATGTGTGATAATGAAAGTATGATCATGCACACGGTTAAGTTAGGCCAATTAATAATCTGTTCAAAGAATTATTAAAGTGAAAGCAGCAACTGCTGCTGTTTACAACAGGATATATATACAAATTTTTTTTTTTTTTTTTTTTTTTTTTTTTAAATCTTTAAAAATTGAGCTCTTGAAAGCACCAGGACTATGGGTGCATGAGCATTGCTTTTGTCCTGGCTTTCCTGTAGGCACGGTTGCTTCACGCAAGTAATAAATATTTAAATTAGATGTCACCTACCCTGCTGTTGTCTATTGGAAGGAATGAGCCAATAGAGTTGCCATTTTAGTACAGGGTAGCGCTCTAATAAAGTGTTTTTATTAGTTTTACATTTTTCAATAATTACCAAACAACACAACAATAATAAAAAAATACAAGGAATAAGCATGATGATACAATGAAAATAATGGTTATAATAATTAAAATAAAGAAAAATAGATATAGAATTTTAAAAATTAGGTATTATTAAAAAACAATTAGGGCATATAAACGGTTTCAATGAAAATAAAGAGAGAGAGTCAATAGAGGTAGTGACCATATTAAGCATTACACACTGCTGCTCAGAATCCGCATTATATTGGTCCAGGTGATCAAGAAATGGTTGCCATATATTGTAAAACTTAGCAAGATTATCAATAACTCCATAACGGACTCTTTCCATGTGCAATATTTGCGTAAGATAAGTTAACCATGTCTTAAATTAAGGAACAGAATCTGATTTCCATAGTTTTAGAATGACACTCTTAGCAATAATCATTACATAAATTATGGTGCTTGGTATAGACGCATTATGATCCAGCAGAGAAATAGCAATTTCTGTGTTGGGTGTGAAGGTAAAACCATGCATATCGGAAAACCATTTAAATATGTCACACCAGAGAACAAAGTTTTGGACACGTCCAAAAGAGGTGGGTCAAGGAGCCTTCAGCAGACTTACACATGTAGGGGAAATGGTAGGAAAAATTCTGTGTAATTTAGATTGAGTAGTGCAGTCTATGCATTACTTTAAATTGAATTAACTGATGCCTGAAATTGATAGAACAAGATCGAATTCTACTGAGGCTTTCCTCCCATGTATCAGTCTCAATCTGTATACCCAGTTCCTCTTCCCAAGCATCTTTCAAATGAATTGTAGAGTAGTTCAGTTCTTCAGAAAACACATATACAAAATCTGAAATCAAATGTTTGGAATAAGGTGAGCCCAATAGTAGCCTGTAAATCTTTCTTTCATCTGGCAGCAATTCCAAATTGGGTTTTTGCGTGACTTACATAATTTCTAATCTGTAAATGTCGAAAGAAGTACATCACTACATCGATGGATAAGTGACGACACAGACATTGCTGACAAAGAGCACGTGTTTGTGTGCATGGAAATGTAATATCCTCTCTCTAAAAATTAATCTAATCCGTGTTGAAACACCCCCCCCCCCCCCCCCCCCCCCCCCCCCCCATCCTGCTTTCACTTCTCATTCTAACGGAGGGAGCAGACAATAATACAAGTTTCTGGCACCGCAACGATCTTGTTGTCATATTTCATTTACTTTGTTTGCTTATTTTATTCAATAAAACTAGCATAAGCCTAGTATTTAGTGCGAGTTGGGGCTATAGTGCTGTAAGTGACTGTATTATCATCAATAACGTTACTTGTTTAGCACAAAAGTTCATAACATACAAAACTGTAAAAAACGAAATCTTACCTATGAAATATGCTTCGGTGTTTTGTTTTCTTTGTTTGCTCATAACTACAGCGCTAAACACCAGCTACTTCACATTTGCTTTGGTCTTGACTAGTGCGGTTGAATGACATTTGTCCTGGGAGCACTGTACAAATGTGGCGGCATTATTGACGCATGCTCAAGGTCCGTATATACAAGGTATCTAGTGTATATATCTATGCACGCAAGTAAACAGGAGCGCGTTTGATTTTTAAACAGTCACGCGCATCGCATCACATCACCCATCACTGTTTTCTTTTGCTTGCGTGAACATTTATTTGTCAGTTGTGCTGCTTCTCAATCGTAAGATCACATTTGCATGAATATTAGGCCATGCTTCTTGTCAAACCCTGCTTTTAAAAAAAACTACAATTTAAAAAATATTTTCAACCAGCCAAAGTGGCTAGTGGGAGTGTCTGTCTAACCCACCACAGATGAAATCTACTGGCATTTGGCGGGTGTTAATGTCAAGCCCTAATAGTGAGAGCAATTTATCTTCATTGTTGGACACTTATCTTCATAGAGTGCATATCTTAAATGAAACTATGAATAATATATATATTTTTCTTTGTCTCCATGACTTGTTTGGACATGTCAAAACAAAGGACAACAAAACTTTATATATTTATATTTATATAAATTTATATTATATATTATATAAATTTATATTATATTTTATTTATATTTATATTTTTATAGTAGTTCCAAAAAAGTGAAACATGAAAATTTCTGAGACCATCTTAGCAGGTGCACATCATGGGCTTCAGTCAAAGTTTTCAGTAAAACTTCTTGACAAAATGCATCAAGCTCCTGTATTTTTAGAAAGTCAAGGTCAACTTTATTTGTATAGCACCTTAAAACAATATGAATGTTGACCAAAGTACTTCACATACATGGCAAAACAACAAACAATTAGAGAAACAGGACACTATATAATGCAATAAAATGAAAATTTAAAAATCTTTTTTTTTTTTTTTATCTGTACAGTCATTATGTTTGATGAAGATATATACGATTCGCAGAAATATACAGATGAAAAAAAAAGACATTTACTATAATAGCCACATGTAAAATGAGGTCTGAGCAGTGTTGGGCAGTAGCGTTGCTACAAGTAGTGACGCTACTAGCTTAACTACATTTATCAGAAGCGTTGCGGTACTGTTGCTACTTTCTAAACCAAATAGCTTTTCTATAGCAAAGCTATTTTTTTAGTCAAGTAGCGTCCACACAAGCTACATTTGTGGATCAATAAGTGACGGCACCGACATTCACGGAGCTGTGAGGCTGGTCTTTAGCAGACGAAAGTAAATTGTAGTTTACATAGCAAGTTTTCGTAGTAAAGGCTATAGTATACTGTTGTAATTACTATTAGTTCATGATAGTTACTAATGATACTACATTATGTACTGTAATTCATTAATGAAGAGTTGTAAATACTGGGAGTGCAGAATTATTAGGCAAGTTGTATTTTTCAGGATTAATTTTATTATTAAACAACAACCATGTTCTCAATGAACCCAAAAAACTCATTAATATCAAAGCTGAATATTTTTGGAAGTAGTTTTTAGTTTGTTTTTAGTTTTAGCTATTTTAGGAGGATATCTGTGTGTGCAGGTGACTATTACTGTGCATTATTATTAGGCAACTTAACAAAAAACAAATATATACCCATTTCAATTATTTATTTTCACCAGTGAAACCAATATAACATCTCAACATTCACAAATATACATTTCTGACATTCAAAAACAAAACAAAAACAAATCAGTGACCAATATAGTAGGGTTGGGCGATGTTGACAAATTTGGCATCGTACGATGTCTAATGTGAACATCGGCGATGGACTATGGTATCGTCGTCGTAGGCGGGGTGGGGGTCTTTGTTGTTAAATATCAATTAATTCATAACGAATTTAATAATTGTAGCCTATCGTTTTCACTACCTGACCCATATGGTCTTTGCTTTACCCATGACCAAACCATAAATAAATAAAGTTATACACAAATTACCACCTGTCAATCACTTTTTTCCGCGGGACTCTGGCATGATCAGGCGGAGTGATCTGTGTTCTTATAATGGCTTTTCCCCACAGCTGGTGGCGGAGACCAGACGAGAGTTCGTTTGGAGTTCACTGTAATTTGTATTGTGATTAATGATAACTTACATATTTTATTATTATTATGAGGACATAATAACAAGTAAAGATGCTAGAGCTCGACCGTTTTGGTCACACTTGCGCCTGATATTTTATGCGACCTAAAATATGTATTTGAAAGCATTTGTGCTAGTGCATACATTTTTACCGTGCGACTTGTTTTCACTGCAAAATCCTCACCGCGTGCGCTGATTTAGGAGACATTTATGCAGAATGCATCTTTGCACCTAAAGACACCAAACGCAGCGCTCAGGAACAGATTAAAACAGTTGTCATGTGAACTTGCTGAAGTACAAAAGCCCTCAAATGCTTGCCCCGCCTTTGTGCTCTTCCTATTGGCCCACTGCGCTAGCACTGAACGCGAATGGATTGGTTAATATCAGCTGTCAATCACTCAGTCAACGAACGCCTTCTGCCTTCACATGACAGGAGCAACAGCCACGGAAATGTGACGCGCTGAAGATGAGAGAATGAAAATAACACTGACAGATTTAGTTTTAGAAACCACCTAAAGTTAAATAATGGCACATCCTATTAGTGATCATGTGCTGAATGTTAATCCACCATTTACACTTTTCCAAGAGTGGATAAAAGACTTCCAGTGGCTTCAAGTCCGCTATGAAAATAACTAAAGCCATTCACTGTAAAGCGTGTGGGACGGGGTTTACAGGTAACAGCGTTTGTCACTGAATCTACACATTTTAAGTGTGAAAGGTACTGTATAATCCTCACGATGGATTTAATGCTCACGATGCTGTCAGCCGTGCAAACAGCAGCTATAAGTATAATATAACACAGCTCATGAAAAGCCCGTTATTGCTATTAAGATGACATGCAAATAATAAGTTATATATCAATATACATGTGGGGCGGGGCGATGGATCACGATGCCGGCTCAGCATCGTGAAGTTTATCAGCCATCGGCGATGGACAATGACATCGTCTATCGGCCCAACCCTACAATATAGCCACCTTTCTTTGCAAGGACACTCAAAAGCCTGCCATCCATGGATTCTGTCAGTGTTTTGATCTGTTCACCATCAACATTGCATGCAGCAGCAACCACAGCCTCCCAGACACTGTTCAGAGAGGTGTACTGTTTTCCCTCCTTGTAAATCTCACATTTGATGATGGACCACAGGTTCTCTATGGGGTTCAGTCAGGTGAACAAGGAGGCCATGTCATTAGTTTTTCTTCTTTTAGACACTTTCTTGCCACCCACGCTGTGGAGTACTTGGACGCGTGTGATAGAGCATTGTCCTGCATGAAAATCATGTTTTTCTTGAAGGATGCAGACTTCTTCCTGTACCACTGCTTGAAGGCGTCTTCCAGAAACTGGCAGTAGGACTGGGAGTTGAGCTTGACTCTATCCTCAACCCGAAAAGGCCCCACAAGCTCATCTTTGATGATACCAGCCCAAACCAGTACTCCACCTCCACCTTGCTGGCGTCTGAGTCGGACTGGAGCTCTCTGCCCTTTACCAATGCAGCCACAGGCCCATCCATCTGGCCCATCAAGACTCACTCTCATTTCATCAGTACATAAAACCTTAGAAAAATCAGTCTTGAGATATTTCTTGGCCCAGTCTTGACGTTTCAGCTTGTGTATCTTGTTCAGTGGTGGTCGTTTTTCAGCCTTTCTTACCTTGGCCATGTCTCTGAGTATTGCACACCTTGTGCTTTTGGGCACTTCAGTGATGTTGCAGCTCTGAAATATGGCAAAACTGGTGGCAAGTGGCATCTTGGCAGCTGCACACTTGACTTTTCTCAGTTCATGGGCAGTTATTTTGCGCTTTGGTTTTTGGTTTGGTTTTTCCACACGCTTGCGACCCTGTTGACTATTTTGAATGAAACACTTGACTGTTCGATGATCACGCTTCAGAAGCTTGGCAATTTTAAGAGTGCTGCATCCCTCTGCAAGATATCGCACTATTTTTGACTTTTCGGAGCCTGTCAAGTCCTTCTTTTGACCCATTTTGCCAAAGGAAAGGAAGTTGCCTAATAATTATGCACACCTGATATAGGGTGTTGATGTCATTAGACCACACCCCTTCTCATTACAGAGATGCACATCACCTAATATGCTTAACTGGTAGTAGGCTTTCGAGCCTATACAGCTTGGAGTAAGACAACATGCATAAGAGGATGATGTGGTCAAAATACTCATTTGCCTAATAATTCTGCACTCCCTGTATATACACAATATAATGCTTATTCCTAAATATTTCCCTTTACTATAAATTATTACAGTATTTTAAATGTGCAACACCTGGTTTTATTGGATTTTTTTTGTTTTTTTTCTGTTTAGTACAGCATATAGTTTGCAGTAAATGATTGAACTGAACAATTATGACTCATATGTTTCATTGACAGTTTTATTGATCACTAAGAAATGTTTACCCATTTGACCATATTAATTATATTCATTTTTGTCATGCGTGATCAAACCCGTGAATAAAGAAAAAGGTTTCTTACAATGTCCAGTTCTGGAACGGCTTCCATAACCTCCACAAAGCTTTCGATCCGGGTATCTCTCAAAAATACAAAGTCATCATCCACCCACAAGAAATATTTGGTTTCAACTTGTGATACAGCAAGATTCCTTCCAGCAAACCATCCCTGAGTAAGCAAAAAACAATCAATAGTCATCAGTTTACAGAAGGGCAGAAATTAAACTAAAAGATCAGTTAAAATGAGGCCTTTCTGCAAAAGCAAAAAGAGTGATTACCTTTGCAGGAGGCATGATGTAGTGCTCTATGTTGTCTTCAGACACACTTAAAGGATTTAGGCTGTCATCAGCAATGATGATCTTGATTTTTGGGTAAAGCTTCCTGATACTTTTTAAGAGGATTTTCAGCTGCTCATACCTCTGAAAGGTCTTGGTTATTATGGTTACTTGTGAGTTGATATCTGGATTGCCAGAGAGAGAAGTCCGTTTTTATAAATCGTTTATCTACTGTTTATGGAAATAGATGTTCATTATATCTGATGACCTGATAGCAAGTGGTTTGATGCACTCTAACTTGGGCTTGTCTTACCATTTCCTGGATCGAATAGGACAGGAACTGATTGTCTCTTAATTGTGATGGGAAATATTGCCAAATGGTCTTCAAAAGAGAAAATAACTAAAAAGAAGAATTGATTTGAATGAGTATTATTGAAAAGTAGGGTTTATGCAACAAATTCTTCAGTAGTTGGCAGTATTGCACTAAAATACCTGTAAATGAACAGCTTTCCAAGTTTGTGATTATAGGGATAGTTCATCAAAAATTTAAAGTTTCAAAATTTTTTATAACTCAAGTGATTTTAAACATTTTTTAACTCCTTTATAATTATTTTATTATTATTATTATTATTAATAATATTGTTTCCTTTATTTAGCCAGGAGATAACATTGAGACAGTACTCTCTCTTCTTTCAGTGAGACCTGGCCAAGACGGCAGACAGCACAAAGTTTCACACACAAAATCACAAAAAAACAATACCACAAAATTACAAAATCACTATTCATAAAAAGATCAGATCATAAAAAACAATTACAAGTATATATATATATATATATATATATATATATATATATATATATATATATATATATATATATATATATATATATACATACACACACACACACACATACATACATGTATATATACACATATATACATATACATACATATATATACATATATATACACACATACATATATATACACACACATATATATATGGCCTACAGTATATATATATATATATATATACACATATATACATACACACATACATATATACTGTAGGCCTGTCATATCTTTTCAGGGGTTAATATTACATGTGCAAATAGCAGAGATATCAGAAAATCATATTTACAAGAAACAAGAAAATTGTGGCAACAAATATGGGAGACTGGGGAGAGTGTTGTAACATGGGGTTAGTTAACAATGATCATTTTAGCAGTTAGAAACAACATATTTATCTATTTCATACACTCCAAGGCCCTTTTAGGCTTACAGGAGAAGCTCAATGTGTCTGAGCTTATTATTATTATTTTTAAACTGATTCTCACAACAAAAATTACTTGCATAATCTAAAGAAGCTGTTTCATTAGTTTAGTTTTATGCTAAGCACTCATGCTAGCTGTTAAAAACATGCTAAAAAAGTAATGTTATGGCTGGAGTGTTTTGGTACATTTCTCTTTTTTTGGAGTGTGTCTAGGCCAGGGATGGGCAAACTTGATCCTGGAGGGCTGGTGTCCCTGCAGACTTTTGCCCCAACACTAGTCAAACACACCTGAACACACTAATCAGTGTCAAGATCACTAGAAAGCTGCAGGCAGGCATGTTTGATTAGGGTTGGAGCAAAAATCTGCAGGGACAACGGCCCTCCAGGATCAAGTTTGCCCATCCCTGGTCTAGGCAGAGAGCAAAGGACAGACAGTGGTGTCCCTGCAGAAATCTTTTAGATGTTTTTGGTTCTGTATGCACAGACTCTTCATCTGAGGGCAGCCATCTTCCTTTTCAAGAAATTGGCACACACTTTAAACTGACTGAACAAGAAATGTACACTATCCATATAAACTCACACAATTCAACAATTTCTTATACAAGTTTAAAGTTACAAAATAAATACACTGTATACCACACACACACACACACACACACACACTTGTATACATGGTTTACAGGGACTCTCCTGAAAACTTTAAATTAATTAAAGAACATCTTCATGTCCGAGCTTTGATATAAATCAGCAATCACTTAGAGGAGAGGGACATAACAGGGGCCAAACCGGTTTAAACAGGACCTCCAAAAACAAATAATAGGGGCTCTTTAAATAAATTAGAGTACCCATGGTAACTTAATTGTAATACAGTTTGTTATATTCACCTTCAGCCCACCATCCTCAATCAAGTTTGGTTTTTGGCTCATCATAAGAAAAAAGTTTGGGTAACCCTGCTTTAAGCTTTAGACAGACGGGCTCCTTGAATTTACCAATTGAAACATTTTCGAAGAGGAGATGCTACTGTGCATGTAAAAAGGGAAAATATAGGTTTATTTAATTGACCCTAGATGGATGTAGACCTATAGAAATATGACCCTTTCAAATGCAGTAGCATCTGCTCTAATTCAGGTTCAGTTCTTTATGGCTACCAGTCTAGCACCCCCTGTTGGTGATATGTTGTCATTGGCCAATATTATTATAACAACAACAAAATTATTTGTTTTCTGTTTAAAGTGCCTCATTATGCTTTTACAAATATGACCTTTAAGCAGTATGTAAATGCACTTCTCTGTGAACGTAAAAGGTCAGTAAAGTTTTGAAGATCAAAGTGCATGATAATTAAATGCATTGTCTCTAAAGAAGAATCTATTTAAATGAGTCATAATTAGCTCATTAGCTGCCCAAGAACAATGTTAATTTGAACCTCAAACAAAGTGCTAATGTAGACACAAAAAACACTATTAACACAATTATTGAAAAATGAAGAACAAATCTTCAAAAGAATCAAACAAATCAATTAATCAGCTTTCAATTTTTAAAAATTAAAACAAAAGTACATAATATATGTAAACTGACCTTGTTCAGGTTCTGTAGGAGACTTCGAAAACAAAATTAATGATCTTTAAAATAGCATAAAATGAAAGCGAACAGCACTTTAAGTGACAAAAATCATAGGCTAAATAAAATAATAAAAAATAATAAATAAATGTGGCAGCTTTGCAGATGCATGTCAGAACCATTATAGCATTTAGATTTCGTTGTAGAAAAACAAAACCCTCCTCAAGAATGATCAAAAGCTTGCATCATTCATTAACCAAATATATATTTTGCTCTTTTGCAGTCTAGAATTTTTCTTTTTAACTGAAGAGATTAGCCAGAACGCAGAAACCAGTTTTTGTGCACTACACCTCTCACGGAGTGTTTCTGAACAAGATACAAGTATGCATGCACAATGCAAAAGAACAAAAACACAGCCTATCATAGCTTACTGTTCCACTATATGTACACATACGTTTTCTAAAATACCTTTACATACAGAAAGCTTGTCTACTGTTCTCACCCAGGTCTGATGTTCTGATGTGGTAGACGCTGCTGGTGTAGCTCACTCTGGACAGCAGATCATTGAGTTGTGTGAGGTTGCTGGATGAGATGTTCAGTTCACTCCGGCCCTGTCCATCTACCTGCTGTCCAACCTGAACATCCTCCACTGAGAGCACACCACTCATCACACTCAAAGTCACCTGCACACATAAATGTGAATGAGCTGTGCTACAGTATGTACAGTACCATCCATTTCCAATCCACACCCTTGCTCACACACCAAGCCCCTAAATGTAGAAACCAGACCATTGAAAAAGACCATTTAAGTTGAGTTAGAAAAGATTAAATGTAAAGAATGCATTTAACAGTATTTGGGAGTAATTGAAGGCTGCATCCGAAAGCTTAGGTAGCTGACTTGTTCCTTAATCAGGAAGTGGAGAAGGTACCCTAAAAATCCAAACACAAATGCTTATACCTCTGAGGCAGAATGAAGGTTTAATGACTAAGCAAATAGAGAAAAGTTTGGCGATAACTAAACAAACAGTGCATTAATCAACTACTGTACTAATTCTCACACAAAAATTTCAGGTGGCATTTTTATTTTTTAGTTCAAAGCCAAAGAATGTCTGAAATGGATAGTTCACCCAATTATGAAAATGACCTCATTTACTCTCCCTCGTGTGGTTTTATGAGTTTCTTTCTTCTGATGAACACAAAAGATGATATTTTGAAGAATTCTGGTTGCTAGCACCCATCAACTTCCATAGCAGGAAAAAAGTACTAGTGAATGGGTGTCAACTAACAGCATTCTTCAAAATACCTTCTGTGTTTAACAGAAGAATGAAAATCTAATATTTGTTGATCAAGAGTAAAATGACAAAATGTTCTTTTTTGGCTGATGAACTATCCCATTAAAGGTGCTGTATGTAAGTTTTTGACACTTTTAAAGCATTAAAATACCATACGTTTACAGATATTTAAGAAACATGTCAAGTAGACATTCTTGCTTATCTGAAAAACAACGCTGAAGTCAGATATTCTGCTTTGAAAATGGGCATTACGTGCTGGAATGTCTGTCTTTGTTTTGGTTCTTTTAACCCACCCACTGACAGTTTAGCCAATTATATTTCAGCACCCCAGGTTGCCTGGTTGGAAAACAGCAGATTTCATTCATTCATTCATTCATTCAAAAAGGCTCTCAAAGCGTGTGTCCGTAACTGAAATGCAACCTCCAGTGGACAGTAGCAGACTCTGAAATGAGATGCAGATTCAGAGTTCCACAAGAGGTTATTAATTAGCAAATAAAATAATTATTACTAACGTAAACATTAGGCAAGCAGGTTATTGTAACCCCGTGTCCTAACAACACACTACGTGACGAAATTTGCAGAGATGCAATTTGCAAATTGTTTCTAAGGAATTTGGCTGTTTGCTCCAGACAAAATATGACAGAAATTTAAATACAGCCATTCAGAAGCCCGGAATATGCACTCACTCACCAAATTGTAAGGTTTATAATCTAATTAATACATATTAAACCTCTTTAACATTATTAAATGTACATGCTGTGGTTTTGAGTCACAGTTCTAAAGTAAAATTTTAAACGGTTGATTTTATTTTCAAGATCTGAGGTGAACTATCTGCTGCTGCTTTCAGTAATATGGCCATAAATGTCACATAAAATGGCATTCAGACTCACATTATAGCATTCAGCACTGAATAAAGCACATGAGGTGTACCTTGTCAGTTTTTCCTGTTGTTCAGCTGCAAGAAATAGAAGCCGTTGCTAATGTAGTAATTCAAGGTGTTGGTTAGGACAAAAACTGCTTTTAATATGGAAAATATTCCTTCTATCACGTGCCGTCACTTTTATTTAGAACATGATTTAAAGCAGCCAGTCGATAGTCGATCGCTCCTGTTGGTCCTCAATCTGGCAACCGGCGCTTGCATTTGTTTTGATCTAGGAATGCAATATCTAGTTCAACCACTGGGTGTCAATCTTACATACTGCACCTTTAAACCTTCTTCTGTTCACTAAGATAGCAAGTATTTGTATAAGATTGTTACAAAAAAAAAAAGGAAAAAAAAAAACCCAAGTGTGCACCCAAATAAACTTGTGTATTACATGCCTTTAGATTGTGTGAAATTTTTCACTATGAAAAATTTGTATAGAAAATTACATCAGCATATGCTATTGGAAAACAAATAGATCAAGATGAAAGATACTTTGGCAATGGCAGTATGAACTGTACATATATAGTAAGTGTGGACTTGGTCATATAGCTTTGGATAAAGAGACAACCTTTGGAATAAGATGACAGTCTGAGATTACAAAGCCACATTATTTTAAAATTTACGATGCTACTGGTTTAATTTGTCACTTAACTTGCACAAAAATCACTTCTAGAGCTTTGCACCCCAATTTTGTTCTTACCCAGTTTATTTAAAGGCAAGTTTTCAGAATGCTCTCCACCTCTGTCAGCATTTTTCAGCTGTCAGAAGCAGCCACAGTATGAAACAAAAGCTTTGGAATTTTAGCCCAAAACCCAGTTTTTTAAGAAAAATAGATCAATAAGTACAAAGTTGTTGTTGTCTAAACCAACCTTGTACACCTTCCTCTGTTGTGCATGAAGAGCAAGACCTTAAAAATGTGTCATTTATTCAGAAACAATGAACAATGAATTTTATCAAAATATATTTAGTAATAAAACAACTGCAGAATTGTAAAGCAATAGCTTAGTTATAGTGCTGCAAAATTAATCAATTTTGTAGTACTAGTACAGACATCAACTGTTAAAAGTTGCATATATTACAGAGGTTGCTGATTGAAGCAACTTTAAATCAAGCATCAGCTCAAGAACACTTACCTGGTACTATTGATTTTTTCAATGGAGGTATTGTGAAACCTGTGATTGGATATTGGAGAGGAGAGTTGGCAGGTGCAAGAATCAGACTGGCTATGTCTGCTTCCATCCTGAGAAAAAAATAAAAATAGTCAAAAGTTCATAAATTGTTCCTAAATTTTGGTCTCCACTAGGCAGATATGCAGTAAGACACAGACATTTCTGATTGACACTTCTACTAAACTGTGGCTGAAATGAATAACGTAGAATATTTCCACCTGATTTGGTGTTGTCTATACTCCTCCGCTCTGCGTTTCACAGTGTCATTCAGCTTATTTTGTGGCACATACTTTCTTGTGAGTATAGCTTCTTCAAGAGAACATGATGAGCGATTTCTATAGAGAAACGTTTCAATGCTGTGGGGGAAAAACAAAAAATTCAATTATAAAATATTAAGGATTGTCTTTTTAAACTATACATTTGGACACATGCGTCACTCACTGTGGCTTGGCGAACACTTTGGCAGGGTGGGGGCTGGAACTGTGAAGCAAATAAAGAAGGCAACCGTTAAAACAGATGTAGTAGATGCAATGCAACAAATATAAGAAAAAGTAGCAACTAACGGGATGTGCACAGTGTCTAGCGATGTTGCCTCACTGCAAGAAGGTCGCTGGTTTAAGCCCCGGCTAAGTCAGTTGGCATTTCTGTGTGGAGTTTGCATGTTCTCCCTGTGTTTGCGTGGGTTTCCTCCACAATCCAAAGACATGCGCTATAGGTGAAGTGGGTAAGCTAAAGTGTTCGTAGTGTATGTGTGGATGTCCTGGTCCTCCAGGTTGGGCGTTAAGCGTCGGGCTAACGACCCACTTCGTAAAAATTTACACGAAATACACCAACAGTGCGGCTAAATATCAACTGCCCTGAGAGTAAGTAAGCAAGCAGCTAATGGATAGGGCTGATCACAATTAAACGGCCTGCTAAATGACAAGAAACATGGATACAATGTCAAAAATTGTACCTAAGTGCTATTATGTATTTCTTGACACTCATGACCCTCAGTTGGATGAAACAAATAGCAAGCAAAAGCAGGAAACCTTTCAGCAGCAGGTGGTGTTTGCAGTTCATTATGAAAGATGATCTGTAAGGATCAATAAAACACACACATCGTTAGCATCAACAAGCTCAAATCATTGTAGAGCATTGACTGCAGTTTGATAATGTTGCAGAGCAGTTACTTTTTTAAAATACTCTAAGATTATATAATATCAACACAGCATAATGTATTATGAGAAACAAAACTAATTACATCACAAAGCTACATTTTGACATGAACTAGACGTCTAAAGGAATCATTTTAGAAACATTTAAAAATACAACCAAATCAAAGCATTTGTGGAATGTTATTGTGTGTCTATTGCTTATAAAGTGGTCTTTAAAACAAACTTAAAGTTTAATCGCCATATTTGGAGTGTCTTTTCTGAAGTAGCCTATGTAGCCAGACCTCAAACTTTAGGTCTGGGAACTTTCAAGTAGGTATCACTGCAGCACTGAGACCACCAAGTACAATCAAGGAGAGAAGGGTCTGGCTGCAGACTGGGTTCACATTCAAGCTGAGACCATATGCGCACAACTAACCAGAGTATGTGATCGGAGCTGAGCAGCGTGATGCTCCATTAAGCATTCCGCTCCATGGTCGTGCGCTCCACTTAGTCGCTAACTGCCCAAAGCAAGCGCTCAGTTAACATTCTGCTCGCACTCGCCAGTAAACCAATACCGCTTAGATCCCGCTCCAACATAAAATTTCTCTAGTAGGCTAACTCAAATTTTTTTGTACCAAAAAAATCTTAAATAACTGTGTAAAATTAAAGCATGTTGATAAAATAAGTTAAATAATTTGCATTTTACTTATTCTATGTTGATAAAATAAGATTCCAGAACGAATCTTTGCTAACTTTCACTTTCAGATCTTAAACCAAAGTTGGCATAACAACCATCAAAGGTCATTCTGGGTAGAGCGAGCGGTTCTGAGCGGATGAGCGAGCGGAGAGGAATCTTTAGATGGGCGCTTTGCTCTCTTAGGCCCAGTTTCACAAACAGGGTTTAGCTTAAGGCAGGACTAGACCTTAGTTAAATTAGGCTATTTAAGCCACATTTATAAAAACAGCCTTAGAAAAATACATTACTGGTGTGCACCTGTAAACAAAAAATGACACTGACATATTTTAAGACATCTCACTCTAAGTTATTTTCAGTTGAGACAGCTCAAACATGCAATTTAATCCAAGACTAGCCTTAAACCTAGTTTGTGAAACCGGGGGTTAAAGTAATAGTCCCGCTCCTCTCTGCTCACATGCTCTGCAACTAACACCACCCCTAACCCCATTCCACAGTGATGTCACTAACTCTATTGATGTGTCTACTGCATGGCTGAGACTGCAAATCTGCAGCTATACACTATTGAAGTGGAAGTAAGGGGTTGGAGGTTTAGGATTGTGGTAGGACATTAATAAAACACAATAGGTTGGATTCCATGTCCATGTACAAGACATTATATAAATCAATGCAAACTCCAGGAGGTTTGTACAGCCCACTAAGAGCTGACTAGCCCATTTGGAGCTGGCTCTAACCTCCGTGTATACCCTTTTTGGCCACTTTTAATGGTCAAAAACCACCCACGATGATATATGACTGACAAGTTAGCCAACCAATCAGGTTTTGCTTGTGCCACGTCATGTTTAGGGGTATGAAAAAGTCCACCGAATAACAGCCTGGCACAGAATTCATTCACGAACAACTTAAAAAATTTACAACAATGGCACATCAATATCCTTAATGATCTGTCAGAGACAGAGAAAAGAAAAAATGAATAACTAAAAACCCTTTTGTCCTGCTATACTAAAAGAATTAGAATACTATACGAATAACATGAAGCAAAACACTAATAAAAAAGCCATTAAAACCATTTCTTTTTTTTTTTACTGGAAACCTTCAAGATCCTGTAATCGCACAAGGCCCTTAGGCTTTCTTAGTATGCATACTTACACATATATTAGTTTGTCTTATTTATATTTTATGTTTGTACAACCCTGGTCTTTTTTTCCTTTCTTTTTGTATTTGTATTGTTCTGTACTTTATTTTTAAGCATTAATAAAAAATAAAACATAAAAGAAATCAGTAGGACACAGTAGACTTTGTTGAGATTCATTCATTATTTTGTTAACGACAGAACATTTGAAGGTTTTTTTTACAGAAATCCAATTATTTAAAGCAATCTGAGGATCTGCAAAAGTGTTTCCAGAATAGAGTGCCATATGCATCAGATGTTTAGCCACAGGTCCATGGGCGGTGCTTGACATGTAGTCTGAGACTAATTAAGAAAGGACTAATGAAACAAACAGCCCAAAACAAGCATATCTATTATTAAGCTTTTTTTTTTTTTTTTTTTGGGGTTGTTTTTTCATGGACACCACACCATTACATTTTTAGTATTACGTAGCATCCAGGAACAAGTAATTTTACCATTTGTAATTTTAATAAGCATTTCTTTTAATGAATTAACACATTTGTGTACCTGAACATAGTTAGACTTGAAGCACTATTTGTCACTTTTATCTGTTTTATCTGTTTGTTTACTGTATTTTATGCATGATTAAATCCCCCACAGAATCATCATTAAATAAGTTTTTCCTAGTAGCGTTATTCAAGTCATCTGATGAAAGTATATTAATATTGAAGAAAAACAAAATATTACAATGTCAGATTTTTCAGGCCCATGGCCAGCCTGGTGAAAGGGGTGGTTCTTTATTTCTTAAAATGTGGACCTTTTTGCAGTTATACACCTCATTTTCTATTTAATTATGAGATTTGAATACTACATTTTAAGCGCTATTTTTAGCTGGATTAGCTTGTCGGATGGTCATCATAACCTCATTTTTTTTAATGTACCAAAATATTTCCTAAAGATTGAGAATAATTTCCAATGAACTTTCCTCGTTCAGAATTTGGCTATTTGAATAATAAACAAAATTATAATAAAACAGCTTCATGATTTCTCTAGCCTCTCTTGTGTAAAAAAAAACAAAAAGAAAATGTACATTTGACTGAAAATTCATGGCCAAAATAGTTTTCAAATTAATTTTTAATACGTTCTGCTTTTGGTGCTTTTATTTAGAATAAAAGATATTTGTAAAATGTTTTCTCTATTTAAAAACAACACAGTAGCAAAAGATAACTTCCTTTACATCCGAATGTATGTTTCCTTGCACAATTGGATGCTGAATTTAATTCTTTGCATTAGCCAAAACTGATTACAGTAGCAGTCACACCGATGTGAAGGCAACGGAGGATTCCACTTAGCCTTAAAGTCTAAATTGGTTATTTTCACAATTTATGATGGTGTAGCAGTCAAAATGGTACAAATGAGCTCATGTACAGGACAAATTCTGGACCTCTGTCATTGAGGGGTAGGTTTTTCATACCACCCGATGCAGTGCATTATGTTTATTTTTCATTACAGAATAAGCTCAAATTTAAAATTTGCTATAATTTAAAGTTCAATATCAAAAACAAAACCACTCAAAACCAACTTTAACGTGCTTGTAGATGTCAGCTATGATGCATACCTTTTATATAATTAAAAAAAAACAACGATAAAGACTAACTGCCTTATTTTCCGTGAAAATGAAACGAATTTACCCCCTCGGCTTCTGCTTGAATCTTCACTCCCCCCAGCTATCATTACTTCTGGTTGATTTACCAGCTGGACTTTAACCAAATTCTTAACAAAGCTAATAATAACACCGCCTTTGAAACGGCTAAACGATCAAGTAGCCAGGTAAGTGTGACACCCGTAAAGAAACATGAAGTTATGAAATTTAACCTGTCACATCCGTATAGAGAGGGGTCACAAACACCGCTGCTTTCTGTTTAGACACACGAAAGTTCCTAACATTGAGTTTAAAATGAAACTGCTTCGTTGAAAACAAAAAGCAGAACAACAGCACATAAAGGACTAGCTTTCACTTATCTTGAGCGTTGCTTTCTGAAACGCGTGGTCGACTGCTAATGACAATCACCTGTGCCGTCTATCAACCCCGGTCACAGGTCACGCAAAACGTAAACTAATTATAAAATGCAGAGGATGATGACATGGAATAATATTAACGTAAGATTCATATATTATTGTTAGAAACTATTTTACAACTTAAAATTTCTACAACGAAAAACACTTTGATCCCTAAGGTCATTAGACTAACTTTGGCTGTTTTGTAATTTTATTTAAAAAATAGGGGAGCATTTTCAATTTTTGTGGAAACCCAAAATTTGAATATAATAAACCCACATCTATTAGACACCCACCCACATTGCTATAATATGTGTACAAATTATAATATATGAAGAATTTAAACTTGAACAGACAAAGTCCGAATTTGTTTTGTTTGCAATAACTTATTTGAATTTAAATATATTATCGTTGTATTTTTAGAGATGTTTGGTGTATATATTTCCTATTAAGTGAGGTTTTAACAATTATTAAGAGGTTAAGTGAATTAAAATGGCATCAAATTACGGCAGGCGAATGTTAACATTACTTTAAGCTTGAACTTAAGACGTAGCCTGAGAGTTAACCTGCCAAGGACCAAGCTAGTTTCCCAGCATACTGTAATTTGCCAGAGTAACTAACTATTTATGAACTATTGTAAATTTGATTTTTGAAACCGAATCCGCCATTATAAACCAAAATAAGCCTGGCTTTTTCTGTAAGCTTGGTTTAGGGAACAGGCCCCAGGTTTGATTTTATTATTATTATTTTGTTAACGGACTAAATGTAAATTGATTAAATTGTTAAATTGGCCATATAAATACAGACTACTAGCAATAACCAATCAGACCTAAAAGAACTGAACAAATTTTTTTTTTTACTGCAAATCTAGAATTTAATCCTTAAAATGATTTAATTAATCAAAAAAAAAAATTTTTCAAATTTAATTACATTGAAACTGATAAATGTGTACACTGTTAACATGACAAGCTTTTAAATTAATTTTGTGATAGGTCTCTCTATCAACCTTGATTAAACTGTCTGTGCTAGGGAGATACAATAGCTTTAAAGCTTGATAGCTATACCTATTTAAAGCAAAGAAAACAGGGACTTAAATTATTCTAATGAATAATGTTTCACAAAAACAGATTAAACAGTATGAGAAATTTTCTGAATATTAAAGAATATAGATTTTTTACCTAAAGATAAGTTTTATACTGAAGGAATGGTCACATATGGCGTATTTCTCTCAAACTGAAGGAGGGTTTAGCGAAGAATATGAATATCTTCACTCTAGCTCATTCCTGAAGGTAGGAATAAGTCTTGTTGCAACTGCCCCATTTTGCAACCGTCCCCATTCTCGCCTACAGCACAATCAAATCTGGCATCGGTGGAATTTCACAGAATATGAATGCAATTACTTTCAAAGGTATAAAACACACCAAATATAAGAATGTTCATAAAAATTACGAAGTAATAAAAACTTACCGTTGTCATCTGATATGCAGTTACTTTTGTTTTCGTGTAAACTGCATGAATATCGTTTCTCATCACTGAAGAAACAAACCGATCGCTTGAACAAACCATCGTAATACGGCAGTCTGTTAAATTTAGCTTAATATTTGTAATGTAATGTGTGTATTTATATAGCGCATTTATTGTGTATGGCAATACACCCAAAACACTTCACAATCATGAAGGGTTTCTCTCCACACCACCACCAGTGTGCAGCATCCACTTGGACAACAATGCCAGTGTGCTCACCACACACCAGCTATAGGGGGAGTGGAGAGACAGTGATAGAACCAATTTGGTGGATGGGGATGATAGGGAGGCTATGATGGGTAACGGCCAATGGAGGGAAATTGGCCAGGACACCGAGGTTACACCCCTGCTCGTTACGGGTCTTTTAATGACCACAGAGAGTCAGGACCTCGGTTTAACATCTCATCCGAAAGATGGCACTCATTTGATAGCATGGCGTCCCCTTCACTTTTATTAGGGCATTAGGACTTAGGTTGAGAGCCCCCTGCTGGCCTTACTAGCACCACTTCAAACAGCAACCAACATTTCTTTTACAGGAAATAATGTCTAAGCACAACAACAGCAGAAAACTGCCCTGAACAAAACAATTTAAGCCTTTATCTTGCAAGTGATGGCAGTGTGAAGTAAAGGCTGTGTGTGTGTTTATGTGCATTCATGGCAATAGTAGCCTATGTAACGTTTTCATATTAATATTCAATTTGGATGCATGGATAAAAGAAGAGTTTACTTGCATTAAATTGGAAATGATCAATTACTGGTTCTTTAAAGACCTTTGACAAGGTGTGGCGCCCCTTTTTAGATCATCTGCTGGCTAACTCTCGATTATTAAGCTGAGCAATAATATATTTGACTTATTTATTGTTTTACTTATTAATCATGTTTTCAATGGGAAGTTATAGGCTGTTGAGGGAGGGTAGTGTTAGCAAAACCTGGAAGGATAATTACAAAACCAATGTTGTAATTGATATTCCATGTAGAAAACCTAATAAAACAAATTTGAAATACATTTGATACATTTTATGCAAATTAGAATTACAATAAAACATTAGAACTGGTCAAATATGTTTGTAACCCTTTTTTTTTAAACAGCCATTGACTTGTATTGACTATTTTAGATTAACACTTTATGTGAGTCCCTACTGTAGGTGCTCCTCTATTATATGATATGGTTGAGTGCACGCTCTTCTATTTGGGACACAACATTTAAAATTTGAGAGAAAACTTATTCAATCTGCCATGTAAAAAGCTAAAAGAGTTTAAAGAAAAACGTTGTGAGAAAATAAGTGCAGAATCTTCTCAGCAAGGCACAATGTTTTCCTGACTGAAATGTTTTCAGACATTAAAAACTGTAATCTTGAAAAACAGTAGCAAACCTGCATGTGTTTATTATAATTTGTATCCAAATGAGTGTAAAAATTCATCCTCTGTAAAAGAATGAGAAACTTTGTACAGTGATCATATAGACCAATGGTCTCAAACTCAATTCCTGGAGGGCCGCAGCTCTACATAATTTGACTCCAACTAGCTCCAACACACATCTGCTTAATAGTCCATAGTAGTCTTGAACACCTTGATTAGTTGGATCAGCTGTGTTTGATTAGTGTTGGAGCAAAACTGTGCAGAGCTGCGGCCCTCCAGGAATCCAGTTTAAGACCTATGAGGGATGTAAACAATAACAATGGTCCTGAGGTATTTCCTCCTTTACATTGTACATTTCCATAGCTTCTGAAAATCCAGAAAGTTCCACATATTGATAAGTAATGTTACGATATCTGTTATAACATCAGGTTATGATTGAATCACCACATGTTAGATATGAAATAGTTTGACAACAAGCAGCAAATGTTCATGGGCCAATGAGATCACCACATTAAAATGGTCTTTAGCCAGATGAAAAGCAGGCCTGCGTGTCTTAAAATATGAAACAAAAAGCATGAGTGAATTAAAAAAGTAGGCTGGAATGGTGAATTTCCAATAAGAAGTTCTGCATATTCAGTATTCTCAAGTGGACAATGGATTGAATGATTAGGCTAAAAGTTTAGAATAAGCAGTATTAAAGAAATTTAGATGCAGACATGGCAAGGAGCCTTAGATGATAATAACAACTTCCCATGAAATTAACATAAATGCATACAGTGTGAGTTATTGCTAATGTTAAGAAATTGCTCTTTTGTTTGGATATCGCCCAAGTAAACAAAGTTATTTTCAGCAGACAGTAAATACAATACACAAATCTGTGTTAAAGGCTTCTGTGCCACAGATTTGTGTATTGTCATTAACTCACCTTTGACTTGTTTCAAACCTGGCTTTCTTTATTCAGTGCAACACAAAAGAAGATACTTTGAAGAATGTTGTAAACCGGTAACCATTGACTTCGAAAGTATTTATTTTTCCTTCCAGGTTTTAAGGCATATCACAGTACTAAGTCTGCACTGCTACGCGTGATGAATGACATTTTGTTATTTAGGGACTCGGGGCACTCTGTGATCCTTATGCTTCTTGACCTTACTTCAGCTTTTGACACTATAGACCATGGGATCTTTATTTCTCATCTAAAGATGGTGGGCATTCAGGGTTCTGCTCTTGAATGGTTTATATCTTATTTTGCAAACAGAAGCTTTTGTGTTAATGTTGGTCAGACCTTTTCATCCTCCAGACCCCTGACACGTGGAGTTCCGCAAGGGTCTTGGACCCATTTTCTTTTCTTTTTATATTTTACCTTTAGGATCTATTTTTTGTAAATATGGGGTGGCTTTTCATTTTTATGCTGACGACACTCAGATTTATGTCCCCCTTAAAAATAATGATAAAAATGGCCTTGACTTGTTTATGAGATGTCTAATTGAGGTTAAGACCTGGCTGTCGTCAAATTTTTACAATTTCAATGAGGGAAAAACTGAGCTGGTCTGGTTTGAGGATCCTGCCCCTCTGGAATGATCAAGTTTTGTTGAGCTATCAACTTATCAAAAACCTGTTGTTAGAAACCTGGGGTTTCAGTTCAATAGTGATGTGAAATTTAACAAACAAGTAAATTGAGTTGTTAACTGCATTTTTTTTCAATTTACGACTTGTGGCAAAAGTGAAGTCGTTTCTCTCTTTTAATGACCTTGAGAAGGTGATTCATGCTTTTATTTTGGGAAGACTTGACTATTGCAACTCTTTGTATGTGGGTATCAGTCAAAATGCCCTGAATAGACTGCAATAAGTCCAAAATGCAGCTGCGAGACTTCTAACAGAGACTCGCTAACATGAACACATATCCCCAGTTCTTTTCTCTCTAGGCTGGCTGCCTGTTAGGTCACGGATTGATTTTTAAATGTTTAATTTTTGTTTATAAATCCTTAAATGGTCTGGCACCATCTTATTTATCAGATCTCCTACATGTACAGTTAAAGTCAGAATTATTAGTGACATTATAGTGACATTTGAAGGCTAAATTAGGTTAATTAGATTAACTAGGCAGGTTAGGGTAATTAGGCAAGTTATTAAATAATGATAGTTTGTTCTGTAGAATATCGAAAAAATATATAGCTTAAATGGGCTAATAAGTTTGTCCCTAAAATGGTTTTAAAAAAAATTAAAAACTGCTTTTATTCTAGCCGAAATGAAACAAATAAGACTTTCTCCAGAAGAAAAAATATTATCCTCTGTTAAGCATCATTTGGGAAATATTTAAAAAAAGAAAGAAAAAATATCAAAGGGGGCTAATAATTCTGACCTCAACTGTATATAATCCTGGTAGGTCACTACGGTCATCTGAACAGTTTATTCTTTCTGTACCAAGGTCTCGGTGTAAGCGGATCGGGCGTTTGCTGTTATCGCCCCAAAACACTGGAACAAACTTCCACCCCACATTAGACATATTCCAACCCTATCTGTTTTTAAAATCCTTCTGAAACTACATGTTTGTTCTTTACCATTTGAGCCTTTTTAATGTTGAGAGGTTTGTCTTATGTTTTAATTGTTATGTATGTGCTGTATGACTTTATTTTAATTAGTATTGATTGTGTTCAGCACTTTAGGCAACGTTGTGTTGTAAAAAATGTGCTATATAAATAAACTAACTTCCATTGAAGTTGATGATTACAGGTTTTCAGCTTTCTTCAATTTTATCTTCTTTTGTGTAGAATAGAGAAAGTCAGGTTTGCAATAAGTCAGAGGTGAGTAAATAATGACAGTTTTCAGTTTTTGGGTGAACTATCCCTTTAATACAGTGTCTTGTAGTACTGTAGTATTGGTTGAAGATCTTAAATGAACAATTTGAATGTTGTGAAAGAAGAAACGTACTACTGAGATTTTTGGAACCACTTGAGGCTGAGTAAAAATAATAGTGAGTTTTTGTGTGAACTATCCCCTTTAAGATCTGAAGCTCAGCCTGAGGTTTTATGAGCCGTGGTGTTGCTGAAGAGGTTTGGTCTCTGTTGTAGAGAGAGAGCAGAAGGAGTCAGGATGAGATTTGGCGAACTCCACCAGTTCATAAGACTCACGGATGTCCGAAAGACCAAGCCAGAATACAATCCAATGACCATTTACAAAACTGCCGTCACAGTGCTTGAAGTACCTGAGGAGATTTTAGAGCGCAATGAGCCATGAATAGTGAGTGAATGGACAAAAACTGTGAGTGGCAAAAAACCAAATGTGCACTGTAAAAAGCGATTTAATGAATCAAAGTAAACTTGTTGCCTTATAATTATTAGGTAAACAAACGATATTTATAACTATGAAAGTTACTGACCTTCATTTTCATTCACTTTCCTTTGGCTTAGTACCTTTATTCATCAGGGGTCGCCACAGCGGAATGAACCGCCAACTAATACAGCATATGTTTTACACAGCGGATGTCCTTCCAGCTGCAACCCAGTACTGGGAAACATCTATTCAAACACTCATACACTACGGCCAATCTAGTTTATTTAATTCACCTGTACCGCATGCCTTTGAACTGTGGGGGAAACCGGAGCAGCCAGAGAAAACTCACGCGAACACAGGGAGAACATGCAAACTCCACACAGAAAGGTCAATTGGTCCAGCTGGGACTCGAATCAGCGACATTCTTGCTGTGAGGTGACAGTGCTAACCACCGAGCCACCGATTAGTTAAGTAAAAGTAACTAATCGCTTTTTACAGTGTGGAGGTCGGGACACACCAGGGATTGATGCGGTTAGTGGTGCGGGATCTCCAGAAGAGCTTGCTGAAGTCCTGACGAATGCATTCCCATAAGATCTGCCCAGTTCCTTGGCCTTGTTTACTGCTGCTGACCACAAACTTGTCCAGGTATGGAGTGCCGCTGTTCACAGGCTCTGTTGTAATTATAGCAGCCGCACTGTACCTACAGCAAAACACAAGTGCAGGTCTAGAAGCTCATTTTCTGGATGCAGAATACTGAATATGAGCAATGTGTTACTGCTATTTAATAAAAATAATTGCCATTTAAAACATTTATAGTTTTTGTTATAGTTATAGTGATTATAGTGAATAAGAAAAGTGATTTAGAAACATTTTTAAAAGTAGATTTTCACCAAATCGTATGTTTTATTATTGGTCAGTAAATATTCATAAATTAACATTCTGGTCTAGTTCATCTGGTGCAGATTGGAAGCCAAGTCATGTGCATCTAATTCACTGTTGGCTTTCCTTACTTCTCCCCTATCTTTCAATGTCTCCTCCTCTTTCCTAACCCATAACCCAGTAGTTGTTGCTTCAGTTCAGATCTGGTGCCAATTCAGAAGACATTTTAATTTTATTTTAATTTTACATTAATGCCCCTACTGGGAAATCATATGTATACAACTTTCCTTTTTAACTATTACTATTTCACACTGTTTAATTGTAAATATTTACTTTCAACATTGATGAATGTATCTGAACATTTGATTGTGATTGCTGAATGTCTGCATTCAGTTGGTTGTAATTTTCTGTACACTTTTATTACTCTTGTTTTCAGTTTTCAGTTTTCTTTTGCCCTTAACATTATTATTAATTTTTGTATAATTTTTTTCTTCTTCTCTTTTGTATAAAAAAAAAGCAACAAAGATATTGATATATAACTATTTGTACTGAAATAGTGTTCGTTTTTTCGCAATAAAAAAATTTGAACATAAAAAGTAGATTTTCTACACAGCAGCTAAAATTGTAGTTTAGTTTGTTTAAATAGTTTATAAATGTTGTACAGTTTTGTCCGAGCCAATTTATACAGGTATAAAGTAATGTATTGGTATTAATTTACAAGTGTTGATATTATTAGTAAATTATTGAATACTTATAGTAATAATACGTTATAATAATACATTTCTGCACACTTTGCAACAACAGCAACAATTTTACACAAATAAACATAATAGTTATTAATTATAGTACACTACACAGCAATTTACTGTCTAAATTATAAAAGTACAGACAGTTTCAATGATAATAATAATTATAGTTTTCTGATTCAACAACAACAACAGAAATGATTATGCATTTTTTGTAAAAACATTATTATTCTAATTATTATTAGTAGTAGTTGTAGTATCAAAAAACTACTAAATACGTATATAATAATAATATTATTATTATTATTATTATTATTAAAATTAGTTTAATAATAATAATAACAATAATTTTATTAATATTAGTATTATTAATAATAATTATTTTTATTAAAATGAGTTTATTAATAATAATATTTTAATTAATATTAGTATTAATATTAATAATAATAATGATAATAATTGTATTAAAATGAGTTTTAATAATAATAATAATAATAATAATAATAATAATAATAATAATAATAATAATAATTTTTATTAATATTAGTAATAATAATAATAATAATAATAATAATAATAATAATTTCCACTATATTTAATTATTTGGCTTAACATTTAATATGATTATTTTAAAAATTTAACTAGTTTTATTAATTAGTTTTATTTAACCTTTGTTTTTATTGGACAGTATAGTGGAGACATGAAAGCAGACGAGAGGAGAAGGAACGCTCAGCAAAGGACCTCAGTGCTTCATGTCGATTCACTAACCACTACTATGCTATTGGTGCAGACTATATGATCTTTTAAATGAAAATTTGAATACAAGTTTGATCAAAAATAGCAGCTCATCTAACATTAATCAGAAGTATGCACCTTTAAAAGCAGAAAACACTATGACAAATACTGTTATTACAACTAGTACAACTACCACCTGCCAGAAATAATTCAATATTACATCTCATCCTGCCTGAATTATGAATTTCACATTTCCATAGCTTCCATCTAATTTCCCAATGACTCAGATTTCCCTTTAATAGTAAGCGGTAAACACTGTGTTACAATTTTAATATAGGTGTGAAGTGTAGAAATAACATGTTGTTACCCTTCAGACAGATAAACAGAATGCAGTCTGCCCTCCAGAGATGCTATATAATCCTCTCTCAGATTCTTCTCGAAAGACTTGTTAATCAGCGCCAGCAGACGGTCAACATCAATGTCCTCCAGACTGCTGTATCTGTGAAGAGTGAAGACCCACTGGTCAAAAATTATAAAGCATTTAAAAGTTACTGAACCACATTTCGGCCCCATCCTGTATGAAGAATCATTTGAATTTTTTTTCTTCCAATTTTTATACAGCTATAAGGACCAGGCAGAATCTGCAGAAACATTTATTTATTTTTGCTCTTCGCTATAATTTGCTATTTTGCTTTCATTTTGTACAAATGATTGTGAGAGCATAATATAATCAACTAAAAACATAACAGATTAAATTAAAAAAAGTTTTACATTTTTATTATGATTTATAAGATTCACAATGCAAATCCAATTACAACCACTTGTTTGGTAAACAAAGCCCCACATATATTGTATCTACCAAAATACAGACATTTTTATTTTACAAAGTGTGTTGTACATAAATCATATAAACATTTGCATATTATTCAATAACATTAATTAAAACAATGCAAAAATAATGGGCTAAGAAATCTGTAGAAATTGAATCTTGAATTTCTATGAGCGCAGATTCCTATTTTATTATGTCATGTAAACTCATCAGAATTGTTGAAATAACTTTGCTGATGAACCAACCAGGGGTGCGTTTCCCAAAACCATCGTTAGCCAACTAAGGTCGCAAGTTCCGTCGTTACAAAGATAGTTTGTTGATTTGCCGTTTCCCAAATCCATAGCACCAGCGAACATTCGCAAACTGCATCGCAAAGTCGAGCACTTGAAACGACACCTGTGGAGCTGTGGTTAGAAACATAGTTCCTGGCTGTGTTCTATTCCCACTTATCCCCCCTATGCCCTGTTCATTTAGAACATTCTAACATTCAAAGTTGGAATTATTAAAAATAAAAAAGCATTAAGGTCATCTCTCTTAGGTGTAATTTGCTTTCAAAGTATTTTTACAGTTCATTTTTAGCGATCTTCATGTTTACAATTGTGCTCCTTTCGCAGTGCACTTTGAAAACATTGATATCATTTTGAACACAGCCATGGCAAAAGAGCTATTATTTAAAAGCGGAATTTATGTTACGTCTCCAAAGCTTGTGAAAATAAAAAAAACATAGCATACGTTAATTCTTTTATTTTATAGTGGGTTATTTATTAAGTGTCTGTACTGTATATGACATGGACCTGCTGGTTAGAACTTTCTGCTGTGGTTTGCATGTGTCAAATTGTAAAAGTAGACATTTAAGTTTTTTAATAATACTTGATAATACCTACTTAATAATAATAATAATAATAATAATAATAATAATAATAATAATAATCATTATCATCATCATCATTAATATTATTATTAAAGTAAATATATTTATAATAAATAGCCTCATTATTTATTTATTTATATGATTTATATATGAGATTAGAATAGTGTTAGCTTTTGTAAGTGATTTTATGTTTTAGAATAGAATAATGTTCAACTTTTCAATAATATTAGTAAAGCAAACATAGGTTCTATATGTGCCATTTACATATATTTTAATTAATATGGAAAACGAGTGCATGTTTTTACCAAAACTAATATTGGATTTTATTTTAAATGCGTGTTTGTGTAAAACAATATAATTTGCACAAAGAAATGATGGGGTTGTTCTCTAAAGAAGTTACTCCACCCCGTTTAGAGCATCATTATGGGCGTTTTACGTTATAACTAACGTGGTTCAAGCGATGGATCTGCCACAGAGAAACTACAGGTTTTGGGAAACACTCGTCACTACATCAATCTTTTCCCAAACGATGCATCCTACTATGAAAGTTCCGCCACGAGTTACGTCGTTATTTGGAAAACGCACCCCAGAATAAAAATAGTCATTCATTCACCATTCAGTCATTCGTTCTCTTTATTTATCCAGGTTAAAACTCTTTGAGATTTAAATCTCTTTAATAAGAGTGACCTGGCCAAGAGTGACCTGTTGCACAAACTGCACTTTGCACTCTTATGCTTATTCTTATTTTATTTGATCTAATCTTATCTTATTTCATTCTCTAAACTTTTATAGTAGTGCACAGTCCTGTGTTATGTTGTCAATTTATGTTGTTTGATGTAGCGCCTTGGTCCTGGAGGAACATTGATTCGTTTCACTGTGTACTGCACTGTATATTGTTGAAATGACTTGACTTGAAGAAAAAGCTTTGTAAATTGAGCCACAAGCAGGATTATATCCAAAAACCTTGCTTTTCCTAGCTCTGTTCAAACACAGAATACTTCAAAATAGAACAGATAGTTTGCTCATAATTTGAAGTATCAATTTTAATTCATTCATTTTCTTTTCGGCTTAGTCTCTTTATTTATCCGGGGTCGCCACAGCGGAATGAACCGCCAACTTATCCAGCATATGTTTTACGCAGCGGATAAATTTAAATAAATAAAAAAACTTAAAAGACAAAATGCAGTTAGACCACAAACATACATTGATGCTTACTCTGCTTCTCGAATAAAGTGCAATGATGTTTAATGTACACGTATGCTGATGCATCAATCAGGATTGATGTTCCTGATGGCAGTTCACAGAGGGAGTGTGAATAATGGCAGGCCTGAAATCTAATTATACAGTACTTCAGATTTATGAGAACAGCTTGTTCATTCTTGACACTCTGAAAACTCGGGCTAGAGCTGATTGTGAAACAGACAAACCTTGAGTTCAGACATTTCAGTAGTCAACAGCACAGTGTAACACTGTAATATATACAAAGGATATAATATATAACAGATTAATCTAAACTATTTTATGATCTGACGGCATCTTAAAATGAAAACATTAATGAAAATAAATCATATACAGTACCTGCGTATAGGGTCTCCATTTTTAAACAGGGTACCCGAGCCTGAACGTAACAAAAAGCACATATTTTTAATGCCTCATTTGCATATTCAAACATAAGATTTTAGAAAAAAGTGTCTGCAATATCCAACATAATCACTCAACTGTAGAGGTATCGTGATAAATGTTTGTTTTTTTGCCTTAATCAAATATTTAATTATTATCAGCAGATCTTTAAACCCAGCACATTCAGTATAGCGCAGCAGCAGTTCTAACATAACAACTTATGCGTTTTGGCCTGTAATAAGAAGTGTTGTGTGCTGTTAGGTGTGTGTTGTCAATCTCCAGGCTCACCTTTGTGACTGAAGAGCTCAGTGAGGAGTGTGTTTGCGGAGGTGAGCACAGCTGAACTGTCCACCGGCAGCAGATTGAGCAGCTCTGCTATACTGCCGATGCGCCTCTGCTCCACCTCGTTCAGCCATTCTGCACAGCTCAGAGCCGGCAAATCACCCGGCAATGACACCAAACCCAGCACCTCAAACCAACAACACATGCAGAACACGTTAGCCAGTCATTTCTCAAGTGTATTCATTTACATTTAAGAGAAATGACAATTAAATGAAATCTAGCATCATCAGCGCGGAAATTAATTCTATATTTTTGATGCAAAGGTAAATGAGAAATTATGGAGTTAGATTTGTTTCTTTATTATTAAATCAAAAATATTTAGTTTTAGGGAAAAGTGTGTAGTAATAAAAAAAATTAAAGATTTCAAATAAAAAAAAGGTTTAATTAAAAACTTATGTCAATGATAATAAAATATGTTGGATTGTAAAAAATAAACTATTGTTCTATTATGCAGTTCCCACAATTTTCATTGCACACTCATTCATTTTGCTCTCTGTTCTGCTGTCATTTATTGCAAATCTAGAATCTTTGCTTGCGGGTTGAAATGTTTTGCTTGCAGGTTGAAAAGTTTTGAACCCATGTATGCCGGGGTTAATTTTGTGTCTTTATTTTTCAAACAAACATATGAAGTTTTGACCAAAATTTGGTACAATGCAAATAAAGAATAAAAGAATAAATAAAATAAATAAATAAAAAATTATAAAAAAACATTTAATAAAAAAATGTCCTTGAATCTAAAATCTTTGCTTTCGAGTTGAAAAGTTTTGCGAGTTGAAAACTCTGCACCTCAGTGGGCGGTATCTTCCCTCCGGGATGAAATACCTTATTCTATTGGTCAATATTGATTGAGGTCACAGGTTGGCCCCACCCATTACAGTTTCGCGCGATTGGACTGTACTGACTCGGCAGGCACTTTTTTCCAGGGGTTTCAGTACAGCGTAACCGCTACCACGTCATCGGGTGGGCGTGGCCTATCTGTAAATTTGCATAGGTCACGGATCATGCGCAGATTGTGAAAACAGTCGTTTGCTTCAGATACCTGTACGCAATCGCAGGGGTTTCGTGTCCAATGCCTTTTATATGCAGTACTTTGAAATAGCTGTCCTGATCGCAGGTGTTTCATGTGAAGTTAGTGTATTTTATATTAAACAAAGTTACTAAAGATACCTGTCAGATTAATACTGTAATATAGAGACCTGTCCTGATCCCAGGGGTTTTGTGTTAAATACTTTATATATCATATACAGTAACAGATACCTGTCCTAATCCCTGGTGTTTCGTGTATGATCAATTTGATATTATTTAACATCAGATACCTGTCCTGATCCTAGGTGTTTCATGTCTGATAGTTATTCTATTATATACAGTAACATCAGATACCTGTCCTGATCCCAGGTGTTTCATGTATGATCATTTTTATATTATTTAACATCAGATACCTGTCCTGATCCCAGGTGTTTCATGTATGATCACATTTATTGTATTTAACATCAAATACCTGTCCTGATCTCAGGTGTTTCATGTCTGATAGTTATTCTATTACAGTAACAGATACCTGTCCTAATCCCTGGTGTTTCGTGTATGATCAATTTGATATTATTTAACATCAGATACCTGTCCTGATCCTAGGTGTTTCATGTCTGATAGTTATTCTATTATATACAGTAACATCAGATACCTGTCCTGATCCCAGGTGTTTCATGTATGATCATTTTTATATTATTTAACATCAGATACCTGTCCTGATCCCAGGTGTTTCATGTATGATCACATTTATTGTATTTAACATCAAATACCTGTCCTGATCTCAGGTGTTTCATGTCTGATAGTTATTCTATTACAGTAACAGCAGATACCTGTCCTGATCCCAGGTGATTCATGTATGATCTCTTTTATTAAATTTAACATCAGATACCTGTCCTGATCCCAGGTGTTTTGTGTATGATGACTTTAATAAAAAATAAAAAATATATATATATATATTAATATATATATGTAATATATATCGTTCTGTTAATTAACTAAGATCGAGTCAGAGAAATTAACCACGCTTTATTACAGAAAAATGTGGTATTAATTTGTTTAAACAGGACTGATTACCACATTTTAAACTACAAAAACACGGTTAATCTAATGTACCACAAGCATTATTATTATTTTATGGTTTACTATGGAAGTACAAAAGCCCCGAGCCTTTATTGTTGTACAACCATGTTGAGTTTTCAGTAAAACAGAGTAAAACGGAGTAAAACAAATGGCTACAAATAAAGGTTTACAGTTTTCGTGGTCGACTGTTTTTGCTAATGAAGTCATTAAAATATAACATTATAAAAACTAAAAAAATAAACTGTATGATTGTTTTTTTCCTTCTTTATCCACCGCGGTAGGTTTTTTATCCATCGGAGCTAATGATCCTGTATTTGAAATGACCGCGAAAAAAAAACAACCTGTACTGCGCATGATCGGTGACCTCTTAGTATTGTTTTTTTTTTAGGGGGGCATTTCCCAAACAGACCGAGCCACGCCCATTTTACGTCGCGGTAATGAAACCCCTGGAATTTAGTGCATGCCGTACTGACTCCCTTCAGTGACGAGCGAGCTATGGCGAGCAACAGGTCTCCTTCGAGGTACTCATACTTTTCCCTAAAACTAAATATTTTTGATTGAATAATAAAGAAACAAATCTAACTCCGTAAGAAACAGGATTGACTGCTGCAAACCTTCCAGAAATGTATAAATTATATAAACACTGCCACCTTGTGTTGACTGTGCGATATTAAAGCAACATTTTTTTCATTACAAGAACCTCAAGACGAAAGGTGTCCAAACTCGGTCCTGGAGGGCCAGTGTCCTGCTGAGTTTAGCTCCAACTTGCTTCAACACACCTGCCAGGAAGTTTCTTTTTTATATATACATCTATATAATAACATATTTATAAGTATTATAAGTGTTATAAGTAGTGTTATAAGTATATCTAGTAAGAGCTTGATTAGCTGGTTCAGGTGTGTTTGATTAGGGTTGGAGCTAAAATCTCCAGGACACTGGCCCTCCAGGACCGAGTTTGGACATCCCTGAGAATATATAGCTACAATATATAGTGCTCAAAATAAATGAATACACTGTCTTTTGAAAATGAATATTTTATCCATTTCGCAGTAAATATAGCCAATGGTGCATTAAAATTTATTTTTTATTGAACAGTTATATTAAAAATTACATTAAAATAAGAGTTTAGTCAACTGACGTCTTTAGGAATAGAAAGATAATGCGTTTAAATTCAAGTTTAAACATTATTAACATTTTATTTAATATTTTCCCCAACATATTCAATCCTTTTGGGTGTATAAACTAAGCATAGTATGTCTATATGTCTATAATGTAGTAGTATTATTAAACTAGTGTGTAATACGTTTATACATACACATATATACTACACACAGGGTATATATACATACATTCACACATACATTCACACGCATTCACATATCAACTCAACATATTTGATAAAAGATACTATTGTATTTATTATCAGATAAATGTGAAGCATTTATTTAATGTAAAATACTGCACAATACTAATATTTCCCTTTATAACTTTATTTTCTCTTCTATTTTTATACATGTACTTTATTTCGATGATGCAAAATGATGCATTTACTCCAGTATCATTCAAGATCCAGACATTATTCTGACATGCTCAAGAACCATTTCTCATTATCATCAATGACAAGAATTAATCAAATAGACTAATAATGATTTCTTGCATTCGTCTCTTGGCTGTACCTTGTGGTTTTGGTTGCGGATACCCCCTGAGCTGTTCAGGAAGATGACTTTGAGAGGCTGCAGTGACTGTGAGATGGCCGTGGTCACCTGGATGGAACGGAGGACAGAAGAGCAACCGGTGGTATCGCGACCCACTGGACACACCAGAGGAATCACTCTACAGTCCAGAGTCCACTGCAGAAGAGCTGAGTCCACAACTACTGACGGCCCACTGCTGACACACGCACACACACACACAAACAGAAATGTATTTATTTATTTATTTAAGATATAAAAATTCAGTTGTCACAAATGTTGTTTAAAAACTCATATGAGGCAATTTTTCAAGTCATTTATAAATAATTATCAATAATAAATAATAATGATTGATTAAAATTATGAAATAATAAAATTATTAATAACATAGTCCATATGTATAAAAATATTTAACATAGAATTGTAAAAAAAGCTAAAAGTTTATTAAAAATGTATAAATATTAGGAAAAATATCATAACATTTGTATTATATAGTTCGAGTTTTAGCATAGATTATGAATTTCTAGCCCAAAAATGAGAACAATAGATGAAGCCAGGATCAAAATTCCTGTTTTATTTTTTTGTGAGACAAATATTTTTGAGAATATTTTGAGAGTCTGTTGTAAATCAGTTCATAATTCAGAAAACAGACTTGTTTTTTTGAAGAATAAAATCCTGTGGAGAACATTGTTTACTCTAAATTATCCCTTACTTGCCATTTTAGTGTGACCAGGCCTTAAAAACGACAGTAAAATTTTATACTCTACATTTAAAATAATAATGAAATAACCACATAATATGCTTTTGAAATCCAAACCCTCTAAAGAAATGTTAGCCTGCATTATTTAGGGCAACCGGAGCAAAGAACACTTCCCAAAAGACACTATAATTTGAACTGTTTATGCACTTATGGTAGTCTGTTTTTATTATTCCCGAGGTTTCCATAATCCTGGACCAGGGCCGTATCCTGAGCAGCTGCTGTGGTGGTCATGGAGGAGCGGAGAGCATGAGACAGGCTAGTCTCTCCTGACCTCTCCCACCTGCAGCTTCTCCATGATGGAGAAATGGTTGTGCCCAACTGAGCCTGGTTTCACACAAGGTTTTTTCCTTCACTTTCGTCAATTGGTGAAGTTTGTTCCTCGCCGTTGTTGCCACTGGCTTGCTTGGTTTGGGTTTTGTGGAGCTGCGCATCGATGGATTTGCTCTTCAATGTTTGGACTTTCAGCAGTGAAAATTAAACCACACTGAACTAAACTAAACTTCAACTCTGAAAACTGGACTGACACAGTTTCAATTTACTATAATCTTTTATGTGAAGCTGCTTTGACACAATCTACATTGTAAAGCACTATAGAAATAATGATGAATTTATTTGAAAGCAAAACCCAAAATCAAAATCCACAAGGAGCACAAAAATAAAGGTGGTATGTGCTGCTTGAGGCACACATTTATAATAAAAGGAACATTATCGAGCATCGATCTCAGTACTAATATCATTATATTTATAGTTACAGGTGTGAACAGGCCTTTAAAATGACTCCCAAACCTGCTGCCGTCCAGAGGGTTGTCCTGCAGTTGTAAAAGTGCCTCTGAACTAAAGAAAGGCATCACATTGGCAGAGTTGTCCTGAAGTGCTTCTGTTAAAGCTTGACAGTGTTTGACCATCACAGTCCTGGCGAGAGGGGAATCGGTGGCAGTTCTGGTGTGGTCGTCTTCCGTAATCTCAGCAGGCAGTCCCATCACCACCACAAGCTTCATATCCATCCGCTGCAGGAACGAGAGCCCGAAGGCCAAACTCTGGACCATCTCATGGCTATCAAACACTGAAGGGTCAACCTGCAGACCATACAGACAACAGCTTTAGATGCGTATTGCAAATGGCATGACCTCAAAGAACAACTGTGTAAGACTTGAGATACCATAAATACTTTGATGTCTTTGACAATTCAAATATGAGCTGGAAACACAGAGACAATCGGCTCCACAACCCACCAGGTGCTCCTCTCCTTCATTTACATTTGAAGCAACCCCCTCTCCTCACTCACCCTCTCTTCATACAGACTCACACAGAATGGTCATTTCAAAGTATGAATGTTCTAAATCAATCCAAGTGACTTTATCTATCATGTCTAATATCATTTGAAATGTCTCAGTGCAACTGGTACAATGGTCTCATTTCCTCAGAAATAGACATAATCAAAATAATAGATATATAACTTCAGGTATCTTTTGAACCACTGCTAAGGGTGTGCCTTTACCTAGGGGGCCTTTATTCAAATGACCATTTGTTCCCTATAGGCAGAAACTCTTCTAACATGCCACTAAATGCAAATGCCTTTTGTTATTCGACAAACACCCATCCTTGAGGAGATTCTTGGTTTGACTACTTAAGGAGAAGTTTCTAAATGTTCGGCGCGATTCTGTACCCAGATTAGCCCGTAGCGTGGAGCTCTCATGCTCCACGCTATGTATATTTTGATGTCAGGTATGCATCTTTTGGTTTTGGATTTATCTTTGATAAATTGATGTTTTGTATTGATCGTTTATGAATTGACTGAATTAATTGGCATAAAACACATATCTACCTGACTAATAAATTTTTATGTTTTGAATTATTCAAACAGATCTCATGTTATTATCTCTAGTAGATTACGTTAAGTCCATAGCACCACAAACCCCTGTACAGGTTAGTAACGGACTAAAACACGATAGACGGAGCAGCGTGGTATGCTATACGATGTTATTAGAGCTTCGACTAACACATTGGCATAATTCACGTATACATAGACAGGAAAAGGCTATCTAAGGGGATAGACCTTCATCTCTAAATTTCTGATTTAGCAGATAGCTGATCTATGCGGACCACATAAAAAATATTCTAATCTGAGTACGTAGGGTTCAGCCTTTTTAGAATAGTGGTTAATCGCCTCTGTTTAATGACCAAGACTGACATGTTTGTGTTAAGAGATTGTATACTCGGCCGGTACAAGACTCAGGATGTTATAGGAATCCGAATGAACGAGAATAACATACAATAATGAATCGAAGAGAATATTCAGTCATAATCTAAATTAATATTAAAAGAAACAAAATAACCTTATCAATGTTTTATAATTGGAGTCAGACAAAATGAGAATGAATATATTAATATTCTAAACCACCTCAAACTAAAATTGGAGTCAGATATGAGTTAAAGTTAAAGTAAATCAACATTGTGCACTGGAAAGACCGGACAGGCAATAAACCTTCATCCACCAGTAGATACCGTCGTTGGACTAACTGGTTGGACCCTACAACTGTGTGTGTGGGTTGTTTGTAGGCTCACATCGAATCATGTTAATTATCATTTTTTTATATACATTTATTCTGTTTTTATAATAACTTCAGCATTATTATTGAATACTATTCAAATAGATCTATGATTTATGTACAATGCAGTTTGTAAAGTAATATTTTGTCTTTGAGTAGACATTGCATAAAAGACTAACACTCACCGGCCACTTTATAAGGTACACCTGAACAACTGCTCGTTAACGCAAATTTCTAATCAGCCAATCACATGGCAGCAACTCAATGTATTCAGGCATGTAGACATGGTCAAGACGACCTGCTGGAGTTCAAACCGAGCATCAGAATAGGGAAGAAAGGTGATTTAAGTGACTTTGAACATGGCATGGTTGTTGGTGCCAGACGGGCTGGTATAAGTATTTCAGAAACTGCTGATATACTGGGATTTTCACGCACAGCCATCTCTAGGGTTTACAGAGAATGGTCAGAAAAAGAGAAAATATGCAGTGAATGCTAGTTCTGTGGCCGCAAATGACTTGTTGAGGCCAGGAGTCAAAGAAGAATGGTCAGACTGGTTTGAGCTGATAGAAAGGCAACAGTAACTCAAATAATCACTCGTTACAACCGAGGTATGCAGAAGAGCATGTTGAACCTTGAGGTGGGTGGACTACAGCAGCAGTAGACCACATTGGGTGCCACTCCTTTCAGCTAAGAACAGGAAACAGGCTACAATTCACACACACACACACACACACTAAAATTGGACAATAGATGTTTGGAAAAATGTTGCCTGGTCTGATGAGTCTCGATTTCTACTGCAACATTCGGATGGTAGGGTCAGAATTTGGCGTCAACAACATGAAAGCATGGATCCATCCTGCCTTGTATCAATGGTTCAGGTTGGTAGTGGTGGTGTAATGGTGTGGGGGATATTTTCTTGGAACACAATGCGCCCCATTTGTACCAATTGAGCATCGTGTCAACGCCACAGGCTACCTCAGTATTGTTGCTGACCATGTCCATTCCTTTTATGACCACAGTGTACCCATCTTCTGATGACTACTTCCAGCAGGATAATGAGCCATGTCATAAAGCGTGAATCATCTCAGATTTCTTGAACATGACAATGAGTTCACTGTATGTGTGCCTCCACAGTCACCATATCTCAATCCAGTAGAGCACCTTTGGGATGTGGTAGAACGGGAGATTTGCATCATGAATGTGCAGCCGAGAAATCTGCAGCATCTGTTTAATGCTATCATGTCAATATGGACCAAAATCTCTGAGGAATATTTCCAGTATCTTGTTGAATCTATACCACGAAGTAAGACAGTTCTGAAGGCAAAAGGGGGTTCAACCTGGTACTAGTAAGGTATACCTAATAAAGTGTCCGGTGAGTGTATTTTGTTTACTAAACAAGTGGTTCCAATTGAATATGCATTGTAAATCTTAAATAAAGGTTAAAAAGTTTTTAGTTATGCTTTAATTTCTGAGCAGAAATAGCAAAAAAATGTCAGTAGATTCTGTCTGGACCCAGTCATTTACTAATAAAATTTAAGCATCATATTTTTATGATAACTGTTAAGTAGAATTACAATAAAGTTTTTCTTTTATATATATATATTTGACTGAATCTGAAAGTGTCTGCTTCTTTAAGGCTATTAGGAGGTCATATATCTGTAGTGTAGCCTATACCTAGTTAGGTTATTTTAGTTTGAGCAGTGATCCTGAAACAGGAAAAGGCTTCAATTGTCTGCAGAGTCAACAAGCTAGAAACTATGACAGAAAGGATCTGTCCACTCATGCACAATTTACACAGCAGCACAGATGAATAGATGGTCGAGTCTTCACATTAAATGTTCAAATTCTGCTTCTGACTAAACTACGCAATGATAGGTCACTTTAACAAATGACTTTTTCCGAAGACTATAATATTACTAATATATTTTATTGGATATACGGCTCAAAAAATTAAAGGGAACACTTAAACAACACCATGTAAATCCAAGTCTTCCCTTTATTTTTTGAGCAGTATATATATTAGTGTTTACTTTAAATACTTTTATAAACATTTAAATCATTTCAAATATTTTTTTAAGAATCAATATGTAAAAATTCATATTTAATATACATTTAAAATGTTTGTTAAACATTTACACATATTAAATGTTTTTTGAAAACATCATAAAACTTGAGTTAGAGCAGAACTAACTTGCTAAACAAAAATAAAGCACGCTGTAAAAAATATCTGTTAATGAACAGTTTCCGTATTTTGTGATTCACAAGTGTTTTCTGTTTATTTACAGTTGTGAATTGCATTATGGGATGCTGACCTCCGCTCTGTCGACTTTTGATGTGGAAAATTCAACTCTACAACTTAAAGTGACTTTAATTGACATTATAGTAGTTTGAAATAATAAAATGTATAGGATATAATATATACAGACATGAGTGTACCTAATAAAGTGTCCGGTGAGTGTATTTTGTTTACTAAATAAGTGGTTCCAATTGAATATGCATTGTAAATCTTAAATAAAGGTTAAAAAGTTTTTAGTTATGCTCTAATTTCTGAGCAGAAATAGCAAAAAATGTCAGTAGATTCTGTCTGGACCCAGTCATTTACCAATAAAATTTAAGTATCATATTTTTACAATACCACAATTATTTTTATGATAACTTAAGTAGAATAACAATAGTTTTTCTTTTATTTATATTTTATTTTAGACTACTGAATATATACAGAAATAAGTCTGTAAAATAACAGAACATGTTTATTACAACAAGGTTTATTACAAGGTTTTTGTACTGTAATTAACAACACAAATTAAAAATGTTCATAAAAGTCACTTTTTCCAACTTTTTAAGGTTAAATGTTGTTGGAAGAAAGATCATGGTCACTTAATGCAATTCAAAAGCATAAATAAACTGGGAAAAATAACACAAATCACAAAATACAAGAAAACTGCTAATTTACAGATATTTTTACAGTGAATTAGGTTGAATATATTAGCATGAACTTATGAAAATGTATTTTTAAAACTGCAACATGTATACAGTATAACTCCACTGAATTTCCTAGTCTTCAGTGTCATGATCCTTCAGGTATCTTTCTAGAATGCTAATTTGTGGCACAATAACTTTTTTTAATTGTTAATAAATTGTGAAAGTTATGTAATTGTAATGGTGAAAAACATTTTATTTAATGTAGGCTAACAGGGAGTCAATTATTACTGTTTTTATAAAAAATTTTATGCAGGGTTGGTGACAGAAGAAACTTGGTGTTAATGGTGTCAACTCAAAAATAGGCTGTATTTTCGTAACAACTTTAATTTTATGAAATGTTAGGCTGCTTTTTACCAATTTATTATATATTATTTAATGATTCATATTAATAAATCACACAAAAAGAGTCTATTACCCATGACTAGTGGATTCTGCAGTGTGTACTAGTAGTAAGTTTAGTAAACGCACCTCCAGCACCGCGAAGGCAGGAGTGGACCCGGCCCGCTGAAAGTGTGTCAGCCAGTAGCGCGCCTCCCGCGGGTCTCCTCCAATCTCACGGAGGAAAGCTTTGACATCTCTGTAGATCAGCGTGCGGTTGGACCAGGCGCTGCGCTCGCCCAGGGACGAGTGGTTGTGGGACTCTTGCTGGCGCCACAGCGGGGTTTTGCTGCCATGTCCCGCGGTGCTGGAAGAGCTCATGCGCCGGTTCACATCTACTGCGCTCCGCCGATGGGGACCGCTCCTTTGCGGACTCAGAGCGGACGGTTTGGTCCAAAACTGGCCAGCCATGACCATGGCCCTGCAACCGGACGAACCACTGTTGACTTTGGCCATGAGTCGCAGAGGTGAACCTAAAAACTGTACCTTTCGTTGGCCAGGGAAGTTGTCGGAGTGAATAGAGTCCAGGCGCAGCCACGTGCCTCAACCAGCTGACCGGAGAGCGGCTTGATGGTTACCTGCTCCCTTTTACTCTGATCCATATGTGCAATCTTTTGGAGACGGACTCCAGAGGTAAATTTTGTATTAAACTGTAGTTAACTACGGCCGAGAGGAGCTCTCCAATGCAAAAGCTTCTTCTCCCCAAAGAAATACAAATAGGATGGGTATGTTTACACTGACAGGTTTCTCATTCCAATGATTGGTTCTTTCTATGTGTACTCTTCTGTTACTGGGGAAATTGAAATCTCTTCATTACTCAACTAACTCAAGTCATGTGGTTACAGTTATTGCAATAAAGGTTCTTTATATGCATTCATGTTTCCATGAAGAATCTTTAACATTTTTCAAAACATTTTTAGTGCTATATGCTACTTTTACTCCACTACTTTCCTTCAACCTGCAGTCACAATTATTTCCTGTCTATGGTGATTTAAAAAAATCAGTCCTGCAATTTCTGTTCAATCAAATCGCACATAGAAAGTAAATCCATCATTATAAACTACCTCATGCAGCAAACTGTTTGAAAGCATTAAAAGTGTCCAAGAAGATACTTTACACGCAATGACCCAGATACTGTTTAGACTTAATGTCACTGATGTGAAGATGATGGATGTTTACTGTATGGTGACCGAAATGGCCTTAAACAATAACTAAATGCACTACAGAATGTTACGTTTACACACACATGCTTAAATTACATGTAAAAACATCAACCTGCAGCATAATACTCACCACTCTCTTGAGTACTTTTGAAAGGGCTACTTTTTACTCATACTTTAATATTTACAACAGATACTTTTACTCTGTTTGCACTACATTTTTAGGCAAGTAATGGTACTTTAACTTGAGTTTGATTTTTCAGTACTCTTTCCACCACTGGTCATCAGCTATAGACTAAATAAGCCATATTCTATTTACAGTTAAACCAAATATTATAAGGCTACACAATTTAAAAATGTAAAACTATATAAATTTAAATTAATTAATTAATTAAAAGTTTCTTTTACAGACCACAAATTTCCCTACACTAAAATGTAAAAATAATGCTGGGTTTAGACATGGAATGATAACCGGTTTTAAGGTTTACAGCGGGTTTGAAAAGTCAAGGTTTTAGAACCATTAAAATTTTCTCTGTTCTAAAGGATTTTTTTTTTTTTTTACAACTCTTTTATTGAGTTTCGTTTAGAGCAACAGTATCTCCAGCGGAAAACAACCATACACATCAAAAATGCTCTAGACCTGAACAGTGCAGTGGTTTACTTTATATCCAAAGAAAAGAAAGATCTCCAAAGATGCCTTTTCAAGTTGTAAAGAAATCGGTGTTTTTGAAACTAATAAAGACGGCAGAAGTCTATGACTTATTTTAATTACTTAGCCTAACATGTTTATTGTCCCAAAATATTATAAATGTTTCCTAAAATTAAATATACTGTGTTCAATGGGGAAAATGGCTGTTGTTTTTGGTAACACTTTATTTTGATGGTCCATTTGAGTATTAGTAAACTGTCTGCTTATTATTTTGATGCTGCTCCTTCAACAGACATTTAACTGACTATAAGAAACTTTGCAAGTACATGTCAACTTACACTAATCCTAACCCCAACCTCAACTCTAACCGCAACATAACAGTCTACTTATAATCTAATAAGAATTAGTTGGCATGTAGATGCAATGTAACTTAAATTCAACAAACAGACCATCAAAATAAAGTGTGACATTGTTTTTTACCCAGACATTAAAAAAGAACATATTTTAGAGCAGTAATCATAATACCGTGATATCAAGAAACCGTGGTATTTCTATCCAAGGTTATCATACTGTCAGAATCTTGTACCAGAAGATCTTGTGCCTAGCTGGGTTGTCATAATACAACATAGGGTCAAATAATGGACAAATAAAGCACGTTGATGCCATAGGAAAGAGCTGCTTACTAAAAACCTCTCTGTTCAGTTGTGAAAAGAACCATTTTATTAGTGGAAGAATCAATAACCTAAACAATATTTTTTTCTCAATTATATAAACCAATTTGTGGAAGGGAGATGTTTTTGTGCAACCATTGATGTCAAGAAAATTAAAGAATTTAATTGAACAATCTAATTTAACAGCATTTGAAAACAACGACTAAATGTAAACCTTTTTGCACCTGTATATACAATTTCAGTGGCACTCAGGGGTATAGCATAATACACTATAATTAAAGGGTGTTTTTTTATTATTAAAATATAAAAAATAAATAAATATAATAATAATAATAATTATTATTATTATTATAAGATTTTAATCCCCCTTAGAAACCCTATTTCAGGCCATGTGAATTCAATTGAAAAGCTGGTATTTCCTTGAAGAGTGGAGTGCTGCGGTCCCGTTTGTTGGGTAATCTGATGCTGTCAGTAAGAGCTCCATATGGCCACAAACACTCGCTGACCTGGATTACTTCACTTTCTCTGCACACAAAAATCTGCACACAAATCTGCTTAAACTCCAGTGGTTTAACGCTCAGCCTGTGCCACAGCAAAGCAACTGCAGTTAAAATTGTGATATTTTGTACTCATTTCGTGTTTTTAATATGGATCTAATAACATACTGGGCTTCCCGTGTGCAATGATGTATTAAATATGTTTCATTAAATTATGATGTGAAATTAATTGATGTGTAATCCTTTGGCTTCAGCAGAAGCAATTTGGGTTTTGAAGCTTTACAGCGAAATAGAAAATAATTAATTTAATAACATAAGGTCATGTGATAGTGTATTGTCAGAAAAGCTGGGCAATGAAATACATTTTGAATATGATGATATAAAGTTTTGGTTATAAAGATGTACATTTTATTGTATTATGGGACATACTATAATTACCAGAAAATTTATTCATTCATTTTCTTTTCGGCTTAGTCCCTTTGTTAATCAGGGTTGGCCACAACGGAATGAACCGCCAACTTATCCAGCATATGTTTTACGCAGCGGATATGCTTCAAGCTGCAACCCAACACTGGGAAACACCCATATTACTAGCAAATCTAAAAGCTAATTGCTATAAATTATGTTTTTTTTTCCCAAACTACTAATACCAACTGATTCAATTACTGTATCTACTAAACTATACATTTGAACTGAAATAAGGCTGTGGACAAAATAAAGAGATCCCAAATAAATGAAAAACAGCCATAACATTTTATTTAAATATAATGAACAAATGTAGTTTTTGACAAGAGAAAACAAAACTTTTAAAATGGGATAAATGGGATTTTAGGAGCAAGTACTTTAAATTTAAATAAAATAATGAAATAATGAAATTAATAAATAAAATAATACATATTTTGGGGTAGAAAAACTTGAGTAAAATGGTTTAAAAATCCAATATTGTTGTGGACAAAATTTTAATTAACCAAAATAAAATAAAAACATGAGATATAAAATAAAATGAATATTAAAAGGGCTCCGGAAAATAATCAGAAATTGTGGAAAATTTGATAATTAATATTTATAAATTATTTAATAATGTTGTGTACTAAAATTAACTATATTTATTGCAGAAAAAAAGCCAATTTTTAAAACGTCTAATACTGTAGTGGACTAAAAAATAAAATACAAAATCAATAATTACCTTTTTATGTACAAGTAGTGATACAATTTTAAAAAAATTGCTTCCAAAAAAAACTTACAAGTGAAAAGAGATGTCTGTAAGAAGTAAAATAAAAATAAAATAAAAGTGGTAATTAAGAAAAAAAAATAAAATGCTACTGGATAAAAATAACCAGTAAATATAAGTAAAAATAATTTTTTTTTTTAAAAATCTAAAAAACAAAAAAGAAGAATAAGAGGACACCAGTAAGAAGTAATATAATCTACAAAAACAGATCGAAATCTAAAACAACCCAGATCCCAACACAGCCAAGTTTCTTTAGTTGGAGATGTGCAAATTTCATATTAAGACTTTCAGTTTGATCATTCCTTCAACTCAGAAATGATGTTACAGCTCCAGCGTCACACTTCAAACAACACTATTGATCTTCATCAGGAAAAACAGTCCAAATCAGGACAAAGTAGCTGCATTTTGATAGTTTAAATTCAAAAAAATGCTGAGTTGTTGTAAACCAACATTGGGTCAAATATGAACAAACCTAACTGTTGAGTTAAAAAAAAATGTTTTTCTTTTTTTAGTTTCTAGTCCAAATATCTAAAAACTCAAACATCAAGACGCATCTTCTAGACAAGTATAAAATATTGTTTTCTTTTCTGAAATAATTCATGTTTAAGTGAGTTTTTCCCTTGAAACAAGCAAAAATATCTACCAGTGAGGTAAGAAAAATAATCGTATTTTAAAGCAGAATATTTTTCTTATCCATCCTGCAGATAGTTTTGCTCATTTTAAGGTACAACTCACTTAAATTTGACTTATTTCAGAAAAGAAAACAATATTTTATGCTACTCTATACTGTAAAAAAATGTAATAACAAAAAGTCAAGACGACAAATAATTTTAAGATTTCAAGAGTTCACACTTAGCTGATGATTGATTATAAAGCTTGTTTGGCATGCTGTTCCAGGAGAGAGCCCTGAGCTCCCTCCAATTAGCAGGGCGAGAGGGGAGTTTGAGCTCAGGTAGACTTCTATGAACTCCCCTGACTTATTTCTTAAATAATGACAGATATAGGGATGGCTAAGAAGAGATATACGGCTTGCTAAGAGCTTGACTATGATGCCAATTTGGTATGTTCAATTTACTTAGGTTGCATGTTTTTGGACTGTGGGAGGAAACTGGAGAACCTGTGGAAAACTCACAAGAGCACGGGGAGAACAAGAAAACTGCACAGAAATCTCAACTGGTTTAGTAGAGACTTTAACTACAGACAATCTCACTGTGAGGCAACAGTGCCAACCACTGGGCCACCGTGTCGCCCATCTAGAAAGGAGGGGGAGTAGGGGCGGGGTTTTCTTCAAGACGAAGATACTGAGATAAGAAACTTTGGTGCAGTCTAATGCGGGATCAGACATGGACAATCATTAGCACGAAATGAGTTTATAACTTCACTTAACTTTAACTTTAATAAGCTAATCAGGTTTCAGCTATTTTTTTAAGTTCTACAAAGTTTGACTGAATATTCTTAGTCAGTTTGATTGATGTAAGTTGAGATGACTAGAAAGGTTAACTTGATTAAACTAAAAAATTTAAGACAGCAATAATTTTTTTACAGTGTAGAAGATGCTTCTTCATTTAAGAATTCTTTGGCTGCATTTACACTGCATGGTTTAAGTGACTCAATTCACGGCACAGATCGGATATAGTCCATGTATGTGTAAGCACGAAAAAAAAATAAATAAAAATCACATGGATTTCGATTTACTCAAATCAGATTCAGGCCTTTTTCACATGTGGAAATCTATTCAATATGAATCAGATCCAAGCCCTCGTGTCTGCAGTGTAAGCAGTGTATATATCGGATTTGCACCTGTCAATGAGAGTCGCACATCATTAAAAACTGTAGCGAATGACGTCAAATCTGACGCTTTCATTTCAGAACTAACTTCAGCAGAGTCACAAACTTTAAATCTCATACACGAGGACTAAAAAAGCTTTTATTTTGTCATGTAGTATTTAGGCATTTTAACAAAAGAGAAAGAGAAAGTGAGCGACATCCGCCACATAACTACACCAATATAAAACTGTTGCTATACATCACGTGCGTAAATCACGCCATGGACATTACATTAAAATGCCTACTGATTTAAAAAAGCCAAGATTAAAGAAGAGAAGAGGGCCAATTGAAAACTTTTCTGTCATAAACTATAATAAAAACAACTTGTCAAAAAGAATAAAAATAAATAACACATTAAATACAGAAATGGAGAAAAGAGCGCTCTTTTATTATCAGCTGTCAGTCAGCGCCCGCTCTTTTTTTTCATAATATATAACTTTACTTTCTAATTCCTGCATTCTATCCCGATCCTCCCTTTTCTTTTTAGATGTGTATGCTATCATCTTTCCTCTAACATATGCCTTGGATGCTTCCCATTCAGATGATCTTTTATCGGTGCTATCCAGTATTAATTTTGAAGGAAGCCTGTAGATCTTCTCTTAGCGATGAGCTCAAGTTCTCATGAGCTAATAATGAGGTGTTTAATCTCCATCTGCCTTTTTTCTCTTTGTCACAGTTAATATCAATACCTAACCTCACCGCTGCGTGATCTGATTAGGCAATTTAGTTTATTTTGCAATGTGTAACATATTTTGACATGGTGCTGGAAATCAGAAACATATCAATTCTAGAATGGGATTTGTGAAAGTGTGATTAGAAGGTTTATTCCCTCTCACATGGATTCACCAGACGCCATATATCCACTAAACTCTTATCCTTGCTCATCATATGAATAGCTGCTTTGTCTTTTGGACATGTTTGATCCCTCAATTTACTTTTATCAATAAAATCCCCCGCTAATATAATTTGGCCATCCATTTCCCCTAAAGTTCTATTTAATTCATAGAAAAAATTAGGATCACCTATGGTCGGAGCATATGTTACATAAGACTACTGCAGTATCATTTATGGTTGCCTGTAAACAAACCATTCTCCCCTCTTTATCTTTGACCTCACAAGTAGGAATGAAATTTAAATTCTTGTTGACTAATATAGCGACACCATTCCGCTTGCTAGAAAATGAGCTATGATATTCGTACCTATAACACACCCAAATTTTTGTTTTAGAGCCTCTTCTCCTTTAAAGTGTGTTTCCTGGATGAATGCAATGTCCACTTTGTTATGTTTCAGATAAGTCATAACTTTCCCTCTTTTATAGGACTCCCACATCCTTTTATGTTCCAGGACATACCTATTCACCATAGTGTGCTATTTGTTACAAGAGAAACAGAAAAAGTAAGACTGTAAGTAACCCACTGTTGTGCATTTATGCATATTGAGCAAATACAATGAATTATTAACAATAAACTTGTCATGACCGAACCTTTTTTTCCTTGGGGAAAAAAAAAAAAAAAACAGAAAAGGAAAAGAACATCCTTAAGTAGCATAGAATGCTCCCGTAAAGCGGCCACTCTTTTATTCCTGGTCATTGCGCCTTTGTCATGTGCAGTGTAAATGCAGACAATCAGACACGAGTCACTTTTAAAAGATGATGTAAGCTGGTCATCAAAAAAATCAGATGCAGTCACAAAATCAGAATTGACCAACAAGATCTGCAGTGTAAATGCAGCCAGATATTTGTACTAAAAACAAGACAAAACTCTATGTAAGATGAAATGAAAAAATTACCCCAACATTAGGTCTATCCCTATTCCAATGTTTTCTAAGCATGTTCCTAAAAGGCACACCAACAGTACACATTTTCAACCTCTTCCTATTCAAACACACTGGAATCAACTCATCAGAACATTAGAAGAGACTCCAAAACCGAAAGTTAATGGGTCAGATACGGGAGTCATCAAAAATATGTACTGTTGGTGTGCCTCCAGCAACAGGGTTGGGAAACACTACCCTACTTGACCCAACAATAAGTTACAACAATGTTTTAGTGCAATGGTCTCAATCTAAATTCCTGGAGGGCCGCAGCTCTGCATAGTTTATCTCCAAGCACCTCCAACTCACACCTGCTTAATTGTCTCTAGTAGTCTTGAACACCTTGATTAGTTGGATCAGCTGTGTTTGATTAGGGTTGGAGCAAAACTGTGCAGAGCTGCGGCCCTCCAGGAATCCAGTTTGAGATTTATGTTTTAGTGTATGCATTATCAGACTACTGTGATTCCCCATCATTCTGCTCCCAGTGCTTCCTTTTCTTGCGTTTTCTCTCAGCCATGATTAAAGCACCAAAGACGGTCACGATGACAGTAGCGGTGATGACCAGCACAGTGACCGTCTCGGCCACACAAAGCTGACTGTCCACCCAGGCCAAAGAGGCTCCGGTCAGCTGCCACGGCTCCCGACAAGTTACGTTATGATAGTCGTCAACGTGAAGATGTCGAACACTGAGCAGCTTGCTGAAAACACGGTGCAGGTCGCAGTCGCAGCTCCACGGGTTCCCAGACAACTGCAGGTGCGTAGCGGCCGTGCGCAAACTCAAAAACGTCTTAAAATTCAGGTGCTCCAGTTGATTCCCTTCCAAACCCAAAAGCGAGAGACTGTGTAGGGGTGCGAGTGCGTTTACCTCAATCCGAGAGATGTTGTTGTTCCCCAGCTGCAGGACTTCTAGAGCAGGCAACATAGTGAGGGATCTGTCCCGAACAACGTCTAGGTGGTTCCCTTGGAGGTAAAGGTGCCGTAGACGGGACAGGCCTCGAAAAGCGCCGGGTTCCAGAGACTGGATGTGATTGTGGCTGAGGTCCAGCTTTGCCAGGTTCTCCAGATGTTCCAAGCCTGGAGGTTTCAGCAGCTGCAGTGCATTGTGGTCCAGCCGCAGCTCACGCAGGGAAGACAGGCTCTCGGAGAAGTTCGGGGGGATCTGGGTGAGGTTGTTATGACTCATGTCCAGCTTCTCCAGAAAGGATAGAGTGAAGAAAGCCTGTGTGGGAAAGAGGCAATTAGGTAAGCATACTAGTAAGTGTTATGGCACATAGACATGTGTTGATATTTAATAATTCAACATGTTGTGATATTGGACAAGTGCAATATTGATATCGTGGGCACTTCAAAATACTGTGAATTATTATTTAATCCTTTAGTTTAGAGTACCTTTAAAGTAGTTAGCAGAGTAGTCCCAAAATGCCTTAAAGGGTCAAGAAACACCAAAACACATTGATTGAGATGTTGACAGTCATATATAGTTGAAGTCAGAATTATTAGCCCCCCTGTTTATTTTTACCCCAATTTCTGTTTAATGGAGAGAAGATTTTTTCAACACATTTCTAAACATAATAGTTTTAATAACTCCTTTCTAATAACTGATTTATTTTATTTTTGTCATGATGACAGTAAATAATATTTTACTAGATATTTTTCAAGACACTTCTATACAGCTTAAAGTGACATTTAAAGGCTTAACTAGGTTAATTAGGTTAACTAGGCAGGTTAGGGTAATTAGGCAAGTTATTGAATAACGATGGTTTGTTCTGTAGACTACTGAAAAAAATATAGCTTAAAGGGGCTAATAATTTTGTCTCTAAAATGGTGTTTAAAAAATTAAAAACTGCTTTTATTCTAGCTGAAATAAAACTAATAAGACTTTCTCCAGAAGAAAAAATATTATCAGACATACTGTGAAAATTTCCTTGCTCTCTGTTAAACATAATTTGGAAAATATTTAAAAAAGAAGAAAAAAAATTCAAAGGGGGGCTAATGATTCTGACTTCAACTGTATGTGTCCCACGCTGCTATAAACACTATTAAGACACATATATTTAGCTAACATGTGGAAATTGGTTGTTTTTGCGTTATTTCGAGCAAATTCGTTCTTCCGGTTTGAAAAGAAATTTCGAAACTACGACACAGCCATGAGATCATTGTGTAAATTACAGCATGGAGATTGGCTGTTTGTACCGGTGGGTACAACGTAACGTCTTTGAGTTTTCAGCAGTAATTCACGAGAAAGACTTGGTTCAAACCAATCAGCGCGCTTTTTGATATCGCTTCAAAGACTGTTTTTAGACGGCAGAGAGACGCCATGTTGTGTTGCCAACTGTAATTAAAACAAGTGGAAGAAGAAAAATTGTTCGGAGACATGGGTCATCAGTGTTGCGTTTAGAAATGTGCCGCAACGCAGGTTGTTTTCATTTCCCCTTTAAAGGGCCATGTATCAGCAGGGTGTTTTCACACCTCTAGTTTGAAAAGAAAAGTCAGGAAAGTCAGGGTTCATACGGTCCTGGAAAACCTGGAAATGTCATGAAATTTCGAAAAGGTATTTTTCAGGCCTGGAAAAGTTTTGGAAAAAACAAATAAAGCCAAAATGTTTTGGAAAAGTCATGAAAATTTGTTTAACAATTATCTGTGTACTTCAATATATTTGACATGAACCTGACTAATACTTGACACTATATTTGATGGGTAAACTTCAAAAAAAATTAAATGGGTAAAAAAAAGCAAAAACTTAAAATATCTAAAGCAATTTTAGCTTTGCCTCTCTTTCACCGTAGCTCAACATGCATTTTGAGTGTCGTGTCCAGAAACAAAATCTAACTGCAGAGGTAAGGTACTGTGGGTGCTAAAGGCTAATTTGTACTAATCTTAAGTCTTGTGAAAACACAAACCAACTTTATAAAATTTCACGTAAGATACTTTCTAAAATCTATTTTACAGATATATAAATAAATATAAACTGCATGGACTACATTGTCACATATTTTTTGATATGCTGTAATAAATTTGAACGTGCATTTTTTCTTATTTACCACGTGTACATAGACATTACATGAAACACGAAACAAGATTATTAATATTTACCTCAAAGTTTTGTAAAAGTCATTGAAAAATAATGGAGTTGTATTAGTAAAAATGTGTATGAAGCCTGAAAGTGGGTGAGTCCAGCTTTGTTTAGGTGGGAGTGTTGAGTGGGGAAAGAGGAAAGGAGTTTCATTATGTGCACACGCTGATTTTCACAGAGGCAACACAAACACAGATGCACGGGAGATAGACAGTGATTCAGAGAGCAGCATTTGCAGCAGATCTGAGCTGTGTGGATGTGGAGGACATTCAGTCCATAAGATTGTAGCGATATTACTGTAAACTTAATAAATAAATCATATTGTCTCATTCATTGACTCATCAAATTATTAAGGTATGTCTTAAAAAAACTGAAAAAGTACTGACAATACTAATTAATTTTGCCATCTGAATAAACGTAAACAACGAACACTGTTCACGGACTTACCAATTTCGTAGAGAAGGGACAATCAACATGAACTGGAACCGCGAGGAACGAGTAGCAAATCAGAATTTCACCATTTCCAGATTCGAAAAGCTTTTGGGTAAAAAAAATGTTCCTTACAAACATATTTTTGTTGTGTGTTAGCAGACCACTGTAATCCACACATGTTGGTCCACACGCGAGCTGTGCTCTCATTGCAGAGAAATGGAAACAAAACCTTCGTTGCGGCACATTTATAAACACAACATTGATGACCCATGTCTCCAAACAATTCTTTTTCTACTACTTTTTTAAATTTGGATTGGCAACACAACATGGCATCTCTCTGAACACTGAAACAGGTAAAATGAGTCTTCGAAGCTATATCATACATATTAATGAAGTTGCATGTCGCTCACAATAAAGCCCAGTCTTTCTCATGAATTAATGCAGAAAACTCAACGACGTCACTTTGTACTGGCCAATATAGCCAGTCTCCATGCTGTAATTTACACAATGATCTTAACGCAAAAACACAACGCAAAAACAACCAAGTTTTACTTTTTAGTGAAATATATGTGTCCTAATAGTGTTTTTAGCAACGTGGAACATTCAATCATTTTCTTTTCGGCTTAGTCCCTTCATTAATCCAGGGTCGCCACAGCGGAATGAACCTCCAACTTATCCAACACATGTTTTACGCAGCGGATGCCTTTCCAGCAGCAACCCATCACTGGGAAACATCCATACACACCCATTCACACACATACACTACGGACAATTTAGCCTACCCGATTCACCTGTACCGCATGTCTTTTGACTTGTGGGGGAAACCGGAGCACCCGGAGGAAACCCACGCGAACACAGAGAGAACATGCAAACGGCAACTGACCCAGCCAAGGCTCGAACCAGCAACCGTATTGCTGTGAGGCGAACGTGCTACCCACTGCGTCACCGTGCAGCCCAACGCGGGCATATATATATTCATCACCTTAGAATTATAAGGTTCTATTTTTCATTTTTGTCAAAACTGAGTTATTGACATATTCTTATTAAATGACAACTTATTTACATTATGGGATGTTTTTTTTATAAGTTGTTTACATTTTAAGACTTTTTATCTAAAAAACAAACATTACACATATACTGTTTGCTATATGGAATGCAAAAACATTGAAGCTCAACATCTCAAAATCATTCAGAACGCAGATAGAACCTTATAATTCCAAGCTGACAAGATATGTATATATGTATATATATATACTGTCAACATCTCAAAAAATGTGTTTTGTGACCCTTTAAGCATGATGTTGTTCAGCCTTTGCTCAAGAAACAGGGTTTAGACGAAGTTTGCCTTATTTATTGTCTTTAAGCTTTCTTTTTATCAAAGGTTTTAGAGAAGTGGTGCATTCACAATTAATTACAAACCTGTTAAATTAATAATGTTTGCAGCTTAGGTCAAAACCCTGATAATACTGTATATCATAACAAAAGCTTCAGCAAATGATTGAAACAAGAAAATGTATTAATTGCAGAAGCCTAACTACACTGAATATTCACTTTTGAAAAAAATATTTGACGCTTTTTTTGTCCTAAGCTTCTCCATGTCATTAACTATTTTAGGGTAATCATTGAAATACTCACTGGAAAAACACAGCAGTGTGATTGGGGATTATTACAGGACTTTTATGATGGTAAACAATGTTGAAGTTACTTTATGTTTTTTTTTTTTTTGGTCAAGTGTCCAACATGCCACACTCTTTTTATTCAGGTTTTATCATTGAGCATCAGATTGAATTATGTAGAAGTAGGTAATCTAGCCCACGTATGCTTTATTTTCTGCATTGTGTCCAGTCTGGTTGTCTCAGTGCATCCTTGAAGTCTACTCAGCAGAGGATGAATGAGGTTGACATGCATTCTTCTGCTTCAGCATGCGTTCTTGCGGGTGCATTATGCACATGGACACGGAAACTGGGCTGTGAACATGGATGTACAACGATTGAAAAAAATACTTGGAAAATACAGATTCACACCAGTTGAAAGTGGACGAAAGAGACAATTAAATGGGAGGTGAAAATGAGAATGTGTCTTACTTGTCCGCTCGAGATTAGAGTGGCAAAAACACATCTTAATACCAGGTGGAAACTAATTTACAATATTGGTAAAAGCCTAATGTTTTTCCTTCTATTTTGGGTCAGTTTGGGCATAATGATTAACTATTTGTTATACGTGTTTCATGCTGCAGTGGTTTGTCAACAAGCACATAGTACAGTATCTGTATACTATAAGCATACAGCATAATGTGGGTTAAACAAGAGGAAAAGTATAAAAAAAAATTCACTAAAGCTCCTTGGACACTAATATAATGTCACTAGTTTAAGCGCATTGAACATAAAACAATCATGTTGTCGCAAGAAAAACTCAAGAATTGTGTTGTTTCAGCTCATTTTAACTAAGTAGTTTGATCAAACAACAATCATCAATTTATGAGTGTAGAAAAGTGTACATTGAGATATTTCTGTCAAAATGACTCTTATATTTATAAGATGAATTATAAATCAAAAAGAATATTATATTTTGTATTTGTATGTGTATATATATATATATATATATATATATATATATATATATATATATATATATATATATATATATATATATATATATATTTGCATATACTTTTCTTGATAAAAAATATAGTAAAAACCTAAATAATTTTAGTATCAGTAATAATACGTGTGGTGTATTGCAAAAGTTTGGTTATCTAACTAACAAAAAGCATAGTTTTAATCACGTTAAAACAGTGAATGAGACGGAATGTGTTTTTACCTGTGATTGAAGAGCCTGGATGTAGCTGTCAGAAAGCACTAGAATACGCAAAGACCACAGACCAGCAAAAGCTCGACTGCGGATCTCCGTGAGTCTGTTTCCTCCCAAATCCAGGAGCCAGGTCCCGTGAGGAAGACCGTGAGGCACGTCCTCGAAGCCCCTGGCATGGCAGTCCACCAGGTCTGAGTGTTCATAACACTGGCACAGGTGAGAGCACAGCCTGGAGCTCCTCGACGGACACAGAAAGAGTGAAAACACCGCGATGGAGAGCAGCATGATGTGGCGACAAAATGCTGCACAGCGGATCCTCAGCTTTCTACGGGACACTGCAGTTAGTTTCCATTAAATGTTTATGTTGTGGGGCGAAATGCAGACTTTGTCAGATGAGCAGGATATTCTCAGTCTGGTGCAGCTGAAATGTCTTTCTTTAATCGCCTTAAAACCATATGCGACTCATTTTCTTCCCCCAGCCCCTCCGCCCCCGAAATGCTCGCACAGTCAATAGCTATTAAAATACGAAAACATACAAGAACTTGATGCCTTTACCAAGAAATATTAAAACTGCAACACGAAGTGGTTTGTTTTGTTCTTTTTATCCACTAGAGACTAACAGAAGCACTTTTTCCCCCCCAAAGACAGCGACTCGGATTTACTCCACATCCACAAAGATGCGCAGCGCTCTAGTGATTGGACGACCGAGTCAATTCAGCGAGTCGGTTCTTTCGAAACAGGTTAACAAATCAACGATTCTTTCACGTCGTAGCATAGCCTAATCGGGTTTCTAATCAGCTTTAAAACGATCCAATATCTAAAAATATATAATTCAACCATGTCAACGTAGTTAAAAAGATTTTAATAGTTTTGATCATTTTAACCTCTGTTGCTCCATATGGGAAATTTTCCAATGAACATTTTAATGTTTTTTAAACATGGGTTTATTATATTAAGCAGTAGTTATGCTCTATTTTTGCCTGTTAACCATTCTATTGACACAAATTTAAAAAGATGTTCATTCTAATGAAATAAAAACTAGGAATAAATAAACAAATATCTCCTTAATAATATGTTTAGCCTTTTAAAATTAACCGTTTCGCATATATAAAATTGTCAGATATAATAATTTCCACATTATAATTTGTGGCATTTCACCTGCTTCGTGAACGAATCATTTATACAGGTTTTGTGAACCGGTTCAAAAGATTTAGGCTACTAAAGATTCGACTCCGAAGAACAATTCGTGCCCTCAGACGCGCAGCTGTCAGATTTGTGTTTAATCCTGTACGCTTTAAACCTCAACTATCCTTGTATTACATGAATGGTTTACCCCAGATAACCTTATTCATACTGTTCAATATGGTTTAATTAAACAAAATAATCTCAGACAACCTGCTGATAAACTTAGAAATGAGCGTCAATATCAGAAGTCTCAAAGCTCACCGAAGACATTTATTGGCCTACATAACAAAGAATTACTGTGGTTTGTCGCCGGAACTCAAATGTATTTCCAAAGACTAGCGAATTCTGTCTGTACAATATCAATCTTATTGTGAAGCATTTTGAACGGGACCGTCTTAAGCGTCGGCATAAAGGAACAGTAGGCAACTTACTTTCCTTAAGTATTGTCATTCTCAGCCGTGTGTTTTTAACACCCACACAACACGACCCAGCAAACAATTTTGTGTTTAACCATGTCAACGTAGCTACATAATTCAAACGTAGACATCTAAACGTAGACAGCTTGGCTAAAACAAAGCTACTTGGGCTGTCAGTGAAAATCTAATAGACATAAGAATAGCACTAGACTAGTCGTCAAATAGACAGACTTTCAACGCAATAGCTAGCCTATGTGTGGTCATTCACTTCTGTTTATTTGATGACTAGTCTAGTTATGGCCTATTCTTAGACGTCTATTAGATTTTCACTGACAGCCCAAATTTAGCCTTGTTTTATCCAAGATGACTACGTTTAGACGTCTATTAGACATCTTTATTTCATTATTTTTCTGTTACACAAACGTCATATGTAATTTTCAATTAGATGGCACCAGAAAACGCAGTACCAATGAATCTTCACTAAATCAGTCATTCCTTAATATTCTGACTTTTGCATTTCATATAAAACAAATGTGATTGTTCTCACTTGGGTGAACAGGCCAACTTTCTGCTATGGTTTTGTCTACGTGCTAATTAACCTTCACTGGTAGCTAAAGTGGCCCAACACAATGTTGACGTGACCTAGATGTACAAAAGGGGTCAGGGGCAGAAATACGAGATCATGTGTGATTAAATAATGCATACGTTTGTAAGCGAATAATGGAAAAACCTTGACATCAATCATTCATTTCAATCAATTGCATGTCTTGGATGTAAATATTGAAGGGTTCCCCCCTTTGATTCCCTGAGAAAATGAGGCACTCACTTTTTCTGACCCTACTACATGACTACAGAAGAATATGGGAAACAACAGCTAAGAACACGTCCTGACTGACACTATTATAATAGTTTATCATCGATGTACAATTTTGTATACATCTAAATACGACCCAAGCCTGTTTACCCAACACAATCTCACAGCAATTCGTAACATTTCGTTTAGTGGCTAATTCGTATAAATTTTTACGATCTCTTTTGTACAATGGGTTATATGCACAGCTAGTGTTTTTCAGCCAATGATGAACTTCCGGTGAAAGCTTTATGTGACTGTTTATGTGACTGTCAATTTGATAAGGTTCCTTTTACAGCATTGATGTTGTAATGTAATTAAAATATAATCAGTTAATTACACTTAAGCATCCATTTGGTAGTTAAAGAGATGAAAGACCATTTAAACACAGGCGCCATCATTAGCAGCAGGCTAGTGCAGAAATTCTATTGAAAATACTAGGGTAAAATTAATTTCTATACTTTAAAGACATGGCACGGAAAAATATGATTTAATGCAGTGCTTCTTGTTTGGTCTGATACCCACTTTATATCATATCTCAGGCAGGCAGTGAAATTGCTGTTTTCTAAAGAAAGCAGATCTTAAACGCAGCTATTTTGTATGGGATGTGCATATACCCCATTAGTACGTTTTCCTTATCCCCCAATGACGGATGAGTTTAGGGGTGGGGTTGGGTGCCACACCTTTTAAAAGATGGTATTTTTTTGTACGACTGAACTCGTATGAATTAGTCACTAAACCGACAAAACGTAAAAGTTACTTTTTCTTGTGAGATCAGGCTGGTTTACCAAGTATTTTAATTATCTACAAATAGTATTTATTATGAATTGTGCGATTAAAAGTAATGATTTTAAAAAGGTAACGAATTTATGTTCACAATACAAATAAGATCAGATTTGCAATACATAATGTAAGAATTATTGAGATAAAATCTTCAGAATTGTGAGAATAAACCTTTGTTCCAAGAACTGTAGAACGTATTTCTCAATTCTGAATTCATCGGACATTTTTAAATCAAGTAGGAATTATGATATATAAACCTAGAATTGTCAAATTGTTTTTTTTTTATGTGAAACTGAGTTTACAAATCCTTTATTTATTTATATTTTGTCAGAATAGCAGACAAAAAAAACGGAATGTTCTTTTAATTTATCCCAATTACCCCCGCTGTTATCAATCACATCAATCGTGATGCGCTTCTTTTGCAGGTCACAGTGTACCAAACTTTAACTTTGAAACAAGTCAAAATGAGCAAGCTTATGTTTCCATTCTTCAATATTCACATGCATATCAATGAATTCTTCTATTCTTTGAGCAGCCAATCACACTACACCTTTTGCTCCACAGACTTATTCATAGGCATGACAATATGAGAGACTGGAAACACAAACTTGCACAAAGCTGTTTGACCAATAGAAGATTAACAGCCGATTAGAATGTTATCACTCGTTTGAATGGGCGTTATCAGTGGTTATCAGCTGATAGATATGGTCCAGTAAGGGCCTTCTGCGCTTACTAGTAGGCTCAGAAGGCTGTTATCATCCATCCACATGGTTAATCAGCTATAGATCACATACGGCTGTGGCCAGAAGTTAGTGAGAATTATTTATATTATTTATTAAATTTCCCATTAATTGTATTTTATTAACGTCTACCCCTACCTCAACCTTAAACCCAACCGACACAGTAATGTAAAAACAGATCTAGATCTGGAGTCTTCTCTATTAGTATAGCTGATTAACCATGTGGATGGATGATAACAGTCTTCTGAGCCTACCAGTAGGTGCAGAAGGCCCCTACAGGCCCATATCTATCAGCTGATAACCACTGATAATGCCCATTCAATAAAGTGATAACACTCGAAGCGGGTGCGAATAAAGGGAAGGTTTACCCAAAAATAAAAATTACGTCATTATTCACTCACTCTTTAATGGTTCTTCTGTTAAACACATGAAAAAATATATTTTTAAGAATGCTGGTAGCTGGCACCATTGAAGTAGACGGCAACCAGCATTCTTCAAAATATCTTATGTGTTCAACAGTAGAAATAACTTAAAGGTTTAAAATCACAAGGAGAATAAACGATGGATTTTTCAATTTTGTGTGAACTGTCCCTTTAATAAATCACATTGTGAAAAGAATGTGAACTTTAAATCTACAGCATTACAATAAAGTGGAGTAGACTGCATCTTTAACATGCATGTATGTAATGTTGTTATTATTATTAATATATATATATATAACAACAACAACAACAATATTGGATGCTGTTGAATTGCGTTTTTTTAAGATGCCACTGGGTGTGACATCATATAATGTCTGTAGAAATTGTGCATTTCACATTACCCTTTAATGTATTTTGTCAGTGGCCGAATCAAGCTTCCACAAAGTAAGCGTTGAAATAACAAAAGAGGAAAAAAACCCAAAACAAAACGAGTCACATTTACAAAATATCTGAATGCAATTCTGAAATGATTGTAGAGCTTCAAAACACCACCATGGAGATTTTTCTCTTTTTTATTTATTTGTTCATTACTATTTAAAAATAAAAAATAAAATACTGCGAAAGAAACCTATAGGTGAACGACAACCCCATTAGCACACAGTCATATGAACTGCCGTGTAACGCGGATATGCCCGTCACAGCTTGGCGCCACTGCTAGAGCCTTCATCAGGCTACAAAGTTCACGAGGCTGGGACGGGGAGGATTTCCACCCGTCCCCCCTGTCCCAGTCTCTCAACATGGCAAGATATCACTTTAATGTTTACTTTCCCACAAAAAAGGCGATTACAAATAATCCCGCTCAGAAAAGAGATCAGTCCTGCTGCGAGAGATGAGCAAGATACGAGCCGTCTTACGCTGACACATATCTAAAGAAAAAAAAAATCTAATAAAAATCTGGAATAATCAAGGAATGCAAGGAGCGCATATACCCTTCCAGTTTGGATGCTTTCGTAAATAATATTAATAATAATAATAATAATACAAATATTGCATCATGAAAAAATGGTCCCACTATGGAAGAGGTATTCAAAATGGCAACTACTGGACCAAAATGCAAGAAAATAATGTAATGTATAACCAAACGGCTCTTCATGTCCTCCCTGGAACTGAAGAGACGTCATGAACACATTCTACACTTAAACTGAAAGGATGTTTGCAGAACTCAAGAGTGCTACTCCTTCGTCCGTCACTTAAAAAGTGACTTTTAAAATGTAAGACATGTAAAAAAATGTTTCAGATATTGAGATGTTGGGTAGATGTTAAGTGCAATTCAATTTCCCATCCTGCCCCTTCAGCCTTATTAGTCTATCTAAACCTATATATAAGAGAAAAAACTATTTGCGCAAAAAAAAAATATGAATAATTATTCAGTCTGAGCGGCTTTGTAACTTAGGAAAATAGCTTTTGTTCCAATCCTCACACACATTGTGCCACATTTCTTTATGGGTAGAAAGAAGGATCACGGATTACAAGACTGTTTTAGTGAAAAGTGAATCAAAATGAATAACAGAAGTAAACGCAAAGAACAGCGATCCAACAAAATAGGCTTCGGGGAGGAAAAAAAGAAAAGAAATGAGGACATCAGATGTTTTCTCTATCAAATGATATTCTATGACGGCACTATATTTGCTCTCTTTTTTGTGGGTGGAAGCAGTTTTTCTCTTCAGACGTGTAAGACCGTCATCCTTGCTCAAAACGCTGAGTATCAGCTATCTCAACCTTTATCTGGCGATTGGTTTAAAAAAAAAAAAAAAAAAAAAAAAAAAAAAAAAAAAAAAAAAAAAACATCAGAAAATATTAATTTAAAACGAACAACACTTCCTTTGTCAGCATAATGTTCCCTCTCTGAGTCTGGGCTCATGATGATAAAGCAGAGTCCTGTGTGTGTTGAGCTTGCTGTGAATGCTGCACTGATATCTGACTCTCCACATCTCGAAAATGTTTCTCGACCTGCAGACAGAGAGAGAGAGAGAGAGAGAGAGAGAGAGGAAGAGAGAGAGAGAGAGTGATGGTTAGCATAGCAAAACAGCAAGCATGAAAATGAATAGTTATTTTGTTAGTTTTGTTATATCAGCAGGAGGCTAAATGTTTTGCTCATTCGCCATTTCCATTTAACTTTAGGTAATGCTCACAGCCAGTGTTGCCAGATATAGCTGACGGTTTCAAGCGCAAAAGCTGTCCAAAACCCGCCCAAATGCAAAAAAAAAAGCCCAAAATATTAGACTAATATTTTATTTCATTTTAATTTATTTTAATCAGAAATTAGCCTAGTTACTTTAATTGTCAGGCATTTTTAACCATACAGCAACCAACCCCAACAGTCACAGAACCACAATAGTAAAATTACAAAAGCGGATCACATCGCAAGCCTGCACTTATTGTTCTGTATATTACACAACCTTTCGCCTATATATTGTATAAAGATAGTTTAAAGATGACATTTTTTATTTAAATAGTTTAGAAACTCTTTGCATTAAATATCCTTTGAAATTAAAATTAAGTATTTTAGATGTTAGTTTCAGTCTGTTAGTTTTAAGGATAACAATTAGCTAGTGTGCTCCAATGTTTCTCTAATAAATCAGGTGAGCCTAAAAATAATTCATTTGACAACTCCCGATACGATCACTTGTTTGACACAACAGAAGCAGGACATGAGTTCCAGCTTCCACAGCAGCTCCACGGATTCCTAGTATGGATTCAGGTAAATGCATAATGGTATAAATTTGTCCCATTTGGTGTTTTACATTCTTTTGAACACATTGAGGTGCTGGTTTGTCAATCAGGCAACGCTCCTATGTTACGTCTTGCTGTCAATTGCAGGAAAAATGAACGATAAAAGTGTTATTTCAATCCGCTGTCAGTTTAACTGCAGGCACTGCGTGATGCGCATGCACGCAAATGGAAGTCAGATTTTGATACAACTTTCTTTCACCTGCTTGTGGGTGGGCTAACGCAATGGTCACTACTAACTAAACGGAGTAGGAGCACACAGGTACATTCTGTAAAAAAAAAAAAATTGGATATAAAAATTTATGTTTCAAAACCACGCAAATTTTGTCAGCCAGCCTAAGCCACTTTTTGGCCGCACAACCAAATTCAAAACCCCCCAATCTGCCAACACTGCTCGCAGCTCGAACTTTTATGCATAAAATCTGGAGGCCAAATATTAAGATTTTAAGAATAAATATTAAGAATAAATATTAAGAATAATTAATTTCCTTTCAGTGACAACTTGTTTCCTACAGTGAATGGATTAAATATATGAAATAGCTCATTAGAAACAACAAATAATTAAACACTTTACAGTTATACTATGATTTAGTGTTTGTCTAAACATGCAATAATTATGTAGTTAAATTCACCAATTTACGCTCAATGAAATGGCCTTAAACCTTTATGAGTTTGTTTGAACTGAAAAGCTGAAAACCTGTAACCATTGACTTCCATAGTATTTATTTTTCCTACTATGAAAGTCAATGGTTATATGTTTTCAGTTTTGATATATATTCTTTTATGTTCAACAGAAGAAACTCAAAGGTTTGAAGTATGGGGACAGTAAATGATCATTATTTTTTTTACTATCCCTTTACATGCTTCAGTTAAAGGTTTTGTTTTCATGGAGTAGCTTATTTTTTAATGGATTTTATTTGTGTCTTTCTTCTCAGATCCGGCAACCCAAATGAGTGAAGACACCTCCTCATTTCCTCTGATTTCTTTGTTCTGGATGTTGTTATGAAGTAGTCACATCTACAATATGATACGAATTTAAATACTTTACTAACAATTAGTTGCTCAGTTCGGGATCAGTACACACTGTTGAATGTTTGTAAAACTGATATTTATCATTTGCATTTTCAGGATTTGCCTATTGAATGCAGCTTCTACTTCTCTAAATTCTTAAACTGCATGTACAGAACAGGACTAAGAACTTAAATGTGACCACAGTTGTGCACACAGGCAACGTGCCCCAAAATCAGGATTGTTTAAAAATGTATAAAATGATCTCATTGCTGCGGTCACTTGTTTTAGATGTATGGATTTAATGTTGGTTTCATATATTTGAAAAGGCTTTATAAATACAGATCAAAAGTATTTTTATTTCTTAAAACTAGTAGAACTTCTAGGTTAAGCTGATTTGACACGATTTCCATTGTAAAAGCGCTATAGAAATTAAGATAAACTGAAATTAATTAAAAAAATTAAAACTTTTTTTTTAACACTATAGCAGAATGTAGTGCAGAATTGAGCAACTTACTATTTTCCGCACATGGCTTAAAGCGCTGCCCTCTTTGCCTTTACAGTTGTCCACTTGGTATGGCGGACTGATGACCACATCGTCCATCACTATGATGTTCTTCTCCTGCCATTTGCACTCTTTGATGCTGTGGGTGAAAAAGAAAATTAAATCATTCTTTGCTTTATTTTTTTTATTTATATTTATATATATATATATATATATATATATATATATATATATATATATATATATATATATATATATATATATATATATATATATATATATATATATATATATATATATATATATATAAAACATGTTAAAATCATCCAAAATCTTTGTTCACAATAATAAACTAACAGAGGTCTAATTAAGAATATATAATATAAAGTTAATGTTTGTTTTCCTAAAGTTGATCTTTTCAGGTGTCTCAAAGCTGTGTAAATGAACATGCAGAGTTACAGTTTAATTGCCTTTCAAACCTTTAAAATTAAGCAAGCTGAATGTAACATGGCAAGAAACCTAAGCTCAATCAGGTGAAAAGTGATACTAAATAGAGTCAGGATTCCCACTGTAAGCCAAATGTCAAATTCCCTTACTTTTCCCTGATTTTGACAGACTAATGAGCTGAATTTCAATGTTGCATGATAAACAAAAAAAAAAGTTGTTGTGTTGAACACGGAGTAGACAAAAACAGCCACAGAAATCCTAAAACACTGCATATATCTTAACAAGAAAGAAAAGGAAAAAACAGTTCTGAAAAACAGACTAAAGTAGGCAAATCACTTAAAACAACCTGATAAAAAAAAATTGTACAGAAAATGTTAATTTTGGTAAATGGGACGTAACATTTATGATTATGAGAAATGAATGGGGGTGGAAACAAGATTTTGCATGATTTGGATGGGGAAAATCCGTTATTTCTAATGTCTGGATTAGACCTTTTAAAATTCCATAACCTGATGAAACAGATGAAAGCATATCAACATTCCCATACATTTCAGTTCTACTTACGTTTTATGAATGGTCTGGAACAGCTGCTGACCATCTACAGAGACCCCAGCACTAACTGCATAAGCTAGCGACAACTTATCTTCCTTTTCCGCCCGTGCTCGGTTCACAAGCTGCAGAGAAATGACAACAGCAATGATGATAAATAATAAAGATATTAAACATAAGTCATTATTAAAACCTTTTTTAACAGCATCAATACATCATTGGCCACTAGGAAAAGCAACAAAAAAGGCATTGAAAAGACTGTTTTTACACTAATGATCATTTCTAATGGCCCGCTTGGGCCAATGGACTTTTTTTGCCTGCCACCAATGTAATTATTTCTTAGCAACATACTTTAATGTGTCAAAACAAGAAAGCTCTAGTTGTATACACTTTTGTTTTCAACATAATATTTCTTTTTGACAAAATGGCAACACAATGGCAATATAAAAAGATGAATTGAGTGTTAAAGAACAAATGAAATCAAAACGAACCATATGATTTCGTTAGCTCACATTGCAAGTTTTGCGGTGAGCAATTCATCTGTGCATACCACTACAGGGTTTCTGCAGGTTTCATCAAGTCAGATTTAAGACTTTAAGACCCCTTTAAGACCAATATGAATGAAATTTTAGACTTATACGGGGCTAAACACTAATGATCATTTCTAATGGCCCGGTTGGGCCAATGGACTTTTTTTGCCTGCCACCAATGTAATTATTTCTTAGCAACATACTTTAATGTGTCAAAACAAGAAAGCTCTAGTTGTATACACTTTTGTTTTCAACATAATATTTCTTTTTGACAAAAAATGATAAGTTTAACATTGTTAAAAGTATATTTATAGTGGAAACAATTACATAAATAATCAAAAGTATGTATTTGTTGGCTTTTGGTCCAAATTGATCGAGTATAACTTCTATTCAACCTAATGCTTTTCTGTTATAAAACCTTAAGTTTCATGCCTAATTATAAATATTATGTCTACTCACCCTCATTTCTGTAAAGAGTTTTTGTATGAATTGAAGATAAAGTAAAAACATATATTGTTCTGTTATTATCATGAGGAACTGAGCAATTGTTTTTAGATTTCTTTCCCTGGGAATTAATTTGGAGGAATTGCGGTAAAATATTTCTAACAGCTATTGTAAATTGTATCACTTTGCAAAAAAAAACTTAATTAAAAAAAAAAGGTTTTAGGATGGATTGTTGATGATTGGATGGATGTTGGCCTGATTGTGCAGCTTTACTTGCCCTGGGGAAAATTAGGACCTGTTAAAAAATGATTTAAGACACATAACACAGTATTTTAGTGAATTTAAGACCAAAAATTGTTTTTGAATTTAAGACATTTTAAGACTTTAAGACCAAGTGGACACCTTGCATTAAGAAAAAAAAATGTCCTTGTAATCTTAAATTTAAATCTGAAAATGTACTTCCTGTATGTTTTCAGATAAATTTTCAGATTCCGTCTGTCTTAGGTGTTAGGTGAGGCTAACATACTTAACCACGGCCCTCCAACAGTCAGTTTTGACAACAAACAAAAATGCAGAGGAGGTGTCTGTTTAGGTTGTTATAACTTTTCTAAAACCCATTTCTCGATCTTTCTGAATGAAATGCTTTACTTTACTACATCCAATCAACACGCAGTAGAAAAAAAACAAGCAACGTCCACTGTTTTTCTCATTTATTATTCCATTTCTATAGGAACTGCATCACAATACGAAAAAAAGGGTCACAGCTTCTGATTCATGTAGACTTTAAAGTCTGTATGAAATCAACATGTACAATGTTTATTTGGCTTGCGCACACTGTTGTTCTTCAGGTGAAAAATTAATCAACTGAAGAAAAAAAGTTTATTTTGGTAATCTTTAAAGTATGAATATTTGCTTCTGCATTTGGTGCTTTTCTGCTGACATCAGTTTGACAGCTTCAGAGACAATATTCTTAGCCATGACTTTCTTACCGCTAGTTTGCTATGAGGAAATGATGCGCAAAAAGAAAGCCTCGGCCATTACTTTATATTCAGGTTCAGTTGGAAGTACGTCAACATAATAAAAGAAGTCTCATCAACTTCCAGTTCACATTGACCTTAAAGTTTTTGAACTAAATTGAATGACAATTTGTGACAGTGGGGAAAAGCAGACAAATGTCCCTCAAAAATATACTATGGAAATCAATGGTTACTTTAAACAGCTTACTTAAAAAAAACACGTAATGTAAATGTAATGTGTATTTATATAGTGCATTTTATTGTGTATGGCCATGATGTGTATGGGGATGATTGAGAGGCCGTGATAGTTAAGGGCAGATGGAGGGAATTTGGCCAGGACACCGGGGTTACACCCCTACTCTTTACGAGAAGTGCCATGGGATTTTTAATGACCACAGAGACTCAGGACCTCAGTTTAACGTCTCATCCGAAAGACGGTGCTCACTGACTAGAATCCCCTTCACTTTACTGGGGCATTAGGACTCACACAGGCTGAGCGCCCCCTGCTGGCCTTACTAACACCACTTCCAAACAGCAACCTAGTTTCCCCATGTGGTCTCCCATCCAGGTAATGACCAGGCTCAGCCCTGCTTAGCTTCAGTAGACAATCATCAAAACATCTTTTATTTTCTCATAAATAAGAGAGCAAATAACTGCCAGAATTTTTCCTTTTTTTTGTCTGAACTATGATAATCACACATTAGACAGCAAAATAAATGGACTTACCTTGCTAAAATTGAGAGATGCTAAAGGGGGAGGGGTTTCAGCACGGTCAGTGATGATGTCCACCTCCGACACATAGGCCAAGTTAACAAGCATCACATCGCTAAGGTTGGGTTTACCACTGGACGGGGCACATTCTGATCACATGAGTCAAGGTGTCTTTTTGTCATTTATGCGTTGGTCACAAAAAATGCAATAGAGAAAGACAAAAGTGATAGAAGCTCAAAATAATAATGGACCCTTTTCACAAGACTGTTATGGTGCGTTTAACGGTTATCAGCATCTTAAATCTTTGAAAGTATTCAATATTCATTTATTTATTCATTTTCCTTTAGCTTAGTCCCATATTTATCAGGGGTCATCACAGTGGAATGAACCGCCAACTATTCCAGCATGTGTTTTACACTGTGGATGCCCTTCCAGTCACAACCCAGTACTGGGAAACACCCATTTGAAATACAGAGAGTATGTGAGCAGGACAATAAATTTGTTGTTCTCTCTTCTGGCTGTCATTATCACAATATTTTTTCCCTTTTTCTGAAAGTCTTGATAAGCCCATCGTGGAGTTTTTCTTTCATTATTTCAACAAATAGGGCTGTAAAAACTATTCGTTGTACTCTCCCATTCACTGCGCTCTAAGTTTACCCAACTATGACCCTTTCCGCTACTGAGAAACGCGGAAATGTGAAAAAGGCCCATCAATGCGAGATGTCAGCTGTAAGCCATACTGTGCATGTCTCGACTCTAGTTTCATGTGTGGCCTCTCATGTTAACAAACAGGATAAAATGACTGAATGAATGTCTGTCAGTAATGAGATGAGTGTCATGGCGGAGTCTGATTACTAACATGACAGACTGCAATCAGATACGAGCAGTATATGCAACAGACAGCAGACTGAGTGTGTTCATGGTGGAGGATTATGGATTCTGTAGAGTTAATGCTGACTTTAAGGTATTTGGATATATTTGAGATGTTTAATGATAGTAGTTCTACTAAAGCAGATCAAATGTTGTTTTTCCAGTCGCTTCATATAAACTAATCCTAAAACAGGAATACAACCAAAAGCAGCAAAGATAGTGCTGTCAGCAAATGTAACTTTGTTTAAGCTGACTCCAGGTGTTCAGCTGGTTTTTAGCTCTGAATATGTTTGCTTACACAGGAGTTTAGACTCCTTTCAAGCAGTTTGTATTAGAAGCCATAAAGAACTTTACGGTCCGTTCTGCTTGGCACAGAAAGGAAGTTTGTCTTTAACACTGGTAACTTACATACAACAATCACATAATAGCAACACTCATCAAGACAACAACATGAATTAAAAACTTATGAACGAATTAGCCCCATACATATTGCTGCAGATCATTCTTAACAACCGCACCATTCACATCAAACAGTGATCCGATTTAATACAACAACTGCAATTGGAATGAATGACTTTTTATAAGCATTTCTTCGGGCTCTAGGAATTTTAAAACTGCGTCCTGATGGTAACACTTCAAAAGCTGAGTGAAGAGGATGTGTACTATCTTTAAACATCGCAATTGCTGTTTTTCTCTATAAAGGAGTCAAATAAAATGTGCAACGAATGTTGTTTGTAACCAGTTATCTTATTTGCCTGAGGTGCGTTTCCCAAACAACGACGTAATTCGAGGCTGAACTATCATAGTATCATTGTTTGGAAAAAGGTTGTAGTGACGAGTGTTTCCCAAAACCCGTAGTTTCTCTGTCGCAGATCCATCATTTGAACCACGTTGGTTATAACGTAAAACGTCCATAATGATGCTCTAAACGGTGTAACAACTTCTTTAGAGAAGAACACCATGATTTCTTTGCGCAAATTATATTGTTTTACAAAAACACGCATTTAAAAAAAAAATCCAATATTAGTTTTGTTCAAAACATGCACTCGTTTTCCATAATCCTTAAAATACATGTAAATGACACATATAGGGCCTGTGTTTCCTTTACAAATATTATTGAGGACATTACATATTCTAATCTGAAACATAAAATTACTTAAAAAAGCTAACACGTAGAGTATTCTAATATCATATATAAATCATATAAATAAATAATGAGGCTATTTATTAAGAAATAAAATTTTATATTTATTAGGAAATAAAAAAAATCATACTTTAATAATAACATTAATGATGATGATTATTATTACTACTAAGTTGTTTATGCATTTATTTATTTTCAAACATTTTTTAAAAGTCTACTTACAATTTGACATGCAAAGCACTGCAGAAATGTTCTAACCAACAGGTCCATGTCATGTACAGTACAGACACTTATTAAATAACCTACTATAAATTAAAAACATTAACGTATGCTATGTTTTTTGTTTTCACAATCTTTGGAGACGTAACGTAAATTCCGCTTTTAAATAATAGGTCACCTATAGCTTTCATCATGAGCCATGGCTGTGTTCAAAATAACAGAAATGTTTTCAAAGTGCACTGCGAAGGGAGCGCAATTGTAAACATCAAGATCGCTCAAACTGAACTTTTTTTTTTTTTTTTGAACATTTTTTTATTGTAGAAAAATCACTTGAAATTAACATGAAAATACACTTTTTTTTTTTTTTTTTTTTACATTTTAACTCTTCCCCCCTCCCTCCCCCAAAGCATCCAGATTCAGTTGAACAGGTAAATGTATTATTATACATAGGCTAAGGCAAAGAAAAACATATACTTTATTACACAAATAAAAATTCACATTTACACATATCAATCAATTAACCTGTAGCGTGAGAGGTATTTGCTTGTGCCGTTGTGTGGTTATGTTCCAAAAATTGTATAAACAGATCCCAAATTTTATGGTACTCCTTTAATTTGCCCTTTATACAATAGGTGATTCTTTCCAGTGCAATGTAATGTGTCAAATCTTTCAGCCAGTGGTCAATGGATGGACTTTCTATATTTTTCCAATAGAGTGCTATCAAACGTCTTGCAATAACAAGACACATATCAATCATTTTAGTTTGATAACCTGGTAATGACAAACTTACAGGAAATAAACCCAAAGCACATATTTCAGGTGTAACTGGAACTGGTTTTAAAATAATTGAGGAAATTAATGTGATTACGTTTTGCCAGAAAATCTTAATCACCTCACATTCCCAGATACAATGAAAGAATGTTCCTTTATGTTTTTGGCATTTGAAACATATATCTGGGATGTTTGGGTTAAACTTGTTTAGTTTTTCAGGTGTGATATAGGTGCGCATTGCCCAGTTATATTGGATCATTTTAAATCTAGTATTAATTGACAAGTTCTGGGCTTTAACGCATATTTGGCTCCATTCTAAATCTGTCAGGTCAATTTGCAAATCTGTACACCAAGAATCTTTCTTAGATTCTGATGTTTCTTTAGAGCCATTGACCAATTTGCTATAAAACAAAGAAATATAATTTGTCGTAGGATTCTGATAAAACATAATTTTTTCTAATTCAGTTTGTAGAGGTCTAGCTAATGAGTAGTTTTGCTTTACATTAATATAGCTGCGAATTTGTAAGTATTTAAAAAAATTCGTCGTTGGGATTCCAAATTTTTCATTAAGGTCTTTAAAGGACATTAGTGTTCCTCCTTCGAATAAGTCCCCTATCTTTCTGATACCTTTTAATGCCCACTGTTTAAAGCCAAAATCATTTTTCGCTGGTTTAAAATCTTTGTTTCCCCAGATAGGGGAAAAATATGAAAGATTTGGAACTTTTCCTAATGAACACTGAGCATCATTCCATACCGTTAAGGTGTTTTTAACAAATGGATTTTTAGTGGTCTTTTTTAAATTTTTATATGAATCGGAGTACAAATACCTCTCCATATCCATCTCTTTTGCTATCGTTAATTCTATTTGTACCCAAGACAGTTGTTGAGGTGAAAACCAATAGGTGGCGTTAGCTAGTTGGGCAGACCAATAGTACCACTGCAAATTGGGCACTCGTAAACCTCCTCTGTCGTAGGGAAGATATAGCAATGTTAGTCGGAGCCTTGCACGTCTATTGTTCCAAAGGAATTTAGTTAATTTTTTTTTCATACTGGAAAAAAAACCTAGTGGAGGGGAAAGTGGAATAGAGCGAAATAAATATAAAAATTTGGGAAGTATATTCATCTTTATAATATTTATGCGGCCAAACAGAGAGACTGATAGCGTGGACCATCTATCTACAGATTCGTTAACTTTAGTTATGACTGGATTGTAATTAGTAGGGACTAACCTGTCAATTGTAGGGGTAATGATTATTCCTAAATATTTGAAGCCATTAACTGCATTTGTAAATGGGTGTTCAATTGGTGGCTTATTTCTTTCTTGAGTGTTTAAAAAAAGAATGGATGATTTGGAGTTGTTGATTTTGTAGCCAGAGAATTTTCCAAATCTATCAATCAACTTTAACAATGCTGGTACTGACCTCTCAAGTCTTGTTAGGAAAAAAATAGAGTCATCTGCATATAATGCTATTCGATGATCCTGGTCTTTAATTGTAATACCCTTAATAATAGAGTGGTTTCTGACTGCAACTGCTAAGGGCTCTAGTGCTAAAATAAAAAGCATTGGGGACAAAGGGCATCCTTGCCGTGTGCCTCTGTATACATTAAAAGGTCTTGATATTGTATTATTAGTTTTAACTTCAGCTATTGGTTTAAAGTATAATATTTTTACCCAATTAAGAAATGAATCTCCGAAACCAAAACAAGTCAATACGTCATTCATGTAACTCCACTCTACCCTGTCAAAAGCTTTTTCTGCGTCGAGTGAAAGTATACATGTGTCAGAGGCTTCCCTCTTTTCATACAGAATGTTTAAAACTCGCCTGATATTATGAGTAGCCTGACCATTTTTGATAAAACCATTTTGGTCTAAACCTATTATAGATGGGAGGCATTTTTCCAATCTTGATGCCAAAATTTTTGCGATGATCTTTGCGTCTGTATTAAGTAGGGAAATTGGCCTGTATGACTCGCATTTGGTAGGGGATTTATCAGGTTTTAAAATTAAAGTAATTAAGGCGTTTCTTAATGTGGGTGGTAAATATCCATTTTTAAATGATTCAACATACATTTCTTTAAGAGGACCAACCAATTTATCTTTGAAAAGTTTATACATGTCAATTGGTAGCCCATCAGGGCCTGCTGTTTTGCCATTCTTTAGGTTTGATATAGATTCTAAGATTTCACTTTCTACTATTATTTGGTCTAAATAATTTTTATCATCTTCTGATATACGTGGCAGTTGAATATTATTAAGAAACTGGACTTGGTCTTCAATGTATTGTGCTGACTCAGATTTATATAGCTCTTTATAAAAGAGAACGAAAGCATTGTTTATCTCTAAAGGATTAGATTTTAGTTCACCATTTAGTGTTTGAATACTATTAATGGCTTTTTCTGTCTCCAGTTTTTTTATTTGCCATGCTAATAATTTTCCGGCCTTTTCTCCGTGTTCATAGAAATATTGTTTCAATCTTATTAAGCTGTTTTCAGCCTTTATTGCAGAGAGTTTGTTGTATTGAGCCCTAAGTTTAAGCAGTTCATGGTTAATAGTATTTGACGTGTCTGTATATACCTTTTCCTCTACAAGCTTAATTTCTTTTTCTAATAAATTTAATTCCAATTGAAGTTTATTTGTTTTTGAACTTGTGTAACTAATTATCTGACCTCGAATATATGCCTTGAATGCTTCCCATCTTACACTAGCTGATGTTTCATTTTTGTTATTTTCAAAGAAGATATCTATCTGTACTCCAATGAATTTTAAGAAATCTGAGTCATGTAACCATTTTGGGTGTAAGCGCCAACGATGAGTTTCTTCAAAATTATTTACTGACTTATAAACTAAGGCCACTGGGCCATGATCTGAAATGACTATAGGATCATACTGACATGATGTTACTCTGGGAAAAAGATTGTTAGAGATTAAAAAATAATCAATACGAGAGTGGCCCTTTGTCACTGTGGAACAGCATGAATATGTTCTTTTAGTAGGGTATAATTTTCGCCATGGGTCACATAAGTTTAGTTCTTTAATGAAGTCCCATATCTTTCTTCTAGACTGTATGTGTGTTGTATCTAAACCTGTTGAACGGTCTAGGTTAGGAGATAATGTGCAGTTAAAGTCTCCTGCAATTAATAATTTTCCTGGTAAAGATGAAAGTAAAAGAAATACTTTTTCAAAAAAACTTGGACAATCTGTGTTAGGTCCATACACATTAGCCAGAATGATGTTTTCATTATAAATAGAACCTTGGATAATTATGTAACGTCCAGCTGAATCCTGTAAGACCTTAAATATTTGGAATGGAATTGACTTGTGTATTAAGATCATTACTCCTCTAGCATTAGGAGAAAATAAAGCTGAATAAATTTGGCCTTTCCAGCGTCTCTGTATTGGTGTTATGTTGTTTGACGAAATATGGCATTCTTGCAGAAATACTATTGAAGGGTTAAATTGTTTTATTCTGGTCATTATTTGCTTAATTTTAGTTAGTTTACCTAGACCTCTCACATTCCATGATATTATTTTTAATTCTGAATTGGATCCCATTACCATGCTAGTGCATAGTTTGATTAGTATTACAAGTTTGTGCCTTAGCCTGTTTAAAATGAAATGCCACTTGCCCTATAATCAATGAATAATGAAAACAACCTAGGATGCTTTTAAAACTGGCTTCCTGAACTCGCCAGCATTTTACCCATGTTAACACAAAGACTGAAGATTCAACACTTTGTGTCACTGATCCTATTTTAGGGATCAGCATAACGCAAATATTACGTGTGTTTACTATCTCACGCTCCCACAAACAAACGATCATGCATATTAGGAGTTGATTAACAGCACACAATAACGTCTGATAAATCCAATATAAATCATACAGATTTTTAAAATAGGTCTAATGCTATCCTGCAGGTTTCGAAGTCAAATAACAGAGAGAGAAGAAAAAAAAAAAAAAAAACATTAAATAAGAATAATTGAACATAAATATACTGAGTTTCACTGGTCAAATCACAGATACAATAAGTTCTTGATTGTCATTGCGTGAATGTTTTTTCTTTATCTGTATTCAAACTGACTGGTAAAAAAATAATAATAAATAAATAAATAAAAAAGGGAAAAATAAATAAATAAATAAATAAATAAATAAATAAATAAATAAAAAAAACTGAAATAATAAGCACTGACCATATCTGTATATAGGTCCATTGGTCACATCTCAATGTCAATCAGTCACTTTTAAACATTTGTTTTCTTCTATATTCGATTGTCCTGACTGAAATATTAAAGGGCCACGAAACCCCCTGTCTCAGCAGGGTGTTTTCACACCTCTGTTTTGAAAAAAGTCAGGAAAGTTGGGCGTGTCCAGCTCTGGGAGTGTGGGAGTGTCGGGGGAGGGAAAGAGGATAAGATTTTGCATAGAAGGGAGTTAACATTTGGGCGCGCGCTAAGTTTGACAGGAAAAACAAACACACAGAGGCTGATTGAAACGGCGAAAGGTAGCGTCAGAAAGCCGTGTGTGTATAGACTATCCTGTCACAAATTGCAGCGAAAATCCTGCATGACGGGAATAGTTTGTGCTTACATGTTTACACTCGGAGACCAGCATTTAAACAAAGGGCAGTCCACTGCAAACACTTACCAAATCTGTAGACAGACAATCAAACTGGAGCTGTGTCTTTTTATTAAAAGGAGACGAGCAGCAAATCCAGATTTCACCATTTCCAGATGAGAAAAAGCTCTCGGGTAAAAATGTTCCTTACAAACGCATTTCTGTCGCGTGCACTGTAATCCACACGTGAGTCCAGCTGCTCTCTCGTAAAGGGAAAATGAAAACAAAACCTTCGTTGCAACACACTAATAACACCTACGACTCTTGTCTTGAAATTCTTGTACTTTTACTTGTTTTGGCAACACAACGTGGCGTCTCTCTGCCGTCTGAACGCTGTAAACTGGTAAACAGTCTCCGGAGCTATCATGCATATTAATGAAGTTTCGCGTCATACACAATAGAGCGCGCTGGTTGGTTTGAAGCACGTCTTTCTCATGAATTAATACTGCACACTCAGATGCGTCAGAGCGCCCTAGAAAGGACAGACAGCCACTCTGCGGCTGGATTTACACCCAAGTATCTCATGGCCGTGACGTAGCTTCAAAAATTCGTTTCAAACCGGAAGAACGAATTTGCTCAAAATAACGCAAAAACAACCAATTTTCACTTTTTAGTGCTATATATGTGTCCTAATAGTGTTTATAGCAGCGTGGGACACATATATGACTGTCAACAGCTCAAAAAATGTGTTTTGGTGTTTCGTGACCCTTTAACAACTTGCATCTTTCATGTTACGGATGTATTTTTCCACCTCAGCTGGGCTCTCAAATATGCGGTCACGTCCAGCGTGAGTGACTCGTAGCTTTGCAGGGAAGACTGTCCCATATCGAATGTCCATGTCTTTAAGTTGTTGCTTCACTTCGTAGAATTTTCGCCTCTTCAGATGTGTTTCTTTCGCGATATCTTGAAAAAACTTAACTTCGTGTTCATCGTATGTTACCTTTCCTTTAGCCCGCACATGTTGCAGCACTTTGTCTTTATCCTTCGAATTCAAGAAACGCGCGATGAGTGTTCTAGGAGTATTTCGGTCTCGGCGATCCTGTAGGCGGTGTGCTCTTTCAATAATTATGGGGCTGGAAAAAGAGCTCTGTCCCAGTACTTCAGGTAGCCATCTTTCAAGAAATCCCGTCGCATCTGTGCCCTCCACCCCTTCTGGTAGACCGGTAAGACGCACGTTATTGCGACGACTTCGATTTTCCTGATCTTCCAGTTTAGCTCCTAAAAGTTTCACCTGTTGCTGGAGACTGTCTACAGTATTTTGCGCCACGGTTATCCGATCTTCTGTGTCGCTGATGCGCTGTTCTGCCGTGGTTAATCTGTTTGAAAAGTCTTTGACCTCTTGTTTTACCTCCTGTATGGCTGAGAAAATCTCCGTAAATTTGATTGAGAAGTCTTCTCTCATACTTGCGATTGCATCCATTATGGCACTCTTTTGGTTTTTATCAATGTTTGCGCTGGTTTCTTTAGCTTCGTATGTTGCGCTAGCCTGGCCAATGGCGGACTCGGCATCTTCTTGATTTCCGTGTTTCTTCTTTGTTGTACGCGATGCCATTTTATCTTGGAGTTATTTAACGTTATAGTGGTTTGTTGGTTATATTTTAGTTGAGTTTGTGGCTGTTTTAAAGCGAATTTCTCGAATGCTGCAGGAGCGTGAATAGATACGTCCGATCAATGCGCCGCCATGTTGTCCTCTCTCAAACTGAACTTTAATTGAAAGCAAATTACACCTAAGAGTAATAACTTCAATGCTTAAAAAAAAAAAATCCAAGTTTAAATGTTAGAATGTTCTAAATGAATAGGGCATGGGGGGATAACTGGGAATAGCACACAGCCAGGAACTATGTTTCTAACTACAGCTCTAGAGGTGTAGTTGCAAGCATAGAAGTTTGCGACACAGTTTGCGAATGTTTGTTGGAACGATGGATTTGGGAAACCAAATCAACGAACTATGTTTGTAACGACACAACTTGTGACCTTAATTTGCTAACGATGGTTTTCGGAAACGTACCCCTGATTGATCATTTGCGATAATTTCTTCTTCTGTTTAAGTGTTATCAAACCATGAAACAATATTATATGTGAAAACACTCTCTATTAATGATCTATATGCTATGTTTAAAGTCTGTGTACTAACATTAAAACTGCTCAACTTGAGGAGGCGCTGACTTGCCTTCTTGTAAACAGCCTCTACGTTACTATCAAAATTCAGTTTATTGTCAATAATTGTGCCTAAATACTATTTTTACATTTATGATGACTGGTTTATAAAATCTAGTAACTTGAGAGTACAGTTCCTTACACACTAGATGTTCCATACATTTACAAAGAACAGACGCGAGCGTGATTGGATGGAAATAATTTAACAATTTTGCATGAGGTATTTAAGGTACCGGAATAACTATTGAATTTTTCCAGGCTAATGGTACAAAACTATTGTCTAGTAGTATTTGAAACAGTGCACACATAACCCAATTGTTTTTAGATTTGTATTTGAGTAAAACATAATCTGTGATTAAAGCCAACATGAGGTAAAAACACAACTTATCTATTTTCTAAATGCATATTATAGAGCAGAGTCGCCCAAATTAGGGCACGTGGGCCAAAGTTGGCCCAAGGTAACCATTGATTTGGCCCGCCAACCAATCAGAGAAGAGATGGACAGAGATGGGAAATGTTTGGCCGAATCCCTCAGACAGAAATTGTCATTTCTAATTTTACATAACCTTTTGTTTGTTTGTATAATTGCTGAGCTACAAAAAAAAAAATCAAAACTGGAATTAAATGTTTCAATTGAATGTGAATTAATCAGATTTTTAAAGGGTCATGAAACCCTAAAACACATTTTCTTTTAGATACTTGATTTTGATTGAACATTGACGATACATTATTTTGATTGAACTATTGATACGATTAAAGTATTTTTTTTTTTTATTCTTTTTTCTATTATTAAATTAATAAAGTTTGGTATATTTAGCTTCGGCCCACCACCCTCAATCGAGTTTGGATTTTGGCCCTTCATAAGAAAAAGTTTGGGCACCCGTTATAGAGCTTAGACCATAGGTCTCATACCCGATTCCTGGAGGGCCACAGCTCTGCACAGTTGTGCTCCAACCCTAATCAAACACAGCTGATCCAAATAATCAAGATGTTCAAGACTACTAGGCTGCATCCGAAACCGCCTACTACTCAGTAGGTACTGTATTTGAATTTAAACGTACTACTCGGCCGTTAGAAAAGTACTTTCTATACAGTATGAATGGGATCATGGGATAACACAGCGTGCATGGGATGCACACTTCAGAATCTCGCTGGAAGTAGTAGGTCATCCGAGTACTTCTCGCATACCGATTTTTAAATTCTAAGAATTCAGATATACTACTCGGCTCACATACTGATTTTAGCATACTATAGTATGGAAGTATGCAGTTTCGGATGCAGCCCTAGAGACTATTAAGCAGGTGTGAGTTGGAGGTGGTTGGAGCTAAACTATGCAGAGCTGCGGCCCTCCAGGAACTGAGTTTGAGACCATTGTCTTAGACCAAGCATCGTGTTAGCGCTCCTCAAATTGACCCGAGAGATCTATGTTTAGTCTGAGAAATTATTTATAACTTAAGAAATGACCATAATTATTATATAGACGCAATTACAAAAAAAAAAAACAGTGTTACCAATTAAAATGAAACTCATGTTTGCACTGCAGATGAGGACCAGATGTTGTCAATTACAAATGTATAAGTTTTAATTATGAAATTCAGCATATGGAAATATGATGGACAAATAAAATGATACTTTAAATATAAAAAAAACCTACAAAACTACTCCGCTATGGAATGAGTATTTTTGCAATTTTAATTCAAATTTAGTGGGAATTTGTATTAATTTTGTTTCATCAACTGAAACATTTTTACACAGGATATGTTTACAAGTTAAATGATTAAAAAAAGAAGACTGTCCTTTCTGATTCTGGAAAGCTTAACATATACAGATGGCAGTCTGGCCAAAACAATTCTGTTCATAGAGACTTGTGAAGATGGTTATTCATCACTTGTGTAAACCAATGCAATACATGGCTAGACTAACCGTCTGAAAGAGTCCTCTCACAATACAATACTAAATATAATGCTTATATAACATATCTAAATATACTTATAATATAAGATTATCTCCCTATTTAGTACAAACGACTAATGAAGATGAATGCACATCAGCAGATTAGCAAGAAAACCACTCATGATGACCAACACCATCATAAAAATAGAGAATGATGCATGAAAAACACGAACTAAAATGCCTAATTGTGATGTGCACACTACACATACTACTGCACGTCAGGCAGTGTGGCAGAGAGACGTTAGCGTTCAAGGCAAGCTAGCTGACGCCCCCTGAGCACGCATGCGTAAAACCGTGCGCGGAAAAGCAGCAATGCGTGCTTGACAGCTTGTCCACTCTCCTTCACTTCCATTAGTGACCGAGACTGATACTGGAAATAAACGCGCCAAAGCCTTCTGTTTAGGAGAGAAGCATCATAGGTTTCTAAATAGGTCTACATTTAATAATTTAGCAGACATTTCTGGATTTACATAACCCCATTTCCACAGCTGTTTCATATTTTGTATGTTCGTTAATGAACAAGGCAAACGATTCGTGAACCCAGTCGACTGAGTCAAGTTGAACATATCTTTTATATAAACGAATCATTCTAGTTCACCTCAGTGCACCACTCGTTGTCTTTTCAACAAAATAATATGTTAAACAATGAGATTAATATATTAAATAGTTTGATTTGGTGCGTTTCACGGACTCGCAAACACGATAGACGACAACATTAAATTAAAATGACAATTTCATTAAAAGACAAGTACTGTGGCATACGTACTTTAAAATGTTTGAATATATTTATACACACTTTGCCACCACCAATGACAACACAATAATATGCAGAAACGACCAGCGAGTTGGTTCAAAAGATTCGACTCATCTGAATGAATCAAAAAACCCCGCAGCAAAAATAATGTCAATTTCATGTTGGCTTTGTGAGCTAAACCGACCAATAATCAAACAATCGATAATATATCTAGAAAATATTCATTACAGAACACTTCTTTGATATCTTCATGTGTTCTCTGAACATGATCACAGTCAAATTACACAAATACTCTTACACGTCGTCTAAAACACGATTTTGCTGAAAAACATCAACCCAAACCTACATTTCCTATCGCCCGAGTCCAAACGTGAGCTAATATTTGCAGGCCATAAACTAAAAGCCAGCGTTATAAGCGTAGCAACCAATCGCAGACTGAAATGCGCAGCACCTGACTCGACATGCGCGAAACACGGAAGCGAATGCCGGGTGGAAACACATCACCAGGCAGAAAACCACTTTGGCAAACCAGGCCTCTTACAGTTGTGAATCCCGACGATTCAATGACAAGCCGCGACGACAAAAGGATACTCAACGTCAGCATCTTAGACGGGTAGTCGAAAGCGACGACCTCTCCTTGCAAGCGCTGCCCCAGGCAGGTGAGGCAGGAGACGTGGCTCCCGACGCTGAAATACTCTCCTGGTCCAGGAGCCGCCATCTTCTCCGCCAGGAAACGGAGCAGTCGCTGCACGTAAACACGCGCAGCCGCGTCAGCACGGGGATGGGAGCGCGAGTGGGTGGGCGTGGCGTGAGAATGAATGAAGTGACGCAAAAAAAAAAAAAAGACCGCCGCAAGTGAGGTCACGCCCACTTTACTATGGAGCAGTAGTGGGTCGTGAATTTACTACAGCATTCAGTCATCCGCGGCTCCTGCTGTTTTCGGACGACTATTTTGAAATGAGATGGGAGACAGCGGGTATCTTCTGGCATCTGAATGAGCTGTTTTTTTCTATTTCAGAAAAAGTCATGTTTAAAATGACTATAATTTTATACAGTGGGGAAAACCTGCTATTACAGCCCTGTTTTAAATGTCTTTTTGTCTAAAGCAGAAAAATATTTTATATGCATCACTTACATTAAAATACAAATACATTATTTGCTGTTTATCTGTTGGAATCAAACAGAAATATTGTCATATTATTTATAAAAAAATATTTTAACAAACAATGTGTAATAATAGTGATAAGATTTTACATAAAAATATATATATATATATATATATATATATATATATATATATATATATATATATATATATATATATATATATATATATATATATATTGTCTTCTGGTATGCATTTTTTTGTTTTGATATTTAGTGTAATGCAGAAACAATATGCCACATGCATCATTAAATACATTAAAAGGTTATATCAAACATTTTTATATTCAAAAATATTGTTATATTTCATAAATTCACACACACACACACACACACACACACGCACACACATATATATATACACAGTTGAAGTCAGAATTTTTAGCCCCCCTTAGATTTTTTTCCTTCTTTTTTTAAATATTTCCCAAATGATGTTTAACAGAGCAAGGAAATTTTCACAGTATGTCTGATAATATTTTTTCTTCTAGAGAAAGTCTTATTTGTTTTATTTCGGCTAGAATAAAAGCACTTTTTAATTTTTAAAACCCATTTTAAGGACAAAATTATTAGCCCCTTTAATCTATAATTTTTTTTGATAGTCTACAGAACAAACCATCGTTATACAATAACTTGCGTAATTACCCTAAACTGCCTAGTTAACCTAATTAACCTAGTTAAGCCTTTAAATGTCACTTTAAGCTGTATAGAAGTGCCTTGAAAAATATCTAGTAAAATATTATTTACTGTCATCATGGCAAAGATAAAATAAATCAGTTAAAATAAATGAGTTATTAAAACTATTATGATTAGAAATGTGTTGAAAAAATCTTCTCAACTGTATATGCAATGAGAATTAAAAAATTATTAACTATATTTAATATAAAGTACTTATAATAACTCTGTTTCTTATTTCAAACCCAAATAAATATAGCTAAAAATACAACTATAATTAAACTGCGTTAATAAACGTAATAATGTATTATTGACCATTAATCATTATTTTAAACAGCCATTAAAATATAGAAAAATCTTAAAAGATGCCATAAAAACGAGCTGAATGAAAATGAGCTTCAGTAAAACATCTGCCACAAATATTTAAACTCAGAAATTGAAGGTGAGATGCAGAAAATATATACCGTGACAGGACGAATACATCTGCATCACCATCAGCCATCTACAGAGCATTAAACAGTTCATCATTACTACAAAGAACTGACGAACAGCAGGAGTCAAAGGGACAGCAATTTTTAATGATTAATAGTCACAGTAATAGATTGCTCAAATAGCGTGTATTGCACATGTGTACACATATATGCACCCTATATACACGTGTGTAGCAGTTAGTATACACACCTTTGTATTGTCGCAACATGAAAGCGTCGAAAGAACACAATAAATCAGGGAATGTGCTTTGATAATTTCAGAGAACTTCTGCATATCAATATGACCAGAAGAGAGACGAGAAAGAGAGGAAAAGAAGGAGCTTAAAAATCGAAAGGTTAAAAGAGCTCACGAATTGAAACACCCAATCACAACAGAGTGATGTAAGAACAGCATAGAAATGAAGGGACGGTGAAGGAGACACAACCGCTCTTTCGAAAAAGAAAAAAAATGTCAAAAAATATACAAGCACTCTTTGAACCTCGACGATCATAGGTCACTACATATACACAACATATGATTTAGCAATAAATATACATATTTACCCAATAGCAAAAAATGTGGCAGACGGTAAAGCTATCTTCCATGGCGAATGTCTTTTACACGTACAGAGGTTTTCTCAAAGTCCATCGTAAGGCCCTGTTCACGCTCACGTTGTTTAGTTTTTTTTTCTTCTTTGTGTAAAGGTCATTGAGAAAGAGACTGCAGTGGAAAATGTCAATGAACAGCCTCCCTCAGTGCCTTGTTTAAAGTGACAATTCACCCCCAAATAAATCATGCTGTAAATAACGTTCAATTTCCTGACAGACCAATCATTTCGCTTTATTAAAGCTCAATGTATCACGAAGAGCCACTGGAATTAAAGAGGTAGTTCACACAAAAATCAAGATTGCCTCATTGTTTAATCTTTCTCATGTGGTTTTAAACCATTATGAGCATTTTATTCTGTTGAACAAAAAAGAAGATACTTTGAAAAATGCTGGGATTATTGCAGTCTCATCAGGATTTTGCTGAAAGAAAAAAATAGATATGTTTTTACTGATTTTGTGGCGAGTTTTTGCTAAATTTGTGGCATTTTTTTGGCATTTATTTTATTGTTTTGCTTAGAAAATTTCTTTATTAATTTCTTGACCTCGAAAACCATTGATCTGTAATTAATGCAAAGAAAACACAGAGAGAGACAACATCTAGAGCAGGGATGCCCAAACTTTTTCCTATGAAGTGCCAAAAACCAAACTTGATTAAGGGTGGTGGGCCGAAGCTAAATGTAATGAACTGTATTACATTAAAGTTGCCACTGTAATTTAATAATATTTTAATTATATTAAAAAATAAATAAAAAAAAAAACTTACAATACTTATATGAATAATTATATATACATATGTTTTTTTTTACATTTTATAATTTACTTCTTGCAATAAAACCAACTAGGAATGTCCAGATCCGATCACATGATCGGAAATTGGGCCCGATCACATGGTTTCAGACTCGATCGAAATCGGACGTTACCACCCGATCAGGACTTGAATATATATGTATATTATCATTATTGTTTAACACATCTATAGTTATACGGTGGCACAGACCTCTTTCTTGACTTCACAAAGAAACAGCAGTGCATGCAGCATGACATCACTGGAAAATAAATGCCAAGTGGCCCATACTGTTTGACAGCTATTTGAACACGTTGATGAAAATGATGCCATTCGGAGAGAGTATGTGAGAAAAAAGAGCAAGAGAAGGTGACACTTATGATGACAGATGCATATTTACAATATATAGAAGTTTAGCGACTGATACAACTGAATGGCATGGTGGAAATTTGTCCTGATTGCCTAAAATATACAGGAAATCTCTGGGAATGAAAAAAAAAAATTGTTAGCTCCACAAAAGTTTTGGGACATTTGCTTGATTTTGCTCTTAATTCAGCAAGGTGGTATTGCAAAGTCCTGGAGGGTCTGCCATTGACTTCAGTGTAGGGAAAAAATGACAATGGAATTCAATGGGTACAACAACCAGCATTATTCAAAATATCTTCTTTTGAGTTCAACAAAAGAAAGAAACTCATATAAGTCTGGAACAAGTGAAGGCTGAGTAAATTATGACAACTTTCAGTTTTGGGTGAACTAACCCTTTAATTTTGACTCTCAATTAGCAATTTACTTTAAATCACCAGAAATTTCAACAACAACAAAACTTTTTAATGTTTTATCAAAAGAAATAAAGTCACTTACATCTTAGATGGTGCATAAACTTTCATTTTTGGGTGAACTATCCCTTTAAGAAAGCCAAGCGTCATACTGTATTACATCTGATGGATTATTTCCTCTCTCTATGTATTGCTCAACCCAACACACCCAAGGAGAAGGTTTTCAAGCCTCAAAATAGGGACCAAAATGTCAGCTGATTCCTCCTTAAATTAAAAAAAGGATCGAAAAAGTAAAGCTTTCACCACCAACTGCACAGCCAATAAACTGTTTGACACCATATAAGGTGGAGATACAAAACTATGCACAAATGGTTGGTGATTTACATCCAAACGTTACAAAACCTGATCACAGTAGTTCCTGATTCAGACAGCACATCATCCCATAGCCACATAGAAGAGGGAAAATCTCTTAGTGTATATTACAGTATCTACGTACACAGGCGAGTGCCTGATTTTTCACAAAGTGTTCGTTTCCTTTTGCTCTTTTGCCAAGTCAAAGCACTTGGTACGCAAACGATAGCAAGACAGAATGAACAGCTGAAGGTGACGTTAGTGATTCAACATACAGAGCAAAAAACTGCTGAAATGTGTAAATGCTTTATCCGATGGTGACATGGCTCTTCGTAGAGGACTGTTTTTGCAGAAAACTGGCCGATGTTTGTTTTTTATTTTAAAAAGTTATTGCCCAGAGGCGATGAGGCTGTCGAAACGACAAGATGTACGTCATTTATCATAGATTTACAACAAGACACACACTGATCCAGAAGCAATGCGACTTACTCTCAGCCATCATTTCTGACTCCAAATAAATAAATCAAATGAGAGCAGAGTCAAGAAATGCGCATCAAAATTTCAATATCAACCGTGAACTAATAAATGTACACATAGGAAAAAAAAAACGAGTTCGTGCGTGATTAAAAACGCATTAGCTGAGATTATTCACTTTGCTTTTAATGCCTCGTAATTTGCGTCTGAGAACTGAAAGTGAAAAATAAACGCAATTATCGGACCTACAGTGTAGTATTAGTGCAAGATGCTTGAGGCCCGGTTCAGTCTCATTATTAAAAAAAAGTCTTCGCCTTTAGGCATGTCAGGCATTAAATAAAGACGCAGTAAATTAATTCGAATTTGGCCCACCAAAAAAGCTGTTGTCACACACAGTGAAAATGTAATGATCGTTATTTCAGGGTCATAAACAAGCCATCGCGTTTCATCCACAAGTGATTAACCAGCTATTAGACGATAGTTATGAACAATACTAGTTAGTCTGGTGAAAAATAGCCATATCAATAGCGTAAAAGCTATATCAAAAGATGACAGATGTAACCAAAACGCTAAAGTACTTTAGTGTTAAACAAACAAAATAAAAAGTGGTAGTCACTCTTATTGCCGGAAAAAAATCTTGAAAACCTGAAAAAGGACAATGCCAAATGCACTGCACAGTGACATAAAATCAACATTATCGATAATATCTGTACCACGCTGTACATTCCTTATCAGAGAATACTTCAAATCAAATGACAAAATTAACACTGATACAGACTCTTTTTTTGTTGTTGTTGTTGTTTGTTTTACATTTTTGTACAAAAAGGAAATGGTTCAATAAAAAAAGTCACTGCTAACACTCTCTCGCCAGTGGAAATAAAGTCAAATAAAAGGAGCCAAACAAATGTACAAAGGAAGGTGAGGTTAAAAAAACAAACAAACAAGCAAAAATTGGTCACAACATTGTCAGTGTTTCCAAACAATCACGTCATGTGCTAGCCTACGGCACAGGACCGATAAATAAAACAATCGTTGAATTTCTCTCGTTCCTTTGTTCTTTCGTTAACAGTAAAATAAAAATGTATCAAAAAGGTTTACCGATACAACATTTACATAAAAATGAAACAAACGAAAAAATATATATAACAAAAAAATAAAGAAAGAAACCGGGGCAGGAGGAGGATAATTGTTTTGTGCTCTCCATCGTTCATGGCTAAAATTCTTTTTCTTTGAAAAAATTAAGGCAATTTGAAAAACAAACAAATCAATGTAAGTTAAGTCTGAGGACTCGTGATTCGTTAAGTATTGGTGTTGAATGTTTTCCTTAGTATAAAAGGCACCAAGTTCTTCGAAAAAAAAAAGTCTTTCTTTCTAACAGCGTCTTCGCCCGAAGGTGAAGACTGAAATCCTTTCTTCGTCGTTTACACCTTTCGTCGTAAAACGGATGAGTTGCTGTTATTTACGTTTATTTGCGAATATGTCATCACGAAGACGTATATTCCCCCAAAAAAGTAGTTTTTTTTTCTCTGAGAGAAAAGGAATAAAAGGCTAAGCATCCTTCTTCCACGTTCTGAAAAGTCTGCAGACTCTTTTACGGTATGTATGTACAACCACAGCTGATAAGAAAATGTCCGATAGAGGGGATATAAAGTATGTTCAAATGTGTATACGGTACACACAAAACTACATATATATATATATGCACACATATATGTATATATGTATGTTTATTTATATATATATTATATATATTTATATTTCTTGTATGTTTGTGTGCTTTTCATAACAGGATACTATACAGATGAACAAGTATACCATGAAAAAATCAACACGGTACAGTGTAAACGAGTATACTTGTCTGCAAAAGGTGTTTCGACGGCATCTGGACATCGAGTTCCTCTTCAGGGAACCGCGCTCAACTGTGAATGAGTGTATATTTGTGTTTTGTGCTGAAGTATTTTTGCTGCTTGTTGGCTTTTTTGGAACTTTGTACATCACTTATACTTTGTACAGAAAACAAAGCTTTTTTTCGCGGCTCTCCGTGCGACAACATCCCTGTGCTGTCGTGTTTTTCCCTTCCTCCTCTTCTTCTTTTTTTTTTTGCATGTACTTCTTTACATCCTCAGTCTAACACAACGAGAAAACGAAATCAAAGGCCTCTCTTTCTGAAGAGTACTTCCATTGTTCGGCCTGTCCAGCTGCGCAACCCTCACTGGAGCGGTCCTGTAATTACCCATCATGCCTTTGTTGTCCACTTTGGGCAACGGTTTGCTATGCTTTAACCTCAGAAAAGCAAAAAGTGGGTGTGCTGTGAACGTGTCAGTCAAGCACCTGGAAATGAGTGACGGACCGAGGGAACCAATCAAAGAGCTGGGAGGAGGAACATGAGGCGTGACGTCAGGGTGACCAGTGCCAAGCACGTGTGGACGAGAAGACTGGAGCAGTGATGACCTGAACTCGCTCTTCTACAACACGGGCTCCTCCTCCATCGGCTCCTCTGCTGATCTGAGGGGACCAGTCATTGGGTAAGGATTAATGAGAGAGATTTATCAGCTTCTCTGGCTATGTCATGGCACAGAAACAGATCAAGTTTACCACATTTTAGAAATATCACTTTTCTATGATTATAAAAAATATTCTAACAATTAAAAGTCATCAACTGCGATAAAAATAGATAAAATATTTAATTTAAAGTCTCTCCAGATAGAAATTGTTGTCTGATAATGTTAAAAATTGGGCATTCCACAAGAATATGTTTGGTAACGATTAATGAAGGCTAAAATGATGTATTATTTGAGGTAAAAACGCACAGCACCATATTGACATCTAAACATAATAGCAGAGTTGCAGTACCTGCTGGTTTCAGTGGAGGTGGTTTGCTGTTCATTGTCCACAGTGAGAGAGGCCATGGCGGTCAAAGTGTCTGCCTCGTCCTTCTCTCGCCTCTGAGCGTCCAGTAGAGACTGACCCACCGTGGGAGCCAACCTCTGCAGCGACGTCCAGTGTTTACCTGCACATCACCAGAACAGGTCAATCAGCAGTAAGACATGAGGGATTATAAAGTGATCAATATAGTGATCAATAAAGCAATGAAAAGAAACAATATACTGTACTTAATTGTACATACAGTGCCAATAAAAACCATCATACCCTGTGAAACTCTATTCCTTTACTCACATTACACCCTGCTATCAAAAGACCTTTGGGATAAAGGTGTAGAATGCCACAGGTTAGGAGAAGGCTACAAAAACATTGCAACGGTTGAAAAAGCTATTTGTAATGTGAGTTGATTTCAGGCTGTGTGACAAATAAAGTCAATATTTCAAAGGGTATGATGATTCTCTATAGGCACTGTACATACACAAACAAATACACTGAAATTATATATTAATACAAAATGATCTCAATAAAACTAAAAAACAACTTTCATACTATAAAATAAAAGATTAAATAATACATAAAAGGGTTAAAACAAATGAATAATACAATACAATACAATACAATATAATATAATATAATATAATATAATATAATATAATATAATATAATATAATATAATAATTAATTATAATATAATATAATATAATATAATAATTAATTATAATATAATATAATATAATATAATATAATATAATATAATATAATATAATATAATATAATATAATATAATATAATATAATAATTAATTATAATATAATATAGTTCTAACTTTTCTTGAATTTCACTTACTCTGAATCTCAATGACTCTCTCTAGAGAAGCTGTGGCTTTTGGACATGGTTTTTGTTGAAGCACCGTCAATGGTAGAGGATTCAACTGCAAAACACACACAATATATATATATAAAAGTATTCTTTGACAAAAAAAGTTAGAGTAATTTGACATTTTAAAAAATTGACCCTTTCATAACATATTCCTAACCTAAATATAACAGACTAACTTTAATTCAACTCAATTAAATTCGAGTGTATGGGCCCTATTACACTCAGCGCAATAAGTCGCAAGACGTGCATGGCACATTTTTGTTGCTTTTTTCAGACCAGTGCAACTCTAATTTTCCAAATTTTTTGCCACATTGTTTAAAAAGCAAATCCATTTGTGCCACTTTGTGGACTCATGGGTGTGCTGGTCGAAAAAGGAGGTGTGTTAAGGCGGATTGTTGGCGCATTGCTATTTTGAGAAACTGAAATAGACCGTGCCACTGACCAACTAAAAGCTGGTCTAAGCTACACATTGCTTAATACACACAGGATGTACAGAAATACACAAATACCCTTACATATGAAAAAATTAAAGGATAAGATGTTATAAAAATGATTATTTTCTATATAAATATAAAAACCACTGCCGCCATGCCTTCATCTCAGGGGGCTTTTTTTAGATTATTCATAACAATTTGCATTTGTATAATGTAATTATTATTATTTATTATAGGCATATTTATATTTGTTTTAATAAAAACAAGTTGTCCACCTGTCGGGTTTGAAAGACGAATGCATCACTATATGGGGCATAAGAATAGGATGTGCGTTTGGATATAACAAATTTTTTTGACCACACTTCGTTATTATTGTTCATTTATTCATTTGTTGGAAATTAGAACAGAATTTAGAAATAGTTTCAAAACAAATCTTTGCGCTTAACAAACAAAATTAATTATGTAGGCTTATGGATGTCTTCAGTGGAGTGCGTACAACACTGTTTCCTTATCCAGTAAAGTAAAGGAGTAAAGAGTAAAGTAAAGAGGCTGAATGGAGGAGGCTCATTCTTTATTCTCGCTGCATATGGTCCGTTTAACTGTTTTCTCGTTAGTAAAGCGCTCAGTTTTTCCACTTACAAAGTCCGCCATGTAAATAGCAAATGCGCCATGACGTGGTGCAACTGACTCTTAAAGGGAATGGGAGATAAGACTCTGATTTGTTTAATGCATGTTATCCTCAAAACACAGGCATAACTCATGAAAAGAATAAGCACAACCCTGTTAGACCATACGCTGTGGTGCAAACCGTATTTTTCCATCACGCTCTTAATGCTTTTGCGCCATGTGCTTTAGACTTTGCACCTAGATTGTTAAAATAGAGCCCTATATTTATTTGTATAACACTTTTCATAATAATTATTGTTCTGAAGTAGTTTTACAAAAGGTGCACATTATTACATTACAATCAAAATCAGAAGAAGGAAAAGTTAAGGTGTTGCATATAAGGTGGACAATAAAACTATCAAGCGTATATACATGGTTAAATGCACTGTTATATAATATAATAAACTTTATGACAAAGCAATATCTATATACATAATCCATTTTTAAAGAAATAATCTGATCACTACAATTATTTAAACCCTTTGTTTTTATCACTAAGACTCCCAAACCTAACAATTTTAAACCAAAAGTACCAGATGTCACGTAGCATATAGTGTATGTGTGTGTTTGTGTTTATGTGTGTGTGTGTGTGTGAATGAATGTCAGGCACCTCATCTCCCAGAAGTGCCTCCACGCAGGATTCAGATGCGTCACAGATGGCGGTGAGGTCGTGACCTCCTTCCAGTGCCAAAACCACACGGCCACCAGCCAACTTCATCAACTGCTTAGTGAGATGACCGAAGCCTACGAAGAGAGACAGGAGCATGCTGGGTAATTCATGAACTAGAAACCACAGTGTAATGTAGGTTAGGAGTGAAAAAGACTAATCCAAGTACTATGAGGATGACATTCAAAGCAATGATCCAGAAGAGCTGAGCTCGCCCGGTTATGAAAAAATGCATTAGTTTTGATATGTGTAATACAATTAGGGGATACTAAAACATTTCTGCTATCTGACCTCTTGCATTTACTCACATTTGGCGGTGACGTTGTATCCACCCAGTGGCGACTGGTGGCCCTCCACAGCATCAAAACCAGCTGACACCAGCACCACATCTGGGGAGAACTCATTGGCAATGGGCATCACCACCGTTCTACAAGCACAAAGAGTTTTAGTGTAGCTTTATTAAATGTTTTTACCTTAAATGTACCTCTCCAATAACTATTTAGTTATCTGCATGTGAAACTATATATATATATATATATATATATATATATATATATATATATATATATATATATATATATATATATATATATATATATATATATATATATATATATATATATATATATATATATTTATTTATTTATTTGGCAACTATAAGAAATGAAACCAAAACATTACCAAAAAAAAAAAGTAAAAACTGACTATTTACTTTAGCTTATTGCTAATATTGAGGTGACCAATTCATCTCTTCATGTGTATATATTGGAAAACAAATGCTTGCTCTGGTAATCTTTAGTTAAAACCTGAATATGTGCTAATGCTCTGGAATGGCATTCCTTCTCTGATCATGTCAATTTGACCGATTGGCTTTTAAGCATTGCAAGAAGGAGTCTAAAATACCATTTTGTGGGACTTGGAGAAAAAAAAAATATTTCTTGTGCATCCTAATGGACATATTTGATTTTTAAAATTAATCTTTTATGTTAATTGTGGCTGTGTTAATGGAAATAGTATACAATTTTCCAAAAATATGTATATTACTAAATATTTAATACTATATATTAATCCTGTTTTCCAAATGAAACACTTTAAAACTACAGTATTTCATCCCACCGCCATTTAAAGCACAAAGTTATGCGTTTTTTTTTTTTTAGCAGGCACCCATTTTATATAATAGTTTGGCCTCTGAAGCAAATAGACATTTGTTCCCCTGTTTTCTACTATTAAGCACTGCAGACCAAATCCATTAATCTTATGTAATTATAATTATGTGGGTGAGTTGATTATGAATTTGTATGAGTATGAACGGTAGTTTTTTTTTTTGTTTTGTAATGTGACAAAGCAAAAAAAAACAATACATTAAAACGACGTTTACCTGGACATCAGTATTCAAATTATTTGCAAGACAATAATACGATGAAGGCGTTTACATGAGTTGTTTTTTGAATGTTCCTTTCATGATTCTGTTTTACATGTTATAGCACATAATTCGATTAAAGTCATTGCGTCACCACGCTATCCACATTTCCTCCAGAGTTTCATGTAATTTCGGGTGTTTCATTTTTAATATGTCGACTTTAACTGCAGTTTGGCACTTTCACTTTCATTCAGAAACATTTCATGCATGACAAATCAGATATTGAATGCGAGTATGAACTGCTGGAAGAGGTTTGTTTTAATGGAATTTGATTCCGAACAACGCATGGGGAAAAAAACTCCACATTTCGCGATGCAGGTGTCTGTGGTCCTTCATTGACTCAGTAGGTGCATAGAATAGTGTCAAACAGCCATGTGTGTATGGACTATCCTGTCGCAAAATGCAGCGAAAATCCTACCTGAAGGTAATAGTTTAAGGTGTTTACATGTCTTTACCGTACTTAAATAATGTGACTAAAATCGACATGTCTTAATTCGATTTCTGTTTAGTTCGATTATGATATTAGTCAAATTAAGATAATCAAAAATCGCTGTTTACATGGTAGACTCTTAATCAGAGTATTGTCTTAATCGTATTAAAATTAGATTATTGGTGTCCTTGTAAACATACTTATTGACTTATCCAAGACTGTAATAATCCAAAATAAATGAATAAATGTGTAAACAAACTGTCATCTACTAAAAAAATTTTCAGTGAAAGTGTCTTAATAAATGATTGTTTTAGGATGTTTTTTGACACCTCGTCCTCTATGGACCTATGTTTAACCTTTTCAAGCTGACAGGCAAGAGTATCTGAAAGTGAGATTAAATCTTGTATCAGCTTTCTTATCTCTATCATTGACAGACAGGAAGTGCAGATGTCACCTGAAGGCGGTCAGATACTCCACATCACCCATAGGTGGCTCCACTCCACCTGTCCAGGCAATGTTGACGTTAAAACCCTCTCCTGGACCCACACCCACCTGCAGAGCAAGCCATGAGGAAAAACAGTGACAACTTTAGTCATACGCCACAAAATAACGTCCCTTTTCAAAGTGATGGAAATGTTGTTACCTCCTCAGGAGCGCCACTGCCAGGGAAAAAGTTGCCATCATCATACCGATGCAAAGAAATATATAACACATTGGGGTCATTGTAGAAAGCCTGTTGGGTCCCGTTTCCATGATGGATATCCTATGAAAAGCAGTGAGTAAAGTCTGACTTGGGTATGTGTGGTTCTGTAAACATGTCAATAATAATTAATTAAACTTAAATAAACACATAAATTGCTTAAAACACACCAAAAATTGTATAACATTACAAAGTTCTCTGCTCCATGCATGGATCCAGAGGCCAGGCACTGATGTTGAACCAAGTTTCAATCTCTGCTCTAATTTATCCCAAATGTGTTCAACTGGGTTGGGTTCAGGACTCTATGCAGGCCATACAAGTTCCTTCACACCCAAAACACCCATCAATGTATTTATGGATCTTTATTTGTGCACTGGTGGGCAGTAATGTTAGATTAAAAAGGGGGGAATGAAATTCCATGAAATTGTCCAAAATGTCTTGGTATGCTGAAGCATCAAGAGTTCCTTTTACTGGAACTAAGGAGCCAATCCCAACCCCTAAAAACCAACCCCACACCATCATCCCTCCACCAAATTTTACATTTGGTACAAAGCAGTCAGACAAGTGCAATTCTACTTGCAACCACCAAACCTAGGGTTGTCCATCAGATTGCCAGGCAGAAATTTTGACTCCAGACCGCTCTAGAATTCAGTGGCGCTATGTTTTACACCACTGCATCCCACGCTTTGCATTGCACTTGGTGATGTAAAGCTTAAATGCAGCTGCTCAGCCATGGAAACCCATTCAATAAAGATCTCTACACACTATTCTTAAGCTAATCTGAAGGCCACACAAATTTTTAGGGTCTGTAGCTATTGAGCCTGAAGAAAGCTGGTGTACTATTAACCTCAGCATGCATTCTGTGATTCTACCATTTTGTGGCTGAGTTGCTGTATTTCCCAATTGCTTCCATTTTGCTATACAGTACTACCACTAACACTTGACATTGGAATATTTAGTAGGAAAGTTCACAAAAGTCCTCATTGCATAGGAAACAGCCTAGCATTTACATTAATACTGATCGTTGCGCATCACAAGTGGCTGTGTATTGCATGGACATCCTTAAAAACTCACCCAGTCTATGATGAGGATCTTGCCCACACCGAGTTTCTGCTGCAGGAGTTTGGCAGTGATGGCGACTGAGTTGAAGAAACAGAAACCCCTGCCAAGACACGCACACACACATAGAGAAGTGAAGTCTTACTGTATGTATGTGAACACTCATAAATGATTCATCCATCTAGATATCAAACATCTGGACACCCAAAACGCACATCAGCACATAAACGTCCCCACACTGAGAACACTGAATACATGTTTAAGACCAAGAATGATTTTTATGAATGGCTTTTTACAACTTATACATATTAGTGCTACAATTAGCATTATAGCACACAATGATTATTTCAGTTTAACATTAATGAACTGTGGCCACCGCAGTCAAACTGACGCCCCTGTCTCTTTTTTCTCTACAAGAACTGCATTTATTTAGTCTTTGTGACCAGATCAAAATGGGAGACTTTTCAAACTCAATTAAACAAAGCTAAAAAAGTGTGAATAATAAGGAGTTTCAGTAGAACAACACTGAACTGCAGGTCAGATTTAGTTTTGTCAGGCTAAATGTCAGTGAAAATCACTTTTCCTGTCCTATCAGCCACTATTACTGCACTCATAGGACGTGCTCTGAAATTGCATGCATAAATACAGTAGTGCAAGCTGCAAAATTAAAGTGCGAATAAAATAACGAGTATGCGATGCCATAGTTAATCATCAGTTAGGTCATGAAGTTGGCAAAAAAATTCAATTAAAGACGCAGTTAAACTGTGCTCGATAGCTCTCAGTTGTGCTATAACGTTGAACGGCTTCAATCACTGATTACATATTAGAAAAACGAAAACAATTCCATCATCAAAGGTCATAAAAAGATGCCATTAAACTATATAGATTAAAAATATACTGTCTATACATTTATTTGAAGACTTAAAACGTACATTTATTGCAAAATAAAAATAAAACTGTGATTGATTGTAATAATTTTTTTGAAAAAAATGTCTAATTACTGTTTTTTGTAGTGATCAACAGCACTGCAAATATAGATTTAGAATAGACAGTGGAGTCAAGTACCAAATTACAAATACTCAAATTACTGTAATTGAGTAGTTTTTAAATAGTTTTAAAAATGTGTACTTTAAAATTATCAAATGACTTTAAACAATAACTTAATGCACTACAGAATGTTACGTTTTCACACAAACTGCATGTAAACGCATCAACATTTCACAGTGTAATACTCACTACTCTTGAGTACTTTTAAAAGAGCTACTTTTTACTCATACTTTGAGTAATATTTACAACAGATACTTTTACTGTACTTGCACTACATTTTTGGGCACGTAATGGTACTTTTGCTTGAGTATGTTTTTTTCTGTACTCTTTCCACCACTGAGAACAGATTTAGAATTTTTAAGAAATAGATTTTTTTGTAATTGAGCTCTTCAATACTCAATGTAAAAACATAATTTCTAAGTTTCTCATTTCATAAGTTCTGTTTCTGGAATCTAAACTGGCAAATAATTTTTTCATATACAAATCACACTAACGCCCTGAAGGAAGTGTCATTTTACTAGACTTACATGGCGGTGGATTCCTCAGCATGATGACCAGGAGGACGGACCACTGCGAAACCGTTCTGTTCATCAGACAAAAACAGAAGAGAAGGAAGATGAAGACTACATAAGCACATGTGATCTAATATAGGCAATGAATATTTATAGCAGCGCATCAAATAAACATGAAGCTGTGGTAAGAGAAGTGAAAATGAACCTTCAGCTCCCCAGCTGCAACTTTAAATGCCAGCTCAATGACGCAGCCGACAGCCATCCGGACGGCTCCAGACGAATGCATCTCGTTCCACACTGTGTCACTGTCCACCTAAAGGAAAATATCCCATGTTCAGTATCAATATACATTATTACACTGAACTACTCTCACAAAATGATGATCTCATTTATCCTTTCTCAATAAATGTCCATAAATTTTAAGGAGATAATTAACTAATTGAGAGTAGTTTAGTTATAATTACAACAAATTATCCTAATTAATTATTACTGCTTTTATTATTCAATGACTTTAATACATCATATATATATATATATATATATATATATATATATATATATATATATATATATATATATATATATATATATATATATATATATATATATATATATATATATATAAAATTGTAAAATGTTATTGCACTATAAAATAACTGTTCAAACGTAGTTTATAATTTAATAATTTATTCCAGTAAATTTAATGAAGAATTTTCAGCTTTATTACACATGATCCTTCAGAAATCACTCTAATATTAACTATTATTGTTATTATTATTAATATTATTGGTAATAGTAATAAAAGCAATAATGACTGGAGTAATAATTTTATTAGAAAATTCATACAATAAGTAATAAATAAATATTTAATAAATAAATATGTAACAATTTACCTTTTTTTTTTACATTTAATAAATGCCACCTTGTTGAAAAGAATATATATATATATATATATATATATATATATATATATATATATATATATATATACCACGCACGCACGCACGCACGCACGCACACACACACACACACACACACACACACACACACACACACACACACACACACACACACACACACACACACACACACACACACACACACACACACACACACACACACACACACACACACACACACACACACACCATGTCTCAAAAAACAAGCAATAATATATCATACAAAAATAAGACTGCTTATCATACTACAGGAATAAGAATGACTACAGGAATATTATTATTAATATAATTATTAATTATTTTTTATATTAGTATTTTTTACAGGAATAAAACCACAATCTGTGCATTAGAATAATCCTTTTATTTACTTTCCATGGTGATGACGTAATGATGGCATAATGATGCCGCATTTATTTTTAGCTGCGCAAGTCTTAAATAACAATAGTGTTTTTAAATGAAGATAAGAGTTTGATCAAAGGTTTATGAGAACTGAAAAGCAACAGTGCTTCACGCTTTCTTCGTGAATTTCCCACTAAAAACTGGACAAAAGGTGGATTGAATTACTAGTTGGCACAAATTGATCGTGTGGTGGGAAGTGGTCGTCCACACACTGCCGGTATTGTTGAAAATATCACAACTGTTGAAGATATGGTACTGAGCTAAGAAGATGCAGAAGAAACTAATGCGTGATATAAATCGGGTGAGGTGGAAAACGTATACATATCATATAATTTCATCTATTTGCCATCTAATTACAAAATATAATTAAAGTTGGCTGTATTTTGACAAAATTCTAACAGAATTATTTGTGCTTGGATTTTTTTAAAACACGGTGGATATCTATCTATCTATCTATCTGTCTGTCTGTCTGTCTGTCTGTCTGTCTGTCTGTCTCTCTGTCTGTCTGTCTGTCTGTCTGTCTATCTATCTATCTATCTATCTATCTACAGTATAAACATTATTTTATTTTTTATTCCTTCACATAAAACCCACTTGCTTTTATTGATTTTGAATGAAATCAATGAATTTGATTTAAGTTACTTTATTACACCATTATATAATTATAAATATATTATTAATATTTCATGTCTTATTGCTGTTTCTTTCTTTCATCTTTTTAATCTCTCTTCTAATATTTCTGATGTTGTAAAGCACTTTGGTAGGCTTGCGGTTGTATTAAACATGCAATAAGTGAACATGAACTAATAATCATGCACAGTTACATGCATTGCAAATTACATTGAAGTCTTAATTAAACCAATGAGTGTAATGAATGGACATATAAACGTACCCCGATGCCTCCACATGGCAGGACAGCGTACATTTTCTGACTTATTGGACCTACAAAAAAAAGAAAACACTTGAATCTGAAACTCTGACATGAACAAGTGTTATATTTAACCCACATCTGTTGTTCACACTTTATCATCTATTGAGATAATGACATAATTGGCTAATTCAGTCTTGAGGATCTTCACTAGATGAGGCTGACGCAACCATCATCTGTCTCACTGTCTACAAAGAGCACTCAAGGTCAAAAACAGTGCGCTACTTCAAAAAGTGTGTCTCATGTGGAAGTGATGGCAACTCTGTCCGCAGCTGAACCTTCACACACGCACACAGTTGTTGGCTGGTGAGTCAGAAGCGGAGGTGGGCAAATGTCTAGGACCTAAAAACAGCCCAGGCGTCTGTCAGAGGAGGTTTGCTTAAGCAGCCCATCAGATCGGAAGAAAGCAAGCCAAGGAGAATCCTCTGGTGTCCTGAAATCAAACAAAGAGCGGCTCAAACGCACCTAAAAGTTTCTTGCTGTCCAGCTTCTGTCGGTTGAGTGGACTGGTGCCGTAGAGCAGCGTGTGATACTCTGAATGTACGGTCTGGATCTCATCTAACGTGGCCTTCCTTCCTCTGATCCTCTGTGCACAAACAAACAGAGAGAGAACATGAAGATAATGTCAGTGACCTATAAAACAGAACAAGGACGCCACAGACGATTGATTAATTATTTTTACATGGCTTCTTCATGGCCCTTACAGGGTTTTTTGTGATTTTAGAAAAGGATTTAGAGGAATACCATTCACTTGATAAATTCAGGTTATTATAATTTGAAATGAATTTGACTCGATAGTACTTTACAATTCTTGTAATTTATTTCCAATGACTCGTTTAGACTTGGTAAAAACTTTTGTAATGTCATGGTATTTTCAGGTTTTAAAGTTGAAGGACCTTAAATTACATTGTAAAGAATCTAAAATTTAAATCTAATATTTAATTGATAAAATACAGAACATATATGGTAATATATACAGTTGAAGTCACAATTATTAGCCCCCCTTTGAATTTTTTTTTTCTTTTTTAAATATTTCCTAAATGATGTTTAACAGAGCAAGGAAATTTTCACAGTATGTCTGATAATATTTTTTCTTCTGGAGAAAGTCTTGTTTGTTTTATTTCGGCTAGAATAAAAGCAGTTTTTAATTTTTAAAATCCATTTTAAGGTCAAAATTATTAGCCCCTTTAAGCTATATATTTTTTCGATAGTCTACAGAACAAACCATCATTATAAAATAACTTGCCTAATTACTCTATCCTGCCTAATTAACCTAATTAACCTAGTTAAGCCTTTAAATGTCACTTTAAGCTGTATAGAAGTGTCTTGAAAAATATCTAGTCAAATATTATTTACTGTCATCATGGCAAAGACAAAATAAATCAGTTATTAGAGATGAGTTATTAAAACTATTATGTTTAGAAATGTGTTGAAAAAAATCTTCTCTCCGTTAAACAGAAATTGGGGAAAGGTAAACAGGGGGGCTAATAATTCAGGGAGGCTAATAGTTCTGACTTCAACTGTATATATTGTATATGTATTTAGTTGTTTTATTTTCATTTATTTTTTTGGTGACTAGGGTTGTCGCGATAAGATACTATAAGATACTATACCAGCTGAAGTATCGTTATACCAAGTAGTATTGCAATACTGTAGTTCATAACTGAAATCTATGAAATAAAGACAATAGTCAGAAATACTGACCAACAAAAAATACATTAAAACAAAGATACAAATTATACAGAATGAAACTAGTTACAAAAAGTATTTTTTAAACAAAATTAGGCTATGTGAAGTAGTCAAAAATTGTTTCAATGTTTCCTTTTGCTATTTTGGGTTTTTCCATCTATTGTTTTTTGTTGTCTTATCAGGTATTCACAATTTCACTTTGTGAGTCATATTTTCAAGAGATTGTTGCGGTTGTTTTAGCTACTAAATTATATTAACAGGAACAGAAATGAACTGATACAGGTGTGCGTTTAAACTGAAACATCAGAAAACGTGCAATAGGCTACTATAAAAGGCCTGAATTCTACATGGTTTTGCAACCTTAAAGGACTCCACATACTATTCAAATAAAATGGGTTATTGTTCCCAAATGTGTGAGCATTTTAGTGACTTTTTCACATGCAACATTATATATTGTAGATAAACCATTATTGACGATACTACCGTTTACAAACTACAGTGGCACAGCCAGTATTTTGAGCCATAGTATCACGATACTACCATAGTACAGATAAACCATGCAACCCTATTGGTGACTATTTGTTTTCATTCTCTTTATATGACCACTATGCTTATTTATAAATTTATAAAAATAAATACTAAAATCCTTACAAAATATTGTAAATAATATTCATTATAAATAATACTAATATATATAATTAATTATATAATTAGAATTATCTTTTATTTTCTAATTGTATTTTTATTTAATTATCTCTTTGATATCATTGCTTTGGTTTGCGTCAGTTTAAATTTGATGTACTCCTACAAACCAATAAACAATAATAAAAAGAAAGAAACAAAGTATAGACCATTTCAATGTGGTCATGTCATTGGCCCATGATCCTGTTGCATTTCCCATGAACAAGAGACAATTCAATCATAACTTAACATTAAAACAGCTATCATAACATCATTTATCAATATGTGGCTTTTCTTGGACTCTCGGACGCTTTAGAAATTAAAAATGTAAAGGAGAAAATGCGTTGGGACCATTGTTTTTGTTTACATCCCTCAAAATGGTCTATACTACACCATTTAAAGTGTGGATGTTTGAAATGTGGTTGTTCAAATTCTCTTATTACTGATTTATACTAATTAATTTGAAAGATTTCCTATTATTATCAATGTTGAAAAAAGCTGTTCTAACATTTGCTTTGTCTAATATTTTAGCACAAATTGCAGGATTTTTTAACAGAAAATATACAAATGTCTTTGTCAACTTCATTTTTTCCTACCATATTTAAAAATATTACGACAGTAATTTACATCAAATCAAATAATAATTAAATAATATTTAATACATCATGTATAATATTTCTAAACTAACCCCAAAAACTTAAGGGGCCCTGCGTATTTGGAAAAGGCTTGTTGTTTGTCTCTTGCTGTTCCTCCACCCTTCCAGCAGGTGGCGTCTCAAACTCACCTCACAGCGGCCCAGCAGTCCTGTTTCCTGCAGCCTGGACCAAACGCTCTGAATGCGACCCGCGTGTTCGGGATGAATGTTTGTGTTTCCACACATGCACTGATGCTTCAGCATGAAGGTGTCATACACCAGCCCTGCACAGACGGTGGCCAAAACATCCAAAATTCAAGTCTTATCAATATCAATCCCATGTGATAGCTTCAAAAGATTTTCACATCATTATTACCTGTTGTAAAGAGATGCTTAATGGGCACCTCGTTCAGGGTTGTTCCTTTAAGACTGGAGGTGACAGGGGACGACTGAGCCCTTCCCAGGGGTCTATGGGGCATTCCTGTAATGGACAGAGAGGCCTGGAACACGTTGAGCTGCTGCACATGCTGCTGGTCCAAATACTGAGGGAAACAACACACAAACAACCTTCATTCAGCACAGCTCAGTTTTGTTCTGTTCATAATTTAGTTCAGGATGAACCCGTTTCTGTTTGGTTTCGTTTAATTCTGCAGTTTACATTCCGTACAGTTAATTTCAGCACAGTTTAATTTAATCTCATGATTTAGTTCACGATGAACCAGTTTCTGTTTGTTTTAGTTTAATTCTGCAGTTACATTCTGTACAGTTCAATTCAGTTTAATTTAATCTTATAATTTAGTTCACTATGAACCAGTTCTGTTCAGTTTAGTTTAATTCTGGAGTTTACATATCACATTTGTATAGTTCACTTCAGCACAGATTAATTAAATTTAAAATATGGATTTTGTTCTGTTTGGTTCAATTCATTTGATCTAAACGTTTAAATTAGGGCTGCACAATATAATGTTTCAGCATCAATAACGCAATGCATCTGCAATAGTCACATCGCAAATATATGCAATGTTAAGTCTGGATTATTGTTGACTAGGGGCTACAGATTTGTATTTAATCACTGTATCTATGATTTATGCAACCACAACAAAAATTTATCCTATTTAGAATTTTTGTCTTTGTTTCTAGCCTAATATATACATTTCAAAGCGAAAAACAAGAGTATTTACCTTACCCCACTGGCAGATACTTTTTGCTTAATACTTAATACTTTTTGCTCTTAATTTTGCCTTATTTCATCTGAATTTTAAAACAAAGCATTGTTTTAACCTGATCTGAGATTTTTTTTCCCACTAGAAATAAGACAAAGCAATGTAAGAAAAGCATTTTGCATTGCAATCATTCAATTTCTGTACCTGAATACTGTTAGATTCCCCACCATCAAATAGTGCTAATCAACTATCTTGTGAAACTGTATTTACATCCCAATATTTAATCGCAGAAAAATAAAACATTGCAATATCAATTTTTTCCAGTACCATGCAGGCTATCGCTATCTAGACTATCATGTAGTTTAAATTAATTTTATAGATGCCTATGAATGTGGAAAACAATATCATGGAAATTAATCCAAAAATGTACCTACTGTAGATAGAAATTTGGTACATTTTAAATAAAAATTAATTAATTAATAAAAAAATAAGCTGTAGAATTAATAAAAATCATGATGTGTAGGAGTGTGAATCTTCAAATCTTAAATCTTTTAAAAAAATATATTACATCTAATAAATTATTGCATATTTAATTCGAAGTAAAGACATCAATCACAGGATTTATAAATATAATTAGTGATAAATATTTGTACTGAATTAGTTTTCAGATTGTTTATAAGATTTCAATTGTTTACAAATGCTTTTTAATGACTAAGAATCATTATTAATCATATAAATAAACGAAAACAATGGAAGAAAAACCGAACTTGATTAAAAGAAAAACAATATAAAACTTTAACTGGGACTTCATAGGTCCCAAGTTGAGCTAAATGAATGGGCTTATTCAGAAGTCAGATAAAATAATGGGTTATTCCACTTCAAAATAAACCTTAGTCACAAAAGATTCCCAGCTGAGATCAATCAGGAACATTTACACAGTCATAACACTTCAGAATGAACATGAATATTAGCACAAATCACAAACTCGTGTCAAGAGGGGATTTATATCAATAACAAGACCAACAATAGCGTTTGATTGTGTGAGACTGTGTTTTTACCAACATTAAATTGAAAACTATTGTTACTTTTTATTATTTAAATAATACAAAATAATTAAATATGTTAAATTACCGAAATAAAATATAAAAAGCTTGAACTTGAAAGTAAAAATATAGATTAAGGACTAAACTTGATAAATTAGCAATAAAATAGACAATTAAAATAAAAAAGAAATAAAAGCTAAATATTAAAAAAATTATATTAACAGCACCAACTAATAAAACAATGATGAAATATTCAAACGTGATGAAATAAAGGAACTTAAATTTAAATGAAAAGCTCAGTCAAAACTATCAAACATTAAAATTCTACGCAAGTAATACTAAAAATAACACCGGAGTGCATGTGTGTCGAGTAAGCTAAGATCATAACAGACTAAACATCAGTCCGAGCACACGATCTGGATCATCTCACGCGTAGAAAGCCAGCGAACGTTTGCCAAAAATCTGAAAGTGTCCTGCAGTAAACAGCCGGAGAGTCTGCTCTACATCAGATGAGCAGGAGAGTGTGTGCTTGACCGAGCCGCTGATGAAGTACAACGTGCGATGGAAGCACATGCAAGAGGATGGGGTTCATTTTAGTCGTTTCCTGCACGAGACCTTGAGATTGGAGGTATGCCACAAACACACAAATATCCACAATTCCCTTGCCAAACATTATGCAAGAAACTATGGTGAATGGTGTATCAATTATTAAATAATTATCAGCATACTTGCCGAGTTGATTGGTACTACTGATTATTAAGAGTTTTCTAAAATGATGTTTAGGGAGACCTCTCTTCTTTCCCCACCTCATCACACCGCAAGCTAAAATACTATATATTCTGAGTTTGCCTCACACAGGTGAGTGGGCTTACCAAACCACCTGTAGAAAACATTCTCAATCATCTCACTGACATATTAACCAACACAAACACTGTACTTTTATGAAGTGTGCTTTACACAGGTGAGTGGGCTTGACAAACCACTTGTAGAAACATTTTCTCTCTCTCAATACAAAACAAAACTAGCACTCTTACTCTAGCACTAAATTCTCTGAGTACAAACAAGTTACTTTCCATAACTAGCACTTCTTGTGTGTATTGCCTCTTCTTGTTGGATCGCTGAATGCCTCCTCAATTGTAAGTTGCTTTGGCCAAAAGCGTCTGCTAAATGACTTAAGGATAATTTTTACTTCTGCGTCAAGTGATAGGCGCGACCCACTGGGCATGCCTTGCGCGTAGTCGTGCATTTGTACTTCTGCGTGCTGTTTGTGTTGCTCTGCAATAACACTTCCTGTAGCTGTACAAGTAGCTAAAACTCGCTCATTCTGAGGTGGAAACGCCCTCGCCCACACTGGTCACAGCTACCAAGCCTACCAATCACAGCTTGGTCGTACACGTTGTTGCATCAGCCACGATGAGGGATATGCGATCGCGTGAAGGCTGCACCGGAGCATATGCATGCGTTTGACGCAGAAGTATGAATCAGCCTTAAATGTAAATGTTGTTTAAAAGGTTAAGCAGGATTGAGTGGTTGAACTAGGTATTGCAGTCCATATTCAAAATATTGAACAGTTTTTATTGTTCACATGGCCCTGCCTCTTCCGACTTGACGCAAACTCAGATTGCCAGATTGATGACACCAATAACGAGTGTGCCTGATCATGTAAGATGAACAGATATTATTGGCCACGGCCACATATATTGAGGAAGCCTTCAAGACTGAAATTAAAAACTGTGTTTTTTTTTATTTCATTTGAATTCTAAACATAATTGGGTAAACTGGCTGTAGGCGAGGTTACAAACATACAGAATGCACATTTTCAATTGAGAATAACTGACTTTAGAATTGTTTTTGGCATGTTACTTTCAGCCATGACTTTGCGGTATTAAGCACGTTATTCTTTTACTTCAGGACTATTATTTTTATAGTTGGGAATTGGTTTGCCTTGATATTGTAGCTTGCCTCACTTTTTACGTGCCTCACAAAAGACTTTATCTTCTAGCTGGTATCAATGAAAGCAGACCACGACTGCCCTTGGTCTCTCCCCTGAGGTTTGGGAAGGTAAAATCTGATCACCAAAAACTTCAAAAAGTAACTTGGAGAAAAGTTTTATTGGCCACAGACAAGGGGTGTGCAGCTCTGCACAGTTTAGTTCCAACCCTGTTCCAACACACTTACCTGTGGGTTTCAAACAAGCCTGAAGGACTCAATTAGTTTGATCAGGTGTATTTAATTAGTGTTGGAACTAAACTGTGCAGAGCTGCGGCTCTTCAGGAACTGAGTTTGACACCTGTGCCACAGACCCTCTATCGACTCAGGCACATTTAGCAATTTTATTTGCATTTAGTCAGAAAAGAATAGGAGGGTTTTTGAGTGAATAAACGAAACAGAGCAGGGAAAGAAGAGACACACATCTACTCTATGGCGTTGTTAACTGGAAGTCTCCTTGGCATGTTTCTTTAATAACTGCAAAGATATTATAGTATTTTTATGCTTAAACCACACTGAACTAAACTAAACTGAACTTTAACTCTGAAGTCTTGAACTTCTATGTTAAGCGGTTGAGGCGGTCTAGACACAATCTACATTGTAAAAGCGCTATATAAATAAACATGAATTGAATTGAATTTTATAACAGTCAAAAACTTACATATAGCACACTGAAATATGCAAATGATACAATATTTAATTACACATGCACTAATTTGCATAAATTAACTTGAAGTCTTTTTATGAGAGTAATAAAGGTTTTTACAGTGGGGATTTTGAGTGTTCACTTGCACTCCATAATTCTGAAAATACTGCGAACAGCAAGAAAGAACAAAAATGTTCACAACTTTCTGCAGAATAACTAGTAATCGGTCATACATATGACCATATCTCTCGATAAATATCAATAAAATAAAGGTCAATAACTATCAATAAAAAACATCAATATAAATATTAATAAAACTGTAAAATCTGTCACATGTAAGTGAGATTTGTATTGTAAAGGTATGTAATATTTTAAAATACTGTAAAATCAGGGTTTCTGCAGGGGTAATCAAGTCAAATTTAAGACTTTTTAAGACCCTTTTAAAACCGTTATGAATTAATATTTAGACTTATGCAGGGCTAAACACTAATGATTATTTCTAATGGCCCAGTTTTTTGCCAAAAAAATCAAATGTAATTATTTCTTAGCGTATTTTAATGTGTCAAAACAAGAAAAACCTAGTTGTATACTTGTTTTTTAACATAATATTTTTTTTAATGACAAGATAAACATTATATTTATTATGGAATCAATGACGTAAATAATCAACAAATGTATATTTGTGACTTTTGGTCTAAATTGATTGAGTATAATGTATCATGTAAATTAATATGTTGCTCTATTATTATCATGAGGAATTGTGTAAATTTTTTTTAGTTTTCCTTCCCTGATTAAGAAACGTAATTAAGAGAAACATCTATTGTAAATTGTATCTCTTTGTAAAAAAATAAAATAAAAATGTTTTATTAAGATGGATTGTTGGTGACTGGATGGATGTCACTCCAATTGTGTACTTGGACAGAGGAAAATTAAGACCTGTTTAAAATGATTTAAGACCTACAAGATATTATTTCAGTAAATTTAAGACTTTTAAGTCCTAGAACCCTGAAAATATGTATTGTAATTACACACCCAAATTGCTAAAGTGCAAGAAAACACTTGGATTTTGGACTTTTTCTTTAAGCTATACTGAAAAACACTTTATAAAAAGCCAAATAGCCCAAAACCGAAGGAAAAAACAGTGTTTCTGCCGGTAGTGTCTTCAGCATGCAGCATCTGTCTCTCTCTCTCTCTCTCTCTATGGCAGGTGACGGGGGCTCAATTTGTATTCAAGACACTCAGGCAGACAAGTAGAGGCATTCACACACACAAGGACGTAGGTGGAGGTGTTTTAATGAGTAGGAAAGGCCAGCGAGGGTCTGTGACTGACCGATGTGACAAGGGGTGTTTGGGATATCGCTGCCTCAACGGTGACTGCATGTCACCTCATAACAGACACACACGCGAGCACACACTGCGGCGTGTCACGTCACCCCGGTGGGCTGCGATTGGGTGTGAAGTGCAGGGCAGCGAAGGCAGGCGGGGTCCGGAGGAGGAGATGAATCACCAAGGAGAGATGAGTCAGAGACGCTCCATTCATGGGGGAGTGAATGTGTAGATATGTGTGTGTGTGTGTGTGTGTGTATGTGTATGAGTCTGCCGCTACGCGAGGAGGATGCAGTCTGAATTCTAATGCCGTGCTCTTTTGAAATGTTTTTCTCAATGATTGCAGGCAGGCAGAGCGAGCGAGCGCGGGGAGGAGGGTGTTGCTCTTCTTTCAATAACTCTCTCTTTCTCTGCCTCTCATTCACTCTCACTCATTCATTTGTTTCTCCTTCCTCCCGCACAACAGCGGTTTGTGTGTTTGTGGGGTCTGTGTTAAGATCAAAATGAGCTCCTCTGGAGGATCAAATCTGCCTGAATGGCATGCAAATGAATTGGTTGGAATACATAACGGACTGAATCACTGTACTGGTGCTAGCTAGATATATATATATATATATATATATATATATATATATATATATATATATATATATATATATATATATATATATATATATATATATATATATATATATATATATATATATATATATATATATATACAGAACAGATGGTACTGTTAGTGAAAGTAGTGGGAAAAAACATGGCGTGACTATTGTGGTAAAGTTAAAACGGTTTAATTAACTCAACCTGAAATTAAATTCTATTTAATTCAAGCTTATTTTTATAGCGCTTTTTACAATAAGTATCCTTCCAAAGTAGCTTACAAAAGATGCACACTATTACTACATTACAGTCAAAATCAGAGAAGCTAAGGAGTTGTGTATACACTACCTGGCAAAAGTCTTGTTGCCTATTAAAATTTTAGGAACAACAAATATTAACTTGACTTCTACTTCATTTGGTATCAAGAGTGGCTTATATGAACAACAAAGGCCACCAGATTACGCTTATTTTACCAAAATAAAATATGATCATGCCTTGATTTTTATTTATTTAATTAGGACAGTAAGGTCTGACTTTGCTTAGACAAAAGTCTTGTCACTTAACAGAAATAATGTACAGTACAGAATATAAAGTCATGGTGCAGTGGAAAAAGAATTAATATTGTGTATGACTCCCATGAGCTTGGAGGACTGCATCCATACACCTATGCAATGACTCAAATAACTTAATAATAAAGTCATCTGGAATGACAAAGAAAGTGTTCTTGCAGGACTCCCAAAGTTCATCAAGATTATTTGGATTCATCTTTAATGCCTCCTCCTTCATCTTACCCCAGACATGCTCAATAATGTTCATGTCTGGTGACTGGGCTTTGATGTGGAGGCTGAAGTATGAGAAGCGCTATCCTGCTGAAGAATTTTCCCTCTCCTGTGGTTTGTAATGTAATGGGCAGCACAAATGTCTTCATGCCTCAGGCTGTTGATGTTGCCATCCACTCTGTAGATCTCTCGCATGCACCCATACTGAATGTAACCCCAAACCATGAGAATGTGTTAGAATATTGGGTCCATGCGTGTTCTAATAGGTCTTCTGTAGTATTAGTGATGATTGGGATGCAGTTCAACAGATGATTAATTGGAGAAAAAAAAAATACAAAAATCGACCTTCTGCCACTTTTCCAAATGATTAACTAGAAGTCAAGTTATTATTTGCTGCTCTTACACCTGGGATCGATCACAAGACTTCTGTCAGGTATTGTAGGTTGGACAGTTTATAAACATAGTTAAACTAAAGTTATACATGCAAATATTGGATGAAAACCTATTTATTACTAAATATTTCAATTGAAGGGAGTAATAAAACCTACAATATGAACTAAATAACACTAAAATAATGCTGGTTAGCCATGAATAAACATGCTCAGGTTACAGAACAATACTTAATATTAGGCTGAATACTATGAATACTATAAAAAATACTTTCTTAGTAGTGTAAAAAAAAGTTGGTACTAAATCCAAAATTCCTAACAATTCTTTGGTACAATTAGTAAGATAAAAGTAAATCTGATAAGTAAAGTTTTAAAGAGCTCAAGATATTTAAATTTAATACAGTAGTACATTGATTGTATCCCACAGTAAAACCATGGTACATTTTAGCAAGATAAGAATAAATCTGCTTAAGTGCAGCTCTATGAACATGAGCTCCTTGAAAAAAACAGATTTTTTTTTTTTTAAAGTGATGCTTACCACTGTTGGCACCACAATGAAAAGAAGTGTTTTAGCACCATGATATGTGGTTGCTAAGGTCCTTTGTGTGGTTGCTAGGCTAGCAAAATCCTACCATAAGCCTTTTCTGGTCCTATGTTGCATTAATTTCATGTCAAGCTTTAAAAAATAAAGGTAAAGATATTGTTCAACTTAAATTATGAGTAACAGTAAAGGCTAAATGCCTAAGAAAGCACTGCTAACTAAACAAACCTTCGCTTAACCACCCCCCCCCCAAGTAGATTTCACTGCATCTTCCCATCTAGCAATTATTTATCTATCTCTCTTCCCCTCTTCTCGCCCGCTCCCCTCCTGCCTCCAGTAGTGAGTCACGAGTGGGTGGAAGAGAAGAGAGCAATCTTCCTCTTTAATCCCTCCTTTTCAGGGGGCGAAAAAGCTGCAATCGCTCTGGTTGAGAGGGATACCCTCGATCTCCAGTCACCAAGCCCCCGCATGTGCGTCCCAGCACTCATCGGGAACTTGCCTACGCACTTAAGCTCTCGAAAAGCTCAGTGACAGAAGCATTGGAAAGACACCGGATCTTAAAAGCAGAACGACTACACAAAATCCACAGAAAACTGGGGCACAGCTGTTTCTAGTACAAAACATACAAACTAATAAGACAAATGACAATCGAAAAGGAAGCTTCTCATGCTTATATGCAGTCACTTTGCTGCTTAGTCACGACTGAAACTCGTTCAACATAAGTTTAAGAAAAAGTTTTGATAGCTTTGCATGATATTCAAAACAGAACACGTGGAAGGAAGGAGATAGGGATAAATATAGAAGGCTGGCTATACCAGTTTTTAATGAAATGGTGAACAATGGTTAAAAGCAGGTTTAAAAGCTTAAGAGAGATCCTTGCAAGCTAAAACATGCCAGGTACATGCCCATGGCTTTTGAAATTAGTCAAAAATAGCAAGACTTTGGGGCAGGGCTGGCTATCTGTCAGACCAACAGCAGATGTCTTTAGCAAGTCAACAAAAATAGTGATTATTCCTGCAATTTTATGGTACAGAAATTGCACTCGTCACCTTTAAATTATAAACAAAAACCTTCCAAAAAAGGCAATAAGCTGTAATTCCTTACCTGACCATAGGGGGCGTCTTCATCACATTCCCTCAGTTCGATCGCTTCGTCTTCATCATCTTCTTCCTCCAAGTCACTTTCTGTGCTTTCTCCCTTCAGCGGAACCAGGCGTTCAGAAGGGGGTGTGGTTTCACCAGAGCTGTCTTTCTGTAGCCCCTCCCTTACATGATCAGGCCCCTCCCCTCGCTCATCCTGCATCTCTGCGGTTTCCGTAAGTTCCTCCTCCGTCTCCTCTGGGTGAGTGGGAGGCTGTCTTGGAAGATCCGTCCCTTTAGAAAGAATCTGAATAGAGGAGTGGCTCGTTAGCCATGAATTTAAATAATGGCAAGCCAAACATTAGGGCTGCATCCGAAACTGCCTACTACTCAGTAGGTACTGCATTTAAATTTAAACATACTACTCGGCTAATAGAAAAGTAAGTTCTATACAGTATAAATGTGAGCGGCATGAATGGAACTCTGATATACTACATCCGCCATTTTGTCATAATCATGTGACCTGCCCGTGTGAGTTGAGTCGCTTCACTACCATTCATGAATTCTCTTGTGGGGCATCATTGGATAGCGCAGAGTACATGAGATGCACACACCAGAATCTCGCCGGAAGTAGTAGGTCATCTGGGTACCTCTCGCATACTGATTTTTGAATTCTATGAATTTGGACATACTTCTTCACTCGCAAACTGATTTTAGCGTAGTATGGAAGTATGCAATTTTGGACGCAGCCCCAGTATCTCATCATAGCACTTCCTACCTTGTTCAGCTGGTAGTGTTTCTGTTTCTCAAGGAAGTGCTGGTGCTGCTGTTGCATTACTAGGTGCTGCAGGGCCTGCGGTGTTTGGGGCAGGGGTGCTGACTGTGTACGGCTCAGTGGTCGATGCCTGGGCAACTTGTTCACTGTACGCATGTTGTTGGATACCCGCTCACCCGTTACCAGTGGAGACTGTCCGTACATAGGAACTGGACAATAAAGACAAACAGTGTGAGCTATTAGCAACTCATAGCAGATCATCTCACCTTCTGAGCAAACCAAGAATCATCATGCAATGGATTATGACTGCATGCTTCCAAAAAAACTGTGATGTCTGCTGTTTTACTAAGTACTATGTTTTAGAGTACCTGCGAGAAGTGCGCTCTGTTGACGAGCTTGCTCCAACAGCAGGACATGCTGGAGCAGCGAGGAATGGCTACTGTGGCTATTAGAGGCGGTGGGGGGTTCAGGGTCATGGGGTGCCCCGGTGGAAAGGCACGTTGGCAGGGACGATGTGCTGATGAACTTCCCTGTTAGTGCCCCACCTTGACGCAAACTCTGGATTGTCTGCCGCTCTGCCTCCTGCTGGGCACTGAGTTTCTGAGGGGCCTAGAGTATAGGAGAACAGAATGAGAATTTATTCTTTGGACTTGGACTTTTTCTACTTGGTTTTATTGTTTGGACCAATCTAGAACATGATCCATTAAACTCTCTCTCAATGCTATCATTTAAAACAATATAGTTTTGGGTCTGAAATCAGTCCAAAACCTTGGTATATCAACAAGAGCATCACTGTGAGAGATAAGGTGATGTGTCAAATCCTGCAGAATTTAGCTTCAACCTGCTCTAAAACACCTACCAGAAAGTTTCTAGTAATCCTTGTCCTATGACAGGGGTGTCTAAACTCGGTCCTGGAGGGCCGGTGTTCTAGAGAGTTTAGCTCCAACCCTAATCAAACACACCTGAAGCAGCTAACCAAGCTCTTACTAGATATACTAAAAACTACCTGGCAGGTGTGTTGAAGCTGGTTGGAGCTAAACTTAGCAGGACACCGGCCCTCCAGGACTGAGTTTAGACACCCTTGTCCTAGGGTGTATAATTAAGAGCTAAACTCTGTAGTATAGCAGCCCTACCTGAGCATGATTGAACACACTTTAGTTCTACAATTTAAGATGGATGCCATTCAAATTATTGAGGAATTCAAATGAACTGTACCCAAGACCATCTTTGCAAGAAGACTAGGGTACACTTCGATGGTGTGCATCTAACTTTCAAATCACACTTTCACATGAACCAAACTGACAAGTCTAGACCTACAGCTCTAGTTGTGAATGCACCATAATGATCTAGCACACCCACTAGAATTCAGTCTACACCATTTGTGAACTCTGAATCACCTCAACTATCAAAACTCCACCAAGCTTTAGCAGAGGACACTCACCGTGATGTGGGCGTTGGCAGGCAGTCCCAGAGAGATGTTGGGTAGAGATGGAGAAGTGTACAGGCTTAGGGGACTTGGTGCCCCATCGCCAGTCAAAGACTGATGCAGAGAACGTAACTGCTGCCGTAAGAGAAAAGGGGAGAGAGAGATATGAGTCCCACAGGACAAACAACAGGCCTGCATTTCAGGATGTACACTTCAAACAGCACAACTCTGAGGAAAGAAGTTGTTTTATCTCAGGAAGGAATCCCAGACAAGAAGTCTCCGCATGACTCGATCACTTAAAAGCATTCTTCTTTGGAAATCCTGACTAAGTTTTATTTTTGATGGGGAAAGCAGCATGTAGGAATGGCTAATCAGTATTTGGGATTGGATCAGTGCCCCATGAAGAAGGCAACCGATTCAGGAAATGCACTAAGCAGTTATGAGGATAATTAAAATGGGTTTTGCACCAAGTCTTTATTCTAATTTCTAATGAGCAAAAAATGACCCAAAAGAGAGCTAAGTGAGAAATGCGGAGGTGTTTCTGAGTGCTGGTAATCCCATCATCTGACCCTAGACTTGGAGCGTAGCCATTTTTAAAGCTGAAGAACAAAAAACAAATGGATCTGCTTTACAAGGCAACATTTATTCATCCCCAAAGACCCAATTTAAGCTTTTCATTATGAGCTGTTCATTGAGCTGCGTCATTCTCACTCTGACGCAAAGGTTAAGAAAAGACAAGGAAGCAAAAGACAAAGCAGACATTCAATGGCAGAGCGCTGTACCTGCAGCGGCAATGATGTCAGCATTCTATTCTCCGTCGCATTTATCCATCATTTCTCCCGGGTTTGTACTGCTAGGCTACAGAGGCTCTGGAATAACAATCTAAGACTATTTTGGGGAGTGGTACGTAGTTTTGAACGCCGGATAGAGCTAATGAGGTGATTCTTAAGTCATCTCCCCTGGCGCTATTCGGTGGGATCTTTTTCTGTGGATGATGAGACTGAAGAAAGATCTATTCCAGCACATCCCATGCAAAGGGAAGCTAAAATCAGATGTTTTCTATCATTATGTAAATACAGGTCATGGTGAAACTCAACACACAATGTACCACTAGCTGAACCATTGTGTAAAAATCATGCATGAATATGGTTGAATCTTTTTGGCAATCATGCAAAACACCCCATATTTGGACTGCAATACAACCAAAGCAGTACAACATACTATGAGTAATTGTATAAATAGTAAAGGTACATTTGATGCCAAAAGTGATGTCTAGAGGGTTCACTAAAGTATTACTTGCATAATGTACTTAATTGTCAAAAATATTTGGCAATAACGTCATACAACATAAATAGTTAATAATACTTCATTGGTTCTCACTTATATTTCATGCAGCCATCCACTGGTGCATTCCTAAATAACAATGCTTCCTTGCATTATCACAAAGCAACTATGAACAAAGCACAACTATGAAATGTGAATATAAAATCTCGATCATCATCCATGTGTATGAAACAAGGGTCAAAGATAGGGATGGGTACCGAAACTCTGCGTTTTCTCGGTGCTACATTTTAAAAGACAGAAGAATCGATAAGCTCTGATGTTAACGGTTCTGCTATCGGTACTGGAGAATTATTGCTGAATGAACATTGCTTACAGTAGCATAATTTAACTGACCAACCTTTTCTAATTTGCAATATTTGATATTCATCTGAACAGTTGGCAATCTCACATAAGAAATGCTTGTGTTTCCGACGAGCGCGTCAAATATAAAAGCCTTCACAGTTCTCAGCTGTGCGCGCGCACTCAGCGGAGGCTCACGCTAAGTGCACACATATAACTAGCGACACAGACTCGCGCACACACGAAGTGAACCAAATGGGTTGTATTTCCCGAGAGAACAGCGACAATGCCTGTTGAAACAAACGCAATAAGTTGTTTTCTTGTACAAGCAGAAACGCAAGCAATCTGGTTAAGTGAAAGTATCTTTCAAAAGTGCATTAAATGAAAAGTTTTTGACTGCCTAGTTACTAACGGTAACATTACATCATCCACATCGTTATGCCAGCAGTCAATCACCTAAATTAGTATAATATTAGTTTAATAAACACACACATTCGGTTACAATGAAAACAGTATTTTTTTTCTGCAGTAGCCTAAATAAATCTTAAACATTAAAAATGCTTTTACATTACTGTATTTACAAATATAGCCTATGAATAGCCTAATAATAAACTATGCGGTCACACTTTACAATAAGGTTCATTAGTTAATGCATTTACTAACATGAACAAACAATGAACCATACATTTACTACAGCATTTGTTCATGTTAGTTAACGTTAGTTAATGAAAATACAGTTGTTCATTGTTAGTTCATGTTAACTCGCGGTGCATTAACTAATGTTAACAAGCATGAACTTGGATTTTAATAATGCATTAGTGAATGTTGAATTATGATTATTAAATGCTGTACAAGTGTTGTTCATGATTAGTTCATGTTAGTAAAAGCATTAACTAATGAACCTTATTGTAAAGTGTTACCAACTATGCTTATTAAGAAATGATTAAAATACTGCTTATTTTTTACATTGTTAACTCCCAAAACACTGTTAACTCATTTATGTGAATGTGTTAATGAAAAATCAGAAACTTTATCTGATTATTTAACTGCATTTTGCAACTCAAAGAGGATATTTTCAACTGCAGGGAGCACAAAAAACCAAGAAAGATCCCGACTTCTGCCAGAAAAGGCAAACATGTTGATTTTTCTCCAGGAGAATAGTTAAAAATTGAGTCATTTTTCTTCAAACTATTGTACAATCTTTTACAGGAAAACAAATTATTTATTTGTTTTACAATTATTGGTTTTGTTTTATTTTACATAAAAAACGTAATAATAAAATAAAGTGTTGTTAATTCTGTTTAATTAGTTTTTTGTTTTTTTGTGTAAAAAAAAAAATACACTACAAAATACCGATAAGAGAACCATTAAAGTACCGAACCGATAAGTGGTATCAATAAAAGTAGTACCGTAATACCGTTAAAACCTTAACGATAATGGGTATGCCCTAGTTAAAGATATACATTTTCTTAAGCATGACAACACTTTTGCCAACTACTTTACATTTTAGATAAATGTAATAAAAATTATAAATATATCAAAATAAAATATTATTAAACATATTATTTAATGTAATTATTATTATTAGAATAATAACAATAATTATTAATGTTAAAATAGTTGTTATTATTATTATAATAACAATAATATATATTCTATTATTTATAATCTAATAAACCAACACGTGGTCATTTATGACATAATTGTAATTTATTAATGAATCAAATTTAACGATTATTTTCCCTCTTTTAAAAAATAATAACTGATGACAAAAAAAGCCATATACACACATTGCCCATAAAGCAATTACATGAATTATTCAGCATAAATATATGCATTTAAAATGCAAGAACTATGTAAAATAAAACACCAAATATTTGTCTAACAAAAGTGTTTTGCATATAGTGAGCAAGTCATACAAAAATCAAACACAAACTCATTTAAAATTTTATGTTCTGCCTCTACAGCTTCAAGCCTTTTCAGGCATGTGCACAGTCAATTTGACTCTCTCCAGCTCTCAAGGTTAAGGTGATCCTCAAGTCTAGCTGTTTAGCATGCAGAGGTGACCCGAGGCGGCTTCCGGTTGTCCATTCAGAGCAGTTGCGGCCATCTAGATCCCACAGACACAACTTACTTCAAAACTGACTCCTAGAACGTGTTTTTTTCTTTTCTTCGAGATTAGCCAGTGTTAGCCCAGGCTATCCAAAGGCTCTTTACACTAGATTGTTTCCATAGAAACAATCATTATCATGGTGAAGCCAATTTATTGAGTCTTTTTCATCCCTAAACTATTGAGAAATGAGTAAATGCATGAACACAAGTGAAGGAAATGTGTAGGGAGTAGGTCTCTCACCTCAGCGTGGATGTTTGGGACGGATCCGCTGGAGCCATTCTCAGCAATGGCACAGTTTGAGCTGTTCGGAGAGCTGGGCCCAGAGCCAGGAGCACTGCTGCACATAGAGGACACTGAAAAACACACACACAGATTCCAACAATCACATTTTAGCTGCATCATTACAAAATATCGCTGAGGATTTCACTAGATTTAGTGATTGATTGAACCCGTTTTAATGCATCAGCAGGATGTAAAACTGTTCCCTTCCTCTGAGCTGTTTTTATATTAGCAGCACAGATATCACACAATACCAGAGCGTTCATCATTTCTGTTTGCAAATCTTCACACTTTTCATCTGACGGCAGAGGTTTGTTTTTCACAGACCTATTTGAACAACTCAGGTGCTGATGCAACCCCAAAATTACATCTTCAATAGAAACTCTCTGTTCTGTGAAGCTGAAAGCACAACTGTAGAGTTACGCATATGATATAAGCTACACTGCCACTTGGATTAATTTCTATTTAAAATGCATTATATTCTTCTACCTGCGTCTTTTTTGTGCAGCAAAGTAGTCAACCTTCGATGCGTTTGTCTGTGCTTTATAAGTAAATAAATGAAATACAGTGGTTATTATTAAAATAACAACCTTACTAAGCAAGTCATAAAGAAATGAGTTATAAAAATATAAATGAATAAACTGAAGAATCACTGAATAAACCAGAAAAGTAAAGTTGGTAGACAAACTTCATGGTGTCTTGAGAAAGCCTCGTCTAAAACCTTGAAGTAGCTTTAGAAATTAAATCATTGAAGTAGTTTTAAGGAAACAGTCAGCATAGATAGAGAATTACATATGTGTTAGCATGTTTCTGGTATGAATTGGCATGTTTCTTGCTAGGGTGTTCTGAGTGGTTACTAAGGCATTGCTAGGTGGTTGCTAGGGTGCTCTAGGTGGTTGCTAAGGTGTTCTGATTGGTTGCTATGGTGTTTTAGGTGGTTGCTAAGGCGTTGCTAGGTGGTTGCTAGGGTGTTCTAGCTAGTTATCAAGGTGTTGTTAAGGTTGTTGCTAAGGATTTTTGAATGGTTGCTAGGTGGTTGCTAAGGTGTTGCTAGGTCGTTGCTACGGTGTCCTAGGTCATTGCTAAGGTGTTGTTAGGTGGTTGCTAGGGCGTTGCTTGGTGATAGCTAAGTTGTTGCTAGGTGGTTGCTAGGTTGTTCTGAGTGGTTGCTAAGGTGTTGCTAGGCAGTTGCTAAGGTGTTGTTAGGCAGTTGCTAGGTGGTTTCTAGGGTGTTCTAAGTAGTTACTAAGGTGTTGCTAGATATCCTAGGTGGTTGCTAAGGCGTTGGTAGACGGCTGCTAAGATGTTGCTAGGTGGTTGCTAGGGTGTTCTGAATGGTTGCTAAAGCGTTGCTAGGTGGTTGCTAAGGTGTAGCTAGGCGGTTGGTAAGGTGTTGTTAGGTGGTTGCTAGAGTGTTCTGAGTGTCTGCTAGGCAGATGCTAAGGCTTTACAAGGGTGTTCTGAGTGGTTACTAAGCCGTTACTAGGTGGTTGCTAGGGTATCCTAGGTGGTTGTTAAGGCATTGTTAGGCGGTGTTCTAGGTGGTTGCTAAGGTGTTGCTACACAATTGCTAGGATGTTTTAGGTGGTTACTAAGGTGTTGCTAGGTGGTTGCTAAGCTATTCTAGGTCGTTGCTAAGGTTTTGCTAGGCGGTTGATATGGTGTTCTGAGTGGTTGCTAGGCGGTTGCTAAGGCATTGCTAGGTGGTTGCTAAGGTGTTGCTAGGGTGTTCAGAATGTTTGCTAAGCGGTGGCAAAGGCATTGCAAAGGTGTTGCTAGGCGGTTGCTAACACAAACTAGCATGGTTCTAGTATGAATTAGCATGTTGCTAGTATGTTTGTTAGTATGTTTCTAGCATGAAAATTGATATGTTATCAGTATGTCCAATGTAAAGTCAATGGCAGTTTTTTTACAATAGAAGTTTATGGGACAATTGCTAGGGTGCCGTAAGTGGTTGCTAGGATGTGGCTAGTAATTTGAAAGGTCATCAGTGATTGGCAGATTGGTAGTCTGAGTAAATGAGCGTAAACTTAAGTGTGTATGACATTCTGGCACAAAGTTATGAGGTTACATGGCAATTGGCGTAGCGGAGGGGCCTGCAGGGACCATCACCCCCCCTCTTCAGTTTGTGATCGCTCCAACATAACACCAACCACCCAACCCAGTGTTGGCTTTTTCAAGCCCCATAATAAATAAACAAAGTTTAAAATGACTACAGTTGCTGGCAAGAAAAAGAAACAGCATCTTAATATAGTAAGTAAGCATTTTCTGCATATCGTTTACCTGAGATCTCAATTGCCCTTTCTTGAAAGTGCTGATCACAGTTCCATCTTTCCGCCTGAGCAGCGGGCTGCTCCTCCTCTCAGCCACCTTCTGTTTTAACCGTGAACGTACCTTCAGATTGGGCTCAGAGGCTGAAGATGAGACAGAAATATTCAGTCAGTTGAATGCAGTAGCACACCAATCCTTAATTTAACTATATACCAATCAGATTCTGATCATCAAATCTGGTTCCTTTGTTCTGACCAACAGCCAGAATATTGCAATATAATCACAATAACATTGTATCATGACACATGTATCACAATAATATCGTATTCCCACCCCTTGACTTTTACTGATTCATAAATTACATGAAGTCAATGGCAACCAGCACTTTGAGAGTCAAGTGGCTTCTAACACTAAAACAAAATCTTATGTAGTGAAACTATAGTAATGTTCAAGAAACTGAACACTATTACATTTATCCACAGATTGTACAAACACGGACTACGTTTACATGGACATCAGTAATTAATCTAATGTAATCTGAATAAGACAATAATATGATAAAGGCGTTTACATGAGATGTTTTTGAATGTTCCTTTCATGATCCTGTTTTACATGTTATAGCACATAATTCGATTAACGTCATTGCGTCACCACACTATCCACATTTCCTCCGGAGTTTCATGTAATTTTGAGTTTCATTTTTAATTTGTCGAATTTGATATCGCATGGCATATGGAAAAAACCTTCACATTTGCGATTCAGGTGTCTGTGGGTCTTCACTGACTCGGTAGGTGCAGAGAATAGTGTCAAACAGCCGTGTGTGTATAGACTATCCTGTCGCAAAATGCAGCAAAGTCCTCGACGGTAATAGTTTGATTAAGGGTGTTTACATGTCTGTACTGCACTTCAATAATGCGACTAAATCGGCATACTCCACATGTCTTAATACGATTTCTGCTTAGTTTGATTATGACCTTAATCGAATTAAATTAATTAAAAAAAAAAAAATCTAAAAAAATAATAAAAATAAATAAATTAAAAAAAAAAAAAAAAAAAAAATCGCTGTTTACATGGTAGACGCTTAATCAGAGTAATGTCTTAATCGCATTAAAATCAGATTACTGGTGTTCATGTAAACATACTCAGTGTTGAGTTACTTCACAATTGCCTGGCATTAAAACATGAACTGTAATGTAATCACTGATGCATACTTTGTATTGTTCAACAAAATAATATTTTAATCAAAACGACATAAAATCGGAAGATTTACTTTTTCCCCAGATTCTCAGGAAGCTCATGCTCCAAACTGTAAAAAACTTTTTACTGCCTTAAATGTTTTAGTTTAATCTGTCCACTTGTTAAGTCGTGGCGTATGAAATACTGTTTCTGGGTCCAAGCCACTACTCATTTGAATTGAGAAAATATTCGTTGATGACCACATTATAGTCATATCACACATTAAATTGAATTTTATATCAAATCATGGTGTACACGACAGTCTCTGAACTTTCTGCATCACAGACACAGAAGTTCTAAAAAATGTATGACTTTCTGGCCATCGGATATTAGGCATGTATATATTGCGATCTTGATTTTCGAAAGTATTACAGCGATTTGCACACATTTAAAATTACCATTTGTTGAGTCTCCCCATACAGTTTGATAGAGTGCTTGGACCTAAAAGCAGCTTCGCGTGATTTTTTCTAGTCATTTCATTTACATCAGTCAAACCGACTAAAAATATTAAGTTAAACTTTGTATAACTTAAAAACATGAGTTAAACCTGATTAACTTATTAAAATAAGTTGAAATAACATAAAAGCTTTTGTTGTGATGGCTTTTTGTTATACTATTTTTTTTACAGCGCAGACTGTCATGAATGCACTAAGGACCATTTGCAGAGGCTACCAATTAAAGGAAAAATACAGCATATAATATTCAATTTTTTGCACAGACCAACTGTTTCACATCCTAATGTATCATCAAGAGCCACGGGTATTACTTTTGTTTGCCTGCAGATATTTTCTTGACTCTCAAAGTGCTGATAGGTGTTGACTTGCATTTTATGAATCACCAAAGGGCCACATTTTCACCTAAACACCTTCTTTAATGCTCTGCTGAAAAATAAGTTTGCCTACATTTTGATAGACTAAGAGTGAGTAATCTAACAACTAGTTTTCACTACTGGGTGAATTATACTTGAATTATTATAAAAATGATAACATTGTGGTTTGCCTCAATAAACACATCAGTACCATGGACAGCAACAGCCCATCCCTCCCTGTTTCACACACACGCACAGACACTGACACATTTTCACACACTGCAACAAATGTTTTTTTTTTTTTAGAGGTTTTGCTCAAATAGTCCAAATATCCACACATTCATAAATCAAGCAGCATTTTCTAAACAACTATAAAATATTGATTTATTTTGGGAAATAATAAGTCAAAATTAAGTGAGTTTCTCCTTAAAACAAGCAAAATTATCTGCGGGTGGGGTAAAAAAAAATTATGTTGTTTTCAGTTTGAAATAAGATTATTGTACTTACCCCACAGCCAGATATTTTTGACTTGTTTTAAGAACAAAATCACCTAATTTATAGCTATTTTGTATTAGAAACAAGACAAAACTCTAAGAAAAACAATGCAAAACTCTCAAACACACTCTCACATACACTCCTTGTCTCTTACACACACACAGAGCTATATATACAAATGATATTTACAGCATGTCGGTTTTATCTCTTGTTGATTCCGGAGATGAGGGGACAAATTAAACTTAATTGAAGTAAAAAGGGATTTAAAGGAGGGGGGAAAAAAAGAATCAAATTGGGCCAATTACCCCAACACGCCGTGTGTAATGCGGCTTGACCGAGCCCTGTGTGTTTTTTGGGCCTGTTTGTGCGTCACAGCCACACTGGGCATGTAGAGCAGAAAGGACTTTGCCACTAATGCTATCGGTGACTTCAGGATGGATTTAATGAGATTTAAAATAAAAGTGTGAGACGTGGGGGAGGGCACAGGATGGAAAGACACACAAACTGAGGGCATGTTATGTAAGGAGATTGCTGTGGTGTTGCCATAACAGTGGTAATATGGAGTAAGCGATTCGCCCACGGTTAACAGACCCGTCTGCGATTGCTTTATCAGTGTGCTGAAGTCCAAGCTAGAGGGCGCGAGTGTGCGAGTGTGTGTGTGTGTGTGTCAGTGCCATCCTCTGGATGGTATATGTGTGTCAGTTCTATTATAGAGAGCTTTATAAAGCAGCGTGGGTGTGACAGTTTAAAAGATAGTTGTGTGTAAAACAGCAGATAGCAGATGTGTGTGTGTGCGTTTGTGGGCACAGGCTCACTGAATCTGTGTGGGAGGTTTTGGAGTATGGCTGGCGGCTATGAGAGTGAACAGCAGATGACCAGTGTGTGTGTGTGTGTGTACTCTGGTTATACACTAGCCGTTAAGCGTTTGGAATAATTACAATTTTCGAATGTTTCTTGGACGCAGGGATGGATTAAATTAATCAAATATGACAGTAAAATGTTTATAGTTTATAAAGTAGTTTCTTTATAAACTAAATAAAGCACAAAAATATTAAAGGGATAGTTCACCAAAAAATGAAATTTCTGTTATCATTTATTCACCCTTCGTTTGTTCAAAACCTTTTTGACTTTCTTTCTTCCGTTGAACACAATGTTGAACACAATTTCCTACTATGGAAGTCGATGGGTCATTCTTCAAAATTTTGTGTTCATAAAGATTTAAAACCACACAAGGGACAATAAACAATGAGGTAATTTTCAGTTTTGGATGAACGGTTCATTTAAACAGTAAAAACAGTTTTCTATACATATATGAAGAGTTCAGATGCAAAAGCAGCTAAACGTCACTTCCGCCAAAAATGAGCTAATGGCATTGAGTGAATGCTTTAGGCATGTAGTACATGTTCAACAAATAGTTTTGCTTCAAATCATCTAAATTCCAGCATCAGCGCATTCAGAAATAACAGTTTGTTGGCAAAAGCCTCTAAACGGCACTTGCCTTTGACAGCAAAAGCCGCTATATCCCGAGAACAAATCAGAAGGTGTGAATCAAATCATACGTTTTCAATAAAACGGCACGCTGATACGCCGGCTTTTATGAGAAGTTTTATTCCACTTCCGATTTAGATTTTAAAAGATGGATTTCGATGAAATGCACAAACCTGTCCGACTGTCAGTGAATGGCAAATGAAAACGTCCCTTACCTCAAAACAAAGAAAAAGAAAAAGAAAACACAATGTACAGTTGGAAGTGTAGCATGCATTCATTACTTCATACTACCTATACGTCTGATAAGGTTTTTATATTAATGGACAATGCACAGATATTGATGTTTTTCCAATGTTTTATACTACATTATTTGAATCTAACAAGCTTAGTTTGCAATATTTGCATTGTTCTACTTACAATAAAGCTAAATCAAAAATATCAGAAATGACAAAAGATTGTTTAGATTGAATTAATGTCAATTTTAATGTTATTGACTTAATGCACTTGACAGATTTCATTCATTCATTTTCCTTTTGCTTAATCCCTGGTTTATCAGGGGTTACCACAGTGGAATGAACCGCCACTTACTTGACAGATTTATGTATTTTTTATTTTAGGTGGTTTGTGTAATGTGTTTTATGTTTAGTAAAATCATTTTTTAATTGCATCTTTTTCAACTAATGTCCCAATAGGTGGATTCAGAGGTTTTTGCAAAAAAAGCAAAATTGGATTTAGCTGGTTTTGACGCAAAAGAAAATCTACCTTGTTAAAAACCAAAGAATTAACTAAAGTGACATTTTTTACAAGTTAATAATCTTATCATTACCTATAAAATGAAACATCTGAAACTAATCAGAGGAGCCTGGGAAAATGCCCATTTACATGAAAAGAGGTCTGATGGATTTAGAGGGTTTTGCATCTGAAGACTAAAATAATGCTTACTGAATATTCAGGTGTGTCATAAAAAAAAAATGAATGAATTCTATTTGAAAACATATTCTAATAAAAACCACAGTTCTTTAAAACATTACACATTACTGCTTTCTCATCAAATAAAATGCAGCTTAGGAAAAATTTACAGTACAACCTTAATTCTTCCAAAATTAAAATGTAGTCAAATATGACACTGATTTGAGAGGTCAACTGACCTGTGTCTTATAGTACAGTAAAAACAGTAATTAACGGAATACATCAATAATAATATGCAATTAATTTACTAGCCCTCAGATCATCCAAGATGTACAGTAGGTGGCATTATTTTTCATTACAATACAATTACAATACTATTTCATTATTGCTGTTATTTAGGATTTTTTAGCTGAAATCATGGTCCTTTGCAGTTCATAAAATGGTCAATGGTACTTCATTCACCAATACAAAATATTGTAGCAGAATGCTCAAAAATATTCAGCTTCATCAGGAACTATAGGTATTAATTTTGTTTTGCCTGCAGATGTATTTTTTGGACTTTCAAAAAGTTTGACTTGATCACCAAATCATTCAATCAGCAAATCAATCAGTAAATCAACAAATCAATCAACCAACCAATCAATCAATAAATAAATAAATGAATCTGCTTTAATGCTCTATACTAAAACAATATCTGACATTGGATAATCTGAGTCATTATTATGACTCATGAGTAAATTAACAGCAGATTTACATGTTTAGGTTAACTATTCCCTCAAGCCATCAGGATTTCACTGTGGCCAGTTATAATAAATATCATTGTTCTAGTATAAAACTCATTCCGTCACTAATAAAGCCCCTAAGGTGTGTGTTAGTGTGTAGGTCCACTGTTCTGATGACTCATTTATGACTCACACCTGCAGACTCCTCAGTGAAGAGTCTTCATCCCCACACACACGCACACCCACCCTTGCGTCCTCTGTGACACCACTGCAGCGTTAAACAGCTCAAACTTCTCCACACAAAACCAGCAGTGAGGCTAGAACAGCGCCATTCATGCACAGAAAGAAAATAATCACCTGACTTCTACATGCAAACACACACGCATATCAGTAAAACATTTAATTAAAATGACTAAAAAAACAACAACTGCATGTGCACTTCACTGAGGATGTACAACAGCTTGCATGGAGGGGGCTATTTGTAAAATGAGCTTTAAAAAAATGGAATCTGTGCTAGGATGTTGCCATGCAGTTATCATGCAGTTATTAGGGTGTTGCTAGTCAAGTAGAGCTCGGTCGATTTCGGTCGATCAACGCTGAGCCGGCATCGTGATTCTCCGCCCCGCCCCCGTCGCAGCAGCAACCCGCTCGCAAAAAATATACACTTAGGTCCAATTTACATTAATACGTCTTAATTTTAAAATGGCATTTAGAACGAAAACAATCCAGATCCACACTGACGTTTCACCTAGCATTTCTGAAAAGATCTCTGTCCACAATATACCGCTGAAAACGCACATCATGAGACCACACACAGACACACACAGACACACACACACACACACACACACACACAGACACACACACAAACACACACACAAAACACACACACAAACACACACACACACACAGAGTATTGCGCTGCAGCGTATGCGCGCGTCTCAGCTCCAGCAGTCAGCGGGTGCTTTGAGCACAAAACCCCAGAGAGCAGTGCACGTGGGACAGTTTATCAAGGATGTACCGCTGGTTCGCGTCTCATTATAGTTGTTAAACATGATATTGAATTAATCTTGTCTCTATCTAACGACTCTTTGGTCTTTTGAATCTATCAGGTAACGCGTCACAGTTAGTACAATGCTTCAATCTTTTTAGCAAAAAACTCAGGTACTATTGGTTGGTTCCTGTTGGTTGTGCACCTTTTGCACGAACCACGTTTGTATACGCCATTATAACGACACAGATTGCTCTGCCTATTCATGCCACAGTCCCACGGAAAAAGTGATTGACTGGTGGTAATTTGTGTGTAACTTATATTTATTTATTTATGATTTGGTTATGGGTAAAACAAAGACGATGCGGGTCAGGTAGTTGAAATGGTAGAGTACAAAAAATTAATTCGTTATGAATTAATTAATTATTCTTAAATAATTAATTCACCGCCGCCTATGACGACAATGCCATCGTCCATCACATGCGACGTGCTTTTATACAATGCAAATCTTGTTAAAGCAGCTTCGCAAAGACAAAGAGCCACATCATACACATAAGGCGCAAGATGTGTTTGGTGCGATTTGTTGCTATTTTCAGACCGGCGCAACCCTAATTTTCATGTTTTACGCTACGTTGCCTAAATAGCAAATACATTTGCGCCACTTTGTGGACTCATAAGGATGTGCGTTCAGGCACATTGTTGGCATTTTGCTATTTTGAGGAACTAAAATAGACCGAACCATTGACCAACTAAAACAGGTCTAAACTCCAGCACAGAGCGCGTTAGTTATGCGCCTATGCAGGTACACACAAACAACAAATTTTTGCGCTTAACAAATGAAATTAAATATGTAGGCTAATGGATGTCTTCAGTGGAGTGCGTACAACACCGTTTCCTTACTCCACGAAAGTAAAGGAGTAAAGTAAAGAGTAAAAGTAAAGTAAAGAGAAAGTAAAGAGGCTGAATGGAGGATGCTCGTTCTTTCTCCTCACGCTGCAGATAGTCTGTTTAACTGTTTTCTCACTAGTGAAGCGTTCAGTTTTTTTTACTGTAAAACATGATATTACAAAAAGTCGTGATGACAAATGTTTTATGTTGCTTTATCTTATTTTAATAAGTTAATTAGGTTTCAATAAACTAAGTTTTTTTATCTAATATGTTTAGTCAGTTTAATTGATGCAAGTTGAGATGAATGGAACATTTAATAAATTTAAACAAATAATGCAGCAAGAATTTTTTAATAGTGTTCAGTTCAATATGAGTGTTATTAAAATGACAATCTATTGTAAAATGAAGGGAATCTTTTCAATGTTTGAAAAAAAAAAAAAGAAGCTGTGAATTAGGTCTAGCATGTCCATCAAGTTTTTAGAGTGTCTGACTGTAGTATTGGTAACCTAGTAACCAACTGTAAACAAGGCAAGCGTAATGGAGCCAGCTAATGGTTGTTGCTAGATCCGATATGGTTGCGGCCGGAAGTTTATGAGAATTATTTATATTATTTATAAAATGTCCCACTTATTGTATTTTATTAACGTCTACCCCTCCCCCCCAACTTTAAACCCGTCACAGTAACATAAAAACAGTAGTTGTACTGAGTATTATTTATGCTATCTATTAAATTACTCAATAAATTGTATTTTTTTAACACCTACGCCCACCACAACCCTAAACCCAACCGTCACAGTACTGTAAAATTTTTAATTATTGTTTTACAGTGTCCTAAAAAATGCTATATTGATGTGCATATCGCATTTCCGGCCGGCCGTGTATTCGATCTAGACTTTACCTTAGCTAATGTTTGCTATATCAGAGTTTATTCTGCATTTCCATCTCCCATTATACGCATTAACCTCCTCAAAAGCCAGCTCAAGTGAACGTATTTTTGTTTCCATTACTGGTTTCTCATTAAAATATGTATTAAAAGTTTATACATTGTTCTTAGTGATTAATAAGTAATCTTAGTCAAAACAAGTGAACTCTAAGACGTTCATATGATAATGAAGTACTTTACATGGTTAATATGGTAAAATGATCCAGAAAATGATATCAGCAGCTAAAGTAACACTAAATGACATTCTTACAGAACAAGTCTTCAATGTCTGTTTTAATATGATGATTTGGTGCTAAATACTTTAAAAAATGAATAGTTGTTATTATTTTCATCAGGAATATTTAATTAATATAATAAGTGTGGTTTAATAGATTTAAAAAAATTAATTGAATATTGTACCATATTAAAATAAACAATGAACTTTGGTGGTGTAACATTGTAAAATTGATCAGTTTAATGCATCCTTGCAGAATAAAAGCACTCATTCCTTTTTAAAAACTCTTACTGAATAAAGCATTTGGTCAGTAGTGCATTGCATTTTTTTTTAAGTACACACACTTCATGCCTGAAGTCTACTCACCGGTTTTCCGCAGAGGGAAGTCATCCTTGCCTTCGTAGGATCCTAAGAGCGGGGGGAGTTTGTAGGAGGGTGGTGTTCCTGGTGTGTTGCTCTGTGGAGGAGAGCTCTGCTCCAGGGATGTGTGGTGAGCCCCCCTAAAACAGACACAGTTTGAACACCCCTCCGTCACCACACTAATGAGAGCCATAAACTTACAGCATATTGTGGGATGATGCAATATTAGTATGCTCATTCTACATAATGCTGCAGAAAAAAAAATCAGAGCACACACTGAACCAGCCTTTGATATAAATAGGTTAAAAGATGCAAAGTGAATTTAGGTCTACCAATCCTAAGCGACTAGCGAAGTTGCTCTCACCAGCATTTCTGGGGGAAGGAATGGTTAAGTCCACCGGGGCCGGGCTCCTTTTTGCTCAACAGAAACTCCTGCAACTTCAATTTGACCTCAGTACTGGCGATAGCACCTGAGAACATAAGGCAGAGGACATTTGGGGATAAGGCAAGGGAAATTTGGGGATATACTCATTAAGAGAAATCTCAAAACAAAAGCATTTATTTAAAATGCCAATTTTTGCAACATCAATACATTTTACTGTCAATTCTGATAAATATGTTAAATAAAAAAGCACTAATTACTCACAGACCAATAGAGAACAATAATGTTTAACCATAATTTCCAAAAAAATAAATAGCAAACAAAATGTGCTAAGAATAAAAATACACAATGCTTGCATTATGCTTTTTTATGATTAGGTGAACATTCCCAGACTTTGTGGTGACTGGTTTGAGCTAATCAAACTGCATAAACAATCATTCAAAATATCATGCAAATGAACATGCACAACATTGATATTGTGTTCGTTATTTATTGTGAATATTGTGATATTAACATCAGTTATTTTAATTAAAGGTCTGGTGAAGTGCTTCGAAATATGCACTTTGTATTCGATGTGTGACGTATTGACAGCCAATAGCGTTTTGTTTTTATCACAGCTCTGCCAGTGACAGTGTTGAGCTCAAGCGCATCCAATAAAAAGCAGACGAGAAGCATTTTGAAGGGGGCAGGGCATGTCAGATAATAAAGAGTGTTTGATTGGTCAAGATTTGATGAGAAACTAAAGTATGAGGTGACGTGAAAAAAAAAATGGTTGATCCATTTAGGCCAGGGGTTCCCAAACTTTTTCTTATGAAGGGCCAAAAACCAAACTTGATTGAAGGTGGTGGGCCAAAATTAAATATACCAAACAGTATTACATTCAAGCTGCCATGGTAACTTCCTAATTTTAAAAATACTTAAAAATATAAAGAAAAAATACTTTAATTGTATTAATAATTATGTATATATTGTTTACATTTTATAATGTACTCCTTAACCATAAAAATCTCATTTATAACACAATGGAGTTCAATGTTTTTATTTGTGTCCTAATAGTGGTTTTCTCAGCAATGTGCCACACATATATATCTGTCGACATCTAAAAAATGTGTTTTAGGTTTTCATGACCCTTAAAAAATCTGATTAATTTACAATATTTAATTGAAAAAATTTATTTTACTTTAGCTGTTTTTGTAGCTCAGCAATTAAACAAACAAAGAAACAAAAAAACAAACAAACAAAAGGTTATGTTAAATTACAAATTTTGTAGCACACTAGCTGACAGATATCCTTAAAACTAACATACTGATACCAACATCTAAAAAAAGGGGGACCTTTAAGGTCAATGTAATGGCAACTACAAAAGCATTTATTAATCTAACCTTAATCTAATCAGCTAATCTTAGCTGATGTTAATTTCTTAGTTAATAGCTAATAATCAAATCTTAAAATAATAATCAATAGCGTAAAAATAAAATCATTTAAATAAATGTTAAAAACAAATAAAAATTAAATTGTATTTTTTTATTAACGTTAACATACGACTATAATAAGGCTATTTCTCACTGTTGATTTTAATGAACAGTAACTACGTTTCCATCCACCAATTTTTATGCACATTTTGGATATGCACATATAAAAACGGTTGATGGAAACGCCAAGATGTGCATTAAAAACACATGCGCATAACTGAGTAATATAAACTTTTTACTCAATAAGAAAAAATTGGCATAATCTACAAATGGAAATGCTTTTACAGAACAAATTCCAGTATGTGCATTAAAAAAGGTCAAGTGATTTTGTTATTAAAGATCATGTGATGATAAAAGTGTGTGTGAATGGACAAACCAGCAGGCTGACTGCATTGTAAAACATCTAAAATGTTGTTTTGGTCATTCTAAAACACCTTAACCATTTCATCAGTATTAGTGTTAGGCTATTATATTATTAATGACCTCCAGAACTATCAAGAGCTTCACGCCTTTAAATGCCATCAGGCGTTCATTGCGCGTCGACATCATCTTCTGAGGTGAAAGTCATTTATTAAATAAAGAAAAGACTGACGCAGCTTCTCCTACCGCAGCAAATTCCATTTTTACTGTTGATATTTGGCACCAGTTAATCAGGAAGTGACGATTTTGTTCCCTTGACTACTTGGATGGAAACACTGCTTTATTCTTTTATTTTTTATGCGATATTCCAGTTTTGTGCACACTTTAATACTTTAATTCGCATTTTTGGATGGAAACATAGCTACTGTTTACTAAAGAGATTTTATTGTAAAGCGTTACCTTTGGAAATGTATTTTGTTTAAAGCATTTATCTACTTTGAGAATGTATAATACAATAAATAATTCGTTGTAACCATTTTTTGTAGCTTAGGTCAATACCATGATAATACAGAATATCATGATGAAACCTTCAGCAATTACTTGCAACAAGAAAATGTAATACCTGCAGAAGCATAATGCTGAAATACTATATAGGCAGCTCACTCTATGATTTACAAACAGATCCAATTAGTTAATTTGGAGGTGAAATAAATCCTAGCATGGCACTGCGTTGTTTTTAATAGTAAACAGCCAAAGATGAGAAATAATAGAGCAATTTGTGCATGCTGTGCCTACAGTACTTCAAGGGATATCCATGACAATGTGTAATTATAGCAGCAAACAACGATAAACATTAGCTACGTGTCGCTCGGCAAGATGTTTTTATTCGTGAACTAAAAGGTGAACGGTGCATTTAAACCTCTCCCACTTTGGAATAAGTACCAGGCCATGACGATCAGCGCCTATAGCTGTATATCTGTTGTGCATAATGTATGGATGCATACTCTCTTTGCCTTTCTCTTTGTTTCGCAGCATGATGAGCTGTTGTTCCAGTCTCTGTTTCTCCATCTCTTCGTGACGCTGCTGTTCAAGCTTCCTCTTCTGCTCCAGCTCCTGCTGACGTTTCGCGGCGAGGATCTCCTGCTGTTGCTGTTCGGAGGTTTAGAGGTTAAGAATCAAAAGGTTGAAGGAAATGAAGGGCACAGAGAGAACAGCGAGGCTCGTACCTTCAGATGTTCCTGTAGCTGCACTTCATGTTGGCGCGTCAAAACCTCGTGCTGCTTCTGGAACTCGGCGAACAGCAGCTGTTTCTGGAGCTCCTGTTGTTGTTTGAGTAAGAGCAGCTCGTGCTGAAGCTGTTTTTCTCTCAGAGATGGATCTACAGCACTTAGCGCACTCAGACGTGGGTCCGTACGCAGGTCTACCGGACCGCCGCTACCTCCGCCCTGATCTCCTCCACCTCCCACCGGGCTCTGCATCCCGGAGGGTAGTAAGGTCTTTACATCCACTAGAGAAGAAACAAAAATTGTGAATTTAGTAAATGGAAATCCTAAAAAGGTAAAGTGCTGAAGTACTTTGATTTTGATATTATCTTCATCATAATTATTGAGTCTTTCCGTTTATTCTGTTCCGTTTACACCAGTTAAAAACAGGAACACTTTAGTTTAGGACAGAGATTCTCAACCGCTGCAAGTGGGCCGCAAGAATTAAATTAACTCTCAATATTATACTATAATTTTTGAATTTCATTATCAATATGCTATATTAAAATGATCAAAGTAATGCACTTTTTGTTTTCTGATTGATTACTTCAAACTCAAAAACTCAAAAAAACTCAAACTCAAACTCTCATGATCGCGTCTGCAACTAGTACACGTCAGTCTGTTCATTCACAAACTATGCATGTAGTGAAAGTGAAAGTTTCTCTTTGTGTATTTTAGTGTAAACTATTTAATGTATCCTCATAGTTGTCCAAATTAATGTCCTGTGAGTGTTTTGTAATGGACGCGTGTCAATACAAGAGGATCTAGCAAGGCTCAATTATGTTTTTTGCCATAGAATGTAAAATAAACCTGCATACACTGTAAAAATTCAGGGTTCCATACAATTCATTTATGTTGTCCCAACACAAATTGATTAAGTTAACTTAACACTTTCAACAAATTTATGTGGATTGAACATAAAAAATTAAGTTGTCCCAATGAAATCTGTCAGCGATAATATCCAGCTGCAAACTCAACCGCCATCAGATCGACGCGTTTCAACAGATTTACGGTGTTTTACTGTATTTTACATTTGTCTGTATATTTTTGAATAGTAGATATTTAATAGTAGATATTTGGTCAGTCCAGTTTAAAGCAGAAGCTGGTCTTTTGAAAACTCCCTGTTGACCTGTGGTTCTCTTTGACTTTGTGTATGTTTTATATATATATATATATATATATATATATATATATATATATATATATATATATATATATATATATATATATATATATATATATATATAAAATTATAAAATATATATAGTTTTATATATAATTAAATTTAAATACAATTACATATATATTTTTTTATTAAATGCTGATAATACAAAATAATAGAAGACACAACAAATGTATTATATATTGTATTATATAATGTATCATATAATGTATTATATATATATATATATATATATATATATATATATATATATATATATATATATATATATATATAATCTAAGCTTTTCACTCATCACGTGCTGCTGATGATGTGACAATAAAAGTGATTTGATTTGATATATATATATATATATATATATATATATAGCCAATATTTAATAGCATGAATTGTGACCTAAACTAAAGTGTTCCCCTTTAAGTTACAAAAAAGGAAAGAAATAGTGGTTTTATAGTAATTTAAATATATGCTAGCTAGCAGGCTAACCAATTACAATGTAGTAGTTTAAGATATAAACAACAAACGGTACAATGAAAAGCGGCATTATATAAATTAGTATATATGCTAGGCTAAAATGATAAATGATTAAAACGAAACATAAAGATTCATTTGAATATATGCTAGGCTGGCAGGTTAACCAGTTATTTTGTACATTACATAATTGCTCTTCAGTGTTTGGACTTAGGGAAAGTTAAACCACACTGAACTGAACTCTGAAAACTGGACTGGACTGGACTGACATGGTTTCAATTTACTAGAACTTCTATGTTAAGCTGCTTTGACACAATCTACATTGTGAAAGCGCAATACATACGAGTACATATGAATGGTGACATTACAGTAATGTCAATGTAAACTAAGTTAGTTAGCTAATCATTATGGTTATCATAAAAATCGCAGATTAAGTATCAAGTCACAAACTGGTTACAAATATACTTAACTGGCAGGCTAATAGAGTAAACAGCCATTAGGCTAACTGGTTACAATGGAAGATAATAATAATAAAAAAAAAATAATGCTTAATGAATGTCTTCTCATATAAACTATTACATGGCCATCTTTTCAAACTGATATTTCCAAAACATTGACTAAAACCGTAAAGTAAATGTGTAGGACAAATTGGGCTTGTTTTAGGATAGGACAACAGTCGACAAATGAGTCAGCTGAACGCATTAAAATACATTTTCTATATAAACCAAAAATAATTGAAAAAGTCATAACATTTTAATTCAGCAAGGATGCATTAAAGAAAAATGACGATAAATATAGTTCAAAGAAAAGTCTGATCAAAAAAACCTGACTCAAAAAATTAAAGCAGCACAACTTTATAAGAAATGTTTTGCTTTTGTGAGCAGCGAATCAGCATAATAGAATGGTGTCTGAAAAATCATAGAAATTCATCAAATTCATTTAGCATCACATAAGTAAATTACATCTGAAAATCTATGAAAATAAAAAGCAAATGTTTTATAATATAATAGATTACTTAAAACGCTTTTTTTTTTTTTTTAAAATTGCAGCCTTGGTATTTGCTACCAACCCCAAAACTTTGATCAGCGTCTATATGTGTGTGTGTGTGTGTGTGTGTGTGTGTATGTGTGTGTGTGTGTGTGTTTGTGCATGTATGTACACTGAAAAAAATTATGCCTGCACAATTGTTGCAAACAATTTACGTGTTGAATTTAAACAAACTAATTAAATTTAGTAATGTTCAACTTAATTTGTTTGCTTAAATTCAGCTAATATATAATAAATCAAATTGTTTACAATTTTTTTAACACTTTTAGTAAATCCAAATAATTATCTTTGAATAATTTTTTTCAGTGTATGTGTGCATGTGTGCATGTATTCATGCATGCATGTATGTATGTATGTATGTTTATGTCAAAATACTTATTTAAAATGAATTTTTAAATAAGAATGAATTTATTATTATTTTTTTTTTTTGGGGGGGGGGGGGTCCAGCATTTTTAACAGTGTGTATGTATGTATATAATGCACACTTGTTGCCTTTGTATTTATTAATGCGTCACCTCTTACTAAGTTCAAACAGGTTCACTTAACCTCTAAACCTGTACCACTCAATAACAGCATGTTGACACACAAACATACCATTTTTTAAAGCACTTAGTTACATAAGCAAAGGCCATGGTTGCATTTGTAGGGTATTCTACGTTTCATGTGTGATGTTTCTATAAATGTTTGGCTGACATTTGTTTGTGTCTGCCCATGTTACCGTAACCGGGTATATGGGCTCAAATGTCGACTGGCTCGTTGACACTGTTGTCTGGTGAATCATGAGCCAGTTGGGAGTTCATCCAACTGACCTCAGACCAGTTTCTTCCAAGAAGAGAAGCAAAGAAAATATTCCAGCACTGATGTAAAATCAGCATTAAACAGCTTTCTTATAGGTCATGAGAAAAAAAGGACCCTGTTTTATGGTAGGGCATTGCACTGGCAAAGAGGACATGTAGTTATATAATCTAGAGGGGAAACCAAGGTGATACCCTGAGGCTTGTTCTGAAACCAGACCAACCATCTCTGATTTTTCCAATAGAACCACTACCCACAAAACCCAGCTTCCAAGTACAAGTGTTTTGGCACAATTAAAGTATTATAAAAGACCACACAAAACCTAACATTCCTGCTTTTGTTTTTCTCCCTCAAACACTTTTCATTCACGACAGTAAGGTGGAATTAATGAGTTGCTATAGGGATAGCAATGCGTTCCCAAACTCCTGTCCTGTGCAAGCTAACCTAAACTTTCTCCAAAGACATTCAGTGAGGGAAAAACAAAAGGTTCTTTCATTAAAGGTGACAAGGTCATGGCAGCTTCTGAACTTTAGTCCAGCGAAACCTCAAAGGTGCTGGGAAGCAACTTTTAATTGAACATTCTTGAGACAATTTTAACCTTGCAAACTGTTTTAAAAAAATAGCTAGTGAATTAGGCTGTTAAATAGGGCTCCACGATATTGGAAAAATCTGACATCACGATATTTTGTATTTCTACAATATATACATATATATATATATATATGTATATATATGTATATATTACATATATATATATATATGTATATATATGTATATATATATGTATATATAATATATATATGTATATATAATATATGTATGTATATTGCGATTTACTGGATCTATACAATTCCAGCAAATGATTGAACAGAACTGTTTGGAAAGAATTTTTGGCCACACTTTTGACTTTTGCTTCAATAAATTCCTAATTTGTTCCTTATTAATAGTTATTAAGATAGTTTAGGAATTGTATACAGAACATATGCTTTATAAATACCAATAAGCAGCCAATATCTCAATAACCTAGCAACTAGATAATAGCGAGAACTGGTCCTTAAAGTGTTACCAAATGTATTAATTTAGGTTGTTTAGCATGATTCAGTAGGGCAGTGAATCATGCATAAAATGTAATATATTACAAGGACAGATAATTGCAATATAGCAATGATAAAAGTTAAATAAACCATGCATTCTTTATTTTTTTGTATATGTAAATGTAAAAATTACACTGCAATGTCAACTCAGAATTGCAGATTTATGCAGACTATTGCGGATGCACACATTGGATATTGATGCTGAAACTATATATATTGTGCAGACCTACTGCCAAAAGCTTCACATTTATATCCATGCCTAATCTCAGATGGTCAGACAGTGATTCATCTTTTAAAAATCATTCAAATACTGTAATCTGGGAAGCAGCAACTGTAGTGAACACCATGATTTTGTAAAAGATGAGCTTTAATTCAATTCAAGTTTATTTGTAAATTGCTTTTCACAGCAAGTTTACAAAAGGTGAACGTTATTACATTACAGTCAAAATCAGAAAGAGTTAGGGCGTTTTGTAGGAGTGGATAGCATATATACATAGTTAACCTGCAGTTATATAAAAAAGTTACATTTTCTAAACAGTTATGTCTATATATACACACCACCTGACAAATGTCTTGTCGCCTATCCAAGTTTTAGGAACAGCAAATAATAACTTGACTTGTAAGTTGATCATTTGGTATCAGAAGTGGCTTATATGAAAGGCAAAGGCCTCTAGATTATGCCTATTTTACCAAAATAAAATATGATCATGCCTTGATTTTTAATTATTTAATCAGGACAGTCTGACTTTGCTTTGACAAAAGTCTTGTCACTTAACAGAAATAATGTACAGTATAGAATATAAAGTCATGGTGCAGTGGAAAAAGAATGAATATTGTGTATGACTCCCATGAGCTTGAAGGACTGCATCCATACATCTCTGCAATGACTCAAATAACATTAATAAAGTCATCTAGAATGGCAAAGAAAGTGTTCTTGCAGAACTCCCAAAGTTCATCAAGATTCTTTAGATTCATCTACAATGCCTCCATCTTACCCCAGACATGCTCAATAATGTTCATGTCTGGTGACTGGGCTGGCCAATCCTCGAGCACCTTGACCTTCTTTGCTTTCAGGAACTTTGATGTGGAGGCTGAAGTATTAGAATAAGCGCTATCCTGATGAAGAATTTGCCCACTCCTGTGGTTTGTAATGTAATGGGCAGCACAAATGTCTTGATACCTCAGGCTGTTGATGTTGCCATCTACTCTGCAGATCTTTAGCACACCCCCATACTGAATGTTACCCCAAACCATGATTTTTCTTTCACCAAACTTGACTGATTTCTGTGAGAATCTTGGGTCCATGTGGGTTCCAATAGGTCTTCTGCAGTATTTGTGATAATTGGGATGCAGTTCAACAGATGATTCATCGGAAGAATCTACCTTCTGCCACTTTTCCAAATGATCAACTAGAAGTCAAGTTATTATATACAAATGGGATCAACAACAAGACTTTGGCTGTAGGTAGTGTATAATACATTGGGATCACTTTAGTATTAAGGCCAATTTTCACTATTAACTAGTGGCTAATTCACATGCTTATTATTTAGATATTGGCAGTTTAATACCTAAAAAGTACATATTTTCATGTTCATATTGTACATCCCTAATCATACCCAATACCTAAACCCAACTACTACGTTAATAACTATTATAATAAAAAATATATTATAAAAAGCAGCAAATTAGTACTTTATTCCGCTAAATATCTTTTTTGTTAATAGCGAGAATTATACGTTAAAATAAAGTGTGACCAATACATTTTCAATGAAGTGATCAGAACATCACAATAATTAAGAACAATTTGTGTATTGTGTATTGCTTTGATGTGTGATATGATTAAATAGTGCTTATAAAAAACTACTGAGATCGTTCATTTTAAATGAAGGCTTTGGCCAAGAAACAATATTCCATACGTCACAAGCAAGCGGATACACTACACTCCATCTAACCTGGCCTTTAAAGCCGAAAATTGGCACATCACTTGACAGAGTAGGATTGTATGAAGCTATGCATTGTCTCTTTAAAATGCTAAAGAGTCATGAAGGTGTCCTTGAGTCTGTAGGGACCTTGAGTACGAGGTAGGGTAGCACTACGAGGGGCCCATCACTGCGGAGAACACATTAACCCACATGTCAGTCAGCCTGGCTCGCCCTCCCAGCCTCGGCTAAAGTTTACCAACATGCTAATGATCTGGTTTCTTTGCTGGATGCCTTGCGGAAGCGTTCGGCTTACATGAAAATCAGATTACTCCCCCTTTATCAGTCAGGTGCTAAAAATAGCCCTCCTTGCACCTTCAGGCCGATTGACTGTGTCAGGCCTTTGACGTCAGAGCTTGGCCAGTGAGAGGTCGCCAGGGCTACTGCTCCTGTTACTGACCAGATGAGGTTAGCATAGATTTCCCCAAACAACCCTCCAGAAGAAGAACAACAGGGAGCTTCCCAAGTTCAATGTCGTCTGCAATAAATGGACTTCTGCTTCAATAACCTTAGTTAATTAATGAAGGAAAATTTGTTTGTCAGGGCATTGCAAAGTAATGCAAAGGTGATACGTCTCCTGTTCTGTCTTTCACAGGTGGAATCCAAGAATATATACGAACATAGTATGATTTAAAAACAAAACAAAGAACACAACACTGCTGCTGCTGCTAGTTAACCTCAAACTGGCATACAACAATTAGGTACGCTAATGGGAATGTTATATATACAAGTTTATGATGGACACTATGCAGAAACACTATGAATGAAACTCGCTCCTATCTGGGTCACGGCACCAATGAGAAGCCCTATCGTTCTGTTTGCTTGTGTTCAAGATGCACATATACCAAGACCGGTCCATGCCTAATGTGCTAACAAGGACACTAACGTCTATAGCATAGAGGGTAGCTACTCTCCAGTAACTTCTACCGTAGCATATTGGTCGTATGTGCACCCTACACCTGGGTAAATGATACCAATGTAACTCCTACTGTTCTATTCACCCTGCTGCAGGGATGCTAAACACTAACAAGGATGACCAGACTCTCTAGTCAGTCAGTAGTGCGTTTTTTGAGGCCAATATAGTGAGGTTTACCTGCACAGCTCCTATTAAATGGTAGGACTGGGCGATACGACCCAAAAATCCAAACCTCGAATAATTGAACACTTTACCTCGATTGCGATTATTAAACGATTATTTTATTTTGTAGTTCATTATGTTGTCATCTGTACTGTAAATATACTCAACTACTGAAGGTTTTTCTAATGCAAAAGCATGTTTCTATTGTTTATGATGTTAAAATAATTGAAGGAAATAAACTATGATTGTTTGATGAATACTTCCAACTGTAATCACAGCACAAATTGCTTTCATCTTGTGAAAAAGGGTCACATTTCCGTTTTAATGTAAAAGACAAGGTTTTTTTTTTTTGCAAGCAAAGTAATTAAATATTTCATCGTCAAAAGTGGGAAATAACCAACATCTCTTGCAAGCAAAACCAAAGCTTTAACAAAACATCAGTTTTCTATTTTTAATTTCTTTTAGATAGAACATAGCTATGCTGGTAGTTTATTCTGCTAAGTTGACACCTTATAAATTGAATAATAAACTGAAGGAAAGTTAGTGATGCTTGACGTGTTGTGAAAAATTGGCACAAATATGACTCCATAGTGAAAATGTGTATGATACATGTTTGCAGTAGGGTGTCACGATACTGGAATTCGGTTCCAATTGATACTGAAGTTTTAAAAAAAAAAGTCAATTTCCCATTAACATTTGAGTGCTACTGAGCCCGTCACTAAACAGCGCTGATTTGCCGTTGTGTTCACGTGCTCAACAGAAAGGACTGTGATTGGCCGTGAAGCTCATCAGTTCACCGAACTCACCCCTGTTTACTGAGTGTAACAACAGATACAGGGACACTGGAGCGTTTTAAAGCAACGTCGATCAGCTGGTTTGTCTATAAGTTGACATACGAGTGATCCGCTGATGAATCGTGGCTTTAAAACGCTCCAGTGTCCCTGTATCTGTAGTTACACTCAGTAAACAGTGGTGAGTTCGGTGAAATTATGATGAGCTTCACGGCCAATCACAGCCATTTCTTTTGAGCACGTGAACACAACAGCACATCAGCTCTGTTTAGGAATGTGTTCAATAGCTTAAATGTTAGCGGGAAAGGAATCTTTTTCAAATTTCAGTATGGATTGGTACCATATTATCGTATTGCAGTATCGTGCAACCCTAGTTTGCAGGGCCACAGGCTTTTGAATCGCACTGTTCCTGCCCAATTAAAAATAAACCAGCAACAGAGAATATGATTTACCTGATGTATGAGAGACTTGTGTTCTCTTTTTTGTTTTGTCATGTTGTCGCACATATGAACATCGCACTCACCGCAATGTCATGGAAACTCTCAAGTGCTCCATTTGTCCATATGCGGTAATACATCTTAAAGGGATTAACAGAATTAAAGAAATAATTATAAATAATAAGAAATATTTCACTTTATTTTCGATTGATTGTCCAGCCCAACTAAATGACTTTTCATCAGGGTCACGGCACTAGTTTGACCCCTCCAGTTCTACTTAGTGTTTCATATAAGGTTACTGAACATCAGTTAACATTGGGTAACATTTCTGAATGAAAAGCAGTAGTGTAGTGTAACTCTGGTGGACTTTAGATAGGGCAGAAGGTCTAAAATAGCCAACCACTCCTAAAAATTCTTTGAAAACAGCATATCTTTGATCCACCCTTGATCTTGAAGTGAACACATTGTAAGGTCTCACCTTTAAAAATACTGCCTTTATAAGTTTAATTCAAACTCCTTTAATATATTTCCATGTCATTTTATTTCATGCATTTAGAAAAAGGAAATATTTAATGATTAGGATTTCTGTTAACTGGTTTCATAGCGTGTGGAAACACCTGGTGGCTTGGATCGTGAATAACGAAGACTCTGAAATGATGGAATGGACCTGACGGGAAGCTTTATTAATACAGAAACTCGGTAGCAGCTATTAAATGTTTTGTTAACATGTTTGCTCGCAGTCTAACATGTACGTAGCAACTCCGCAAATCAGTAATCAGTCCAAACACAACATCCAAGTGACAGACTCCCACATCCCTAAGGAAAACTCCTTTGAGGTGATAATTACCAAGCATAGGGACTATTAAAGACAGCCTTCTTATCAACTCTTTCCTGTCCAACAATAGACAACGGCAGTTCCGTCACAGCTAATGTCTATCCTTTTTCAAACTTCTCATCCATTTTAAATATCACCCGCCTCCAAATTGGTAGTTACTAATCAAGGACCTGTTTTTAAGTTGGAGGGAGGAGATGAAAAACACATGAAGGATAAAAAAAGAAAAAGGGGAGGTGGCATCTTTGAGGAAGTCCTCAGTGAGGAGGTTGGCCAGACTGAGGGGGTTTCCAGGCAATTTCCCTCAGAGAACTCTTACCACAGTGAACACTCGCCTGATTACTGAAGCGCCCACACAAAGAGCACATGCACAATCCTGCAGACTGTACAAGAAAATACAATCAGTATTTCTCTCCTGCAATTCAGCTAAACCTTTAGGATGAAGTAACTTAACATGCAAAACTTTCCAAATTATTGCAAGACTAGATGCCAGTTCTTAAAAATCAATATGTCGACTTATTGCACAACACATGGACATGACCTCAATCATTTTTGGTAATGCAATACATATCTCAAATACACTAAAACCAATTCTAGCAACAATTTAGCTGATTGTGCAACATCTCTATGATTAAGAAAACACTAGTATTTACTATAAATTACTATAGTACATTTTCATGTGGGTGTCTTACAACTTAAAATAGATCTGGTAGCAGCTATCATAGCCTCTGTTACTTTTTACTTTGCACTTTTGTTGTTAACATTCATTATTATTTTAATTTTAGGATTTGAAGAGTTTAGACGCAAAAACCTATAAATGCTGTCTGAAATATTCTCAGCCTCTGTCTGAAATGCTGTCTGAGCATTTTTCTCAGCCTCCAATGATTATGTTCAGTTATTTCACTTTAAAGGCAATGAAAAGAACTTATTACTGAGCCTACACACAGGAGTCAGAGAAGAATACTCATTTTTGGAAGAAAATATTAAACAGCATTTAGAGTTTTTTTTGCATTTAAACTCTTCATATATAAGTTTTCCCATTCTGTTTCCAATGCCTAATTATTAAATTGTTAAAATGACTACAATTAAATAATCTTAAGAATAAAATATGTGTTTTTTGAAAGGCTGTTACTTGCATTTTGATGCTATTATATTGTTGTTCTGGCTATATACTGTATAACGAGTGGAATGAAATGGTCTTAAAATGACAATAATATCGTTTATCGCAATATATTTTGGTACAATATATTGTACAACAAAAAATTGATATCATAACAGGCCTAGTTAAGAAAATGCATCTAATTTTAATAATTATTTTACTGTAAAACAACACAAAATACAACCAAAACATAAATTGACAATAATCATCATTAATGTGAATTGATTAACAATAAAAAGTCAATGAATGATAATAAAATTATCTAAATAAATGTAATTATGTATTTTTTTCACACTACACTTAAAGTTACACATCACAGAATAACTGAAGTAAAATGGATAGTTATTTTGAGACTTTGATATTTTGATTCGATTCCAATATGTGACAAATCAAATCTGCAGAAATGTTGAATGTATCACAATACACGTTTTGAACAGAGGGAAATCATAGATATGCTGATACTTCTTTTTAAAAACGTAAAATCCCAGCACAGTCACAGTTTTAGTTTGTCTAAGTTATTAAGTCTTCTTTAGTTTGTATTATTATTATTATTTTTTTTTTTTTTTGGAATTTGTTTTAAAATAGCAATTTAGTTATGGCAGAAAATATATCATTTTGCAAAAAAATGTGCAGCATTTAAAAAATAAAATATAAGGGCTCTTCACTTTAAATTAGTTTCAAATAATTTTGTTAAAAAATCGTGACTAAATCGTGAATCGTGAAATTAGTATCATGAATGGTATCGAATTGGGAGTCAGGTGAATCGTTACATCCCTTGGTTTTACTGAATAATTCAAAGGTTAACTTCGAGATCAATTACTCTACATATAAAATAAGTGTGCACAATCAATATCCAATATTAACAAACATGAAAAAAAAAATCTAAATTCAACTGATATAGTACAAAATACAAATACATACAGCAGCGCAGTGTTTCTCAACCACAATCCTGGAGGACCACCAGCACTGCACATTTTCCGTGTCTCCTTAACCACACACACCTGGTTCAGATCATCAGCTAATTAGCATAGACTGAAAGACCTGTAATGGGTGGGTGTGACAGACAAAGGAGACATCCAAAACATGCAGTGTTGGTGGTCCTCCAGGAACGTGGTTGAGAAACACTGCAGTAGTGCATTGCTAAGATTTTCAAATGACTTCTGTCCATGGCATGCATATGCACATAGATACAAATCACATAGATACAATGTTGTTTTAAAGTTTTACTGATGATCAAATATAGAACTGTAACGCGGTAATCAAAGTAAATTTTGTGCACACATGTACGCACACATGCATCTTCCATGTTGTTTTTCTGTTTCACTGGTGTTTCAGGTGATGCATAAAAGAGGACATCGGTGAGCTTGTCCCAAAGGGAAGGCACAAAAAAGCCCAAAACATTTTTGCAGAGGCACTTACCATGTATTAAAAACGAGGTAAGAGCATTGTAACTTGTCAGGATGAAAATAGAAGAGTGAGCGAGAGAGAGGTACCTCCTCATTAAAAATAAAAGAGGGTTGTTGCGTAAGCTGGGTGAGGCTGGGTGAGCAAAAGAGAAGAGGACAGACCGAGTAAAACTAGGTGATGCTATTTGGCTAAAAAGCCAAGCAGGACTAATCAATGGAGTGTCTGGAAGAGGGCCAGAGAATGCTTAAGTAGCCAGATTTACCTTTCATCAGATTATATCGTACTCCATGGATTACGCTAATCGCCTGCTGGAAAGACTAGAAATAGCTTCCTCTCGCTCTGTGTCACTGGTGTTAAAGCATGGTGCCTGTGTGTGTATATGTGTGTGCTCATCTACACTTGATCCCCCTATACAGCAGTTAGCTTAAGTTTGTTTATAGGGGCAACTGTTAATCACAATTCCCAGCTCAGTCAGATTTGATTTTGACAATAAGACAAGAGCACACACAGGGTCGCTGGAACTGTAACTCCCTGTCTAGACTCAATGCGAAAGGTAGATTGTTTCCATCCTAATCAATCAAACAGAGGAGAACAACAATGCCTGGTGCTATAAATTAAAACTGAAGATGCTAGTACATAGATATATGCTGATAATTAATAAAAAGGATTCAATGATATTGTAGGCAAAATACTGTGAATGTTATTTATTATTTAAACTTTCTAAGTGCCTTAAGAATATTCACCTTGCATTTGAGGGGGTGTTCATTACAGCAGCAAATGCTTGGAGACTTTTTTTCTCATTAACATTTTCACATGTTAACCTGGCCTACTACATGCTGAAATATTGACTTAAATTCATGTAACTATTTATAAGGCTATTGTACGTTAACACTGCACAGTAAAGCCGTGGTCACACTGCACTTTTCTCCCTATAGACTTCCATTCATACGCACGCGAATGCGACAGACCGGAAACGCAAACTCATGCGACAAGTTTCGCAGTTTGCTGCATTGCAAAGTTCAAGCTTGGTGAACTCTGACCTGCGAAATCGCACCATGTGACTGCATGAGACCAATCAAAGATCAAAACAAGACCTCTCTGTACAGAAATGTAAAATATGAACCAATAGCTCGCTTTTTTAAATGTCTAATCATCTTGTTTAATCCCGCCCCTTTTCGCAGCGTCGAACGGCAGAATTCTGCATGCTCAAATACTAGTGTGACCGTGGCATTAGTCTCCAATAGATAACATTAGCTAATTTTGCTGAACTCAAGATAAACTACAAAAGCTTTTATTCATCTTAAGTGGTCTTAATTTCTTAGTTAATGCCCAATACCTCATTAAAAGTGAGGTCGTAATCTGATTACAAATTGTAATCTGATTACAAGTTGTAATCTTTACTCTTACACGTTGAAAGAGTTAGTAACTAATACAATTGGGTTGTATTTTTATTAAGTAATATAACACAGTAGCTTTAATAAATGTAATTATTTTTCACTGTAGCTTTGAAACCATTAACTCACATTTAACAATAAGACATGATCGTAATTCAATTAAATTCAACTCATCATTATTTCTATAGCACTTTTGCAGTGTAGATTGTGTCAAAGCAGCTTAACATAGACGTTCTAGTAAATTGAAACTGTGTCAGTCCAGTTTTCAGAGTTGAAGTTTAGTTTAGTTCAGTTCAGTGTGGTTTAATTTTCACTGCTGAAAGTGCAAACACTGAAGAGCAAATCCATCGATGTGCAGCTGCACAAGTCCCAAACCAAGCAAGCCAGTGACAACAGTGGCAAGGAACAAACTTTACCAATTGACGAAAGTGAAGGAAAAGTGTAAAGTGTAACCTATTGTACTTTTTCATGCTTTTACAAATTAATTTGGTTGAAAATGTATTTACTCTGAACATGTATATACAATAAAGCTATATACTAAGTATTCTTGTTATTAAACTGTAGCAGTTAAAGTAACATTTTATTGCAGCTTAGGTCAATATAGTGATAATACTGTGATAAAAGCACATTTTACAAGAACATTGCATACTGACATAAGCCTATACTATATTTGTTACAATATATATTTTTCTGTTTAATTGTATAGAATTTAACTACAGTGCTCAGCATGTATAAATACACCCCTTACAAATCTGTCTTTTAAATTCATATTTTTAATAGGAAGCTATACAATATTATATTTGTGGATATACATTAGATTAGTCAGTACTGAAGCCAAATCTGGAGCTTATCTAACAAAATAACTTAAGATAACGGTCCAAAAACTAGTACAGCCAAATTTATATGTTATAGAAAAATATTAAATGCAAATTTAAAAAAAAAAAGAGGAAAAATCAAGAGAAGCAAATAATTGAAAAAATTTGTTGAAATTTTGTAGGTTATAATTTGTTTTTGCAATATTCTGCCTGAATTTAATTGTATTAACTTTCAATTTCTAAATATGTTTGGTGACTAAAATATGATTTAAATAAATATATCAGTTTAATAAATCTGTTTTGTTTAATTGCACCAATATATTGTAACGGTGGTGGTGTGATAAATAAGTCACACCACCACACCACACCTTTTATATATTACCCATATTCACTGAGAAATGGATGCAAATATTCATTTTCAAAATGGGGTGTACTCAATTATGCGGAGCACTGTATATGATAGCAAAATTCTGTAATAAATTAATGATATAATCCTGTGTTTCCCAACCCTGTTCCTGGGGGCACACCAACAGTACATATTTTGGATGTTTCCATTATCTGACCCATTAACTTCAGCTTTTGGAGCCTCTTCTAATGTTCTGATGAGTTGATTCAGGTGTGTTTGAGTAGCAAGAGTTTGAAAATGTGTATTGTTGGTGTGCCTTCAGGAACAGGGTTGGGAAATGCTGACATAATCAATAAAAATATGAAGATTTTAATTTATCGGCCAGCATATTGGCTCCAATAATAATAACAGCCACACAGATTTATCTACAATCCTTGTTGGTTAGTTATTATAGTGCTCAGCATACCTAAGTAGACCCCTCACAAATCTATCTTTTAAATTCATATTTTTAATAGGAAGCTATACAATATTATATTTGTGCATATGCATTAGATTAGTCAGTACTGAAGCCAAATCTGGGGCTTATCCAACAAAATAACTTACAATAACGGTCCAAAAACTAGCACAGCCAAATGTATATGTTATAGAAAAATATTAAATACAAGTTTAAAAAAAGAGGAAAAATCAAGAGAAGCAAAACAATTTTTAAAAATTTGTTGAAATTTTGTAGGTTGTCATTTATTTTTGCAATATTTAGCTTGAATTAATTGTTTTATTTTTCAATTTCTAAATATGTTTGGTGACTAAAATATTATTTGAATAAATATATCTGTTTAATAAATCTGTTTTGTTTAAATGCACCAAAATACATTGCCTATATTCACTGAGAAATGGAGAAAAATATTCATTTTCAAAATGGGGTGTACTCAATTATGCTGAGCACTGTATATGATATCAAATGCTTTGTTTTCGTCATTGCAAGTTCCTCTATAGATCTGAAAATATCTGCAGACAAAAGCATTCAACATCTCCATCCTCATTTTTTTAGTCCCCTAAACACTTTCCTAGCATCAAAAGCAACCACAGCAGACCACGAGAGACCCAAATGTGCAACAGTTGGCCCACAGGCGGACGATTATCACAACGTGAAATTTTATTTGACATTCTGATCCCCTAAAAAAGGTGAAATCCTAAAAACAAGCCATCTTGCTTTCCCCCCTCATCTCTATCAAGCTTATGTATAGAAATAGCTGCCCCATTTCCACCCTAGCAGGGGGTCTTTCCTGGCTTCAAAAGTCCTTCCCCCTCGTCTTTCTCGCACTCCTCTACACCTTCGCCTCCTCCTCATCCTCCCCTTCACTCCCAGAAGAGATTAAACACAAGCAGCGACAGAACACAGTCTGCCTGCGAAAAGCGCAGTTATAAATAGCCCTGGATTAATAATGCTCTGGGGGGAGCGGCGGGGGGGATGTGGGGGATGGGGGGCACGCTGCGCTTTTAAAAGTGCGCGGATCTATTTTAAGGACGCTACATTTCCAGGCGGCTCTCGGCGCATCTTCCATTTTGCACTGGCGAAAGAGACATCGGTGATGAATGCGCTTTTCTTTGCAAACACAGCCTTTGACCCGAGGAGCCTCCTGAAAAAACATCGATAGCCTGTCAATAATGTGATAAAAGCTCCACCCTGGGATTGTGAGCAAGGACAGTGCGCAAAAATTAAGCAATGAGCTATGATTCAAACCAGATAATTATTTGACAACGACTTACAGAACGAGTTAGCTGAAGCACTGCAATATTTTGGGGATAACTTTGCAGTGCATTAGTTGATATCCAAGTGGTAAATCCTCAGGGATGTCGTCCCTCATGGCAGCAACAACCTAACGCTCTCCTCTGCTCGCTCTCTCTCTTTCTCTCCCTCCCCAAAGGCTGTCCTTTTGTTTTCAGAGCTGGCTTGAAAGAGAAACTTACAGCTGACACAATTTGCTGACACCATTTCCTGCTTTCATTCCAGCCAGGGGAGCTTTATTTTAGTTAGTCCAAAGCCCTGTTGTGCAGAGACAAAGAGAGACGACGACAAAGAGGAATGGGCATAAAGAGGAAGAAAATGCTCCAATATTCACATCTAAAATTATTTCATGCTACAAATTAGATATAGGTAGGGCCAGACAGAATCTGCAGACATTTTTGCTATTTCTGCTGGGAATTTTGTAAAAAATTTGCGAATTTATGCGAAATGATTTTTTCAGTATCATAGTATCAGGAGTATCATAACTAAAAACGTAATATTCGAAATAAAAAATAATACATTTTTTACTTTTATTTAATGTTTACAATGCAAATCCAATTAGATCCACTTATTTGGTAAACAAAGCAAGTCTCTCATATAATAATATATCTACTAAAAGACAGAAAATATTACTTTACAAACTGTCCTGCAAATAAATCATATAAACATTTTAATATTACTATTATTATATCACAATAATATTAGTGAAATTAATAAAAAAACTGAATGAATATAATTTTACACACTTTTACAAAAGTAAATACATAGACTCAATGATGGGCTAAAAATCTGCGTAAATCTGTGAATTTCTGCACACAGATCCCGTGTGGGCCTAGATATAGGATGCTCAGAATATACAAGTATCACAAATCTCAAATCTCACAATCACAAATCTCTCATTTCAATTAATATTTTCTATTGAATAGGATGCTTTGCAATATTATATTTGTGCATATACACTAGGTCTGCACAATTTTTGAAAAATGTAATATTGCCATTTTTTTTTTAAATAATATATATTGCGATATTAATACAATTTCAATTTATCTCTATTTGGAAATAAGTTATACTGTTAGATTGATTGGGAGGATTCTGCAGTTAAAGCACATAAAATCTAATAAGCAATCTATAAATACAATAAAGAAAAAGACATGATTGAAATAAACAGAGTTTTATCGATTTCCAAGTCTAAAAGTATTCAGGTACAGTAATGGAATAATAAAAATAAACAGAATTCAATCAAACCAATCCTTTACTTTAATAAAGTTACAATGCTTTTAAAATCATTCTACAATTGCAAGCCTCAAAAACACATGGAAATGATACCTGTTAATACAAACTCAACATTGTAGATTCTGTGATGTAACTATTGCAAATGACCACACTGTGATATCGATGCTGAAACGATATATTGTGCAGCCCTATATTAGGTAACTCAGTACTAAAGCCAAATCTGGAGCTAATCTAACAAAATAACTTACAATAACAGTCTAAAATTTATAGCCCAAAAGGATATGTTAGGGAAAAATATTAAATATTTTTTTTAAAGAGCAAAAATCAAGAGAAACAAAAAATATATATATATATTTTTTTTTTAATTTGCATTGTACTCCAAATTAATTTATGCATAGTTAATTCAGCTTGTAAAGGTGCACGAAGTACATTTTGCCAAAAGATGTTCAGTATTGAAGTATAAAAATCAAGCACGCATGTTTTGTAAAGAAAACAGCACCTCTACTTGACAGTTGTTGCATGGCAAGATTATAAAGAGTGACGTAACTTACTGTATTATTGATATAGCAGCTAATTTTAGGTGTGCGTGTAAGAGCTTAATTTGTATTTTAAACAATTTCTCTGTCATGTAAAACACTGCTACAAATAACCATTTTTCACCTCCATATTTCAAAATATATTAATCATAATAATCATTATTTGACTGATGTGTTAAACGATAGCTTAAAAATCTTTAGTCTGGGGCACCCCTTACAATAATGTATACATACATACATATATATATTTCATATATACAACAGACAGACAGACAGACAGACAGACAGACAAACAGACAGACAGACAGACAGACAGACAGACAGACAGACAGACAGATAGATAGATAGATAGATAGATAGATAGATAGATAGATAGATAGATAGATAGATAGATAGATAGATAGATAGATAGATAGATAGATAGATAGATAGATAGATAGATAGATAGATAGATAGATAGATAGATAGATAGATAGATAGATAGATAGATAGATAGATAGGGAAAGAGATAGATGGATAGATAGATAGATAGATAGATAGATAGATAGATAGATAGATAGATAGATAGATAGATAGATAGATAGATAGATAGATAGATAGATAGATAGATAGATAGATAGATAGATAGATAGATAGATATGTATATACAGTATATTGAGGACTTGGATGTACAGAGACAGAGAAAGGAGACAAAGTGAGCAAGAGAAGCTAAGGACGTTTAGGCAGGACCTCAAGGACAGTCATTAATAAATGTGCCTGCGCTTCCCTCTGTTCCGCAGAAGCGTCTCTGTTGGTAAGCTTTGGGACACAGCAGTGAATCATGGGACGTGTTTCCCCAGCACAGAAACAAACTAGTGGCTGAGAAGGTGCAGGCCAGCGATAAATTAAAGCAGAGACCATACATGCGCGTGCAAACACACACCCGTGGCAAAAGCAAGATAGATTCGAACTATAAAGCAAAAATCTTCAGGACAAATGAAAAAAGCTAAATGTATTAGGGCTCCATGGTGGTTTGCCTTCAAATAAAAGCTGTCAGTGGAAACCACACGGCAATGAGCAAATAATCGCTGTAAGAAAAAGTTGCAATCAATCAATTAGGACTTTAGTGCAAGGCTGACGTTTTCCGAACCGACGGGGCTGATTACTTTCCCCTTAAATGTGCTTCATTTTTAGAAATAGTTTGTGGTTTCATATTGATTTTACTGCTCTTTTTTGGGGGCTCCTGCATCCACAGCCTCCCTGGAGGAGACATTTATTATTTGAGCTCTACGGGTGCTTTTCTACCATCCCCCTGTTTTAAAGTCTATTTTGCAGAGAGCCCGGCTTACGTCATGGTTATTTTCTTTAGCAACGGTACACCAGCTACGCTTCAGAGAAACGAGCGGGAGAGATGGAAAGGAAGAGAGAGAGAGGGGAAAAAAAAAAGCATGAATATTGCTTTCCAGAAATAGCACATAGCGACGTGCGGTAGGCTGCCCTGTCAAATCGGTTCTGCATCCTCTCCTTGTTAACGGCACATAGATGAACGAGTGCGAGTAAACCAGGAGAGAGAGAGATGGAAAGATTCAAATAAATTCGATCAGATTTAACCTAAGGTTTGGTGATACTACGACCAAAACTGTAGGAACACGAGGAAAAAAACAGACGTTGAGGAAAACTGGGTGATATTTACATCCTTCGCAAGAGCTTCTTGGCAGCTTAAACTTGGGGTTTGAAGCTGGTAAGAGAGTTACAAATAGCCAGTGTGATTTATGGGCCCCAGGAACCTCCGATGCCTTGGCAGGCCTAAAGGAGGGGTAGCTCCCCTCGCTCTGGGAAAACAAGAAACCAGCAGTTCTTTGGTGGAAGCCCAAAAACAGACAGCTGGTTAAAAAAAAAGAGAGAGAAAAAAGAGGGCTTGTGCGCCACATGATGTTAGTTCATAATGACTCTTGATCCATAAGACATGCAGACGATGACGTCAATTAAAGTGGATAATGACACCGCTGGATGTCAACAGCATTTATCGGCTAATGCATGTCAATTCGTTCACGTCATGCACAATGAACGGTGCTACTTTTGAGTTTAGCGAGAGACCAGAGCTTTTTCTTTTTTTATTGTTGGCCTCTTAATTATTTATAGAACTGTTGAGACAAGACAGGAAATCGAATGAAAAAAGGGGGGCTAACAGTATTGCGACATTAAGTCAGTTTGAGAATCAAACGCTGGGTGCGGTGTAAATTCCTGTCTCTTTGTAAGTGAATATGGTATGGAGATTCGCGGAATTAAAAAATTGATTGAAAACCAATAAAAAAAATGAATGTACAGCTACATTTTTCTAACTACATAATTTATTTTATTGTAAAGCATCAACTATGATTGTGTAAAATTGTGCTCTATAAATAATGTTTGCCTTGGCTTGCCTAATAAAAGTCAATGACTGCGTCTGAAACTGCCTACCACTCAGTGAGTACTGCATTTGAATTTAAACATACTACTCAGCCATTAGAAAAGTACGTCCTATACAGTATAAATGTGAACAGTATGTACGTCGCTTCACTCCCATTCATGAATTCTCTCGCGGGGCATCATGGGATGGCGCAGCATGGAAAAGTAAGTCATCCGGGTACTTCTCGCATACTCAATTACGAATTCGGACATACAACTTCGCTCGCATACTGATTTTAATGTACTATATAGTATGGAGGTATGCAATTTTGGATGCAGGATTAGGGTATTGCAAACATCAGTTTGAGCATCAAACGCTGGGTGCAATGAAAATTCCTGTCTCTTCATAAGTGAAATATCGCCAACATGGTATGGTTATTTGCTGAATTAGAAAATTGGTTGAAAACCAATAAAATAATTAACGTACAGCTAATAAAAGTCAATATGATTAGGGGTAGAATTTTTAATGTAAAAAAAAAGTCTTAATTTAAAAAAAAAGTCTTAATTTAATTGAACAGGATTTCAGTACTAATTCAGTACAAAATTACTGAGAAAGAGTAAACAGAGATGCTTAATTAAGCATCCAGTGTAGGATATAGATTAGCCAACACTGGTTATTTAATTGGGCGTGTCTAGCGGTCTCAATTTTTTTTTTCAAATGCTCCATTTAAAGCTATTTTAAGTTTTTTAAAAAGTCAGTCAAGTTATTTCTTTAGAGACTAATGTTTTATTAACACTGTTATACACACTCTTTATAATATGCATTATCTAATATTCATTTATTAGTTTATTCAATTGAGACAACTGCATATTATTGATGCATGTCCACTTTTAAACATTAAGGGTGTGTTCGCACTTGTAATTTGTAAAAAACAAGGACATCGTTGTATGTATTGATGTATTTAGTTACATACTGTAATTTATTAGTTCAAAGCTAAAGGTCCAAATAGAAAACAATTTTTTGGTCTAAACGAGTTTGTCATTTAGCTGTACATGCGATAATCAGTTGAGAATTTATGAAAAGCTTATAAATGCGTAAAGAAGTCAAAACAGCATCAGGAATTTCACTGTTTCAGACTCACAAAGGTAATGCAAGTAGATGCATTTATAATGCCTGTATTGAACTGCAACATTGCAAAATGACAACCATGATGACAATGCTTGAGCATTCTGTCCTCTTTATGGTCCCATCCTGTGACATCACATCCTGTGTTTGGATTGTTTAGATATCTTTGATCCATTTTGCATTCATATTTCCGTTGAACTTCGACAAATTTTATTTATGGAAATGGACCAAGACTCACCTTTGGTCTACTGGTTTGGTGTGCACCAATGTTCAGATGGCAACATACAGTACACACTTTTCAAGTAAACCAAACAAACAGAGCAAATGCACCAGAGATTATTCATTCAATTAAAACCAAACTTGCCAAGTGTGAACACAACCGGTGCAACCCCTTGTGAATAAACTGACATCTGACTCCATTGTCCTTTGTAGGCATCACATGGCACTTGATCCACCAAACTCCATTTCCCATCACCCCCCTCCTTCCCCATCAGCCCCAAAACAGTGTCCCATTCAACAGCGAAACCTCTACCAATCATACCGTGCGCTGCGTATGCCCAACCGCCATTCCTTAGGGCTCTAGTTCAAATGGGACAGCCTTTCATGAGCAGGAAAAAAAGCTGAGAAGAAGAAGAAGCCGCATGCAAAGCATAAACATTCAGACGATGAAATGTCATCGCTAAGTAGCAGGCTGAGTGCCGGCCACTGTTTACAGGTTCTATAAATGCACCAGCATTGACGTCAAACGCTTGCATGAGAGGAATGTTGTTTTCTGGGTAAACTTCAATGTGTGGTGCGGAATTCATCTCACACCACTTTTTAGAAAGGAGCAGAGAGGGGGTCGCAGGGTGTATTCCAGCAGAAAAAAAATGATTTTCTCCCACAAATATCCCTAAGGTAGGGATATGGATTTTCAAGTTATTATTGATTAAGTAAATTCACTGAACCAATATGATTCCGAGAGAATATTTGGCTATTATTTTCCTCCAGAACCTTTAGAAACATTGACTGTTGATGTTAAAATGATTAATTATGAACACTATTTTTAACTAAAATTGAATGTCAACACTGTGAGACACAATACACAACCTGACAAAAGTCTAACAAATAATAACAAATAATCAACAAATAATAACTTGACTTCTAGTTGATCATTTGGAAAAGTGGCAGAAGGTCGATTTTTCAGATGAATCATCTGTTGAACTGCATCCCAATTATCACAAATACTGCAGAAGACCTATTGGAACCTGGGACGTGTGAGGGATCTGCAGAGTGGATGGCAACATCAACACCCTGATGTATCAAGACATTTGTGCTCCATTACATTACAAACCACAGGATTGGGCAAATTCTTCATCAGGATAGCGCTCTTTCTCATACTTCAGCCTCCACATCAAAGTCCCTGAAAGCAAAGAAGGTCAAGGTGCTCGAGGATTGGCCAGCCCAATTACCAGACATGAACATTATTGAGCATGTCTGGGGTAAGATGGAGGAGGCATTGAAGATGAATCCAAAGAATCTTGATGAACTTTGGGAGTCCTGCAAGAACACTTTCTTTGCCATTCCAGATGACTTTATTATTAAGTTATTTGAGTCATTGCAGAGATGTATGGATGCAGTTCTCCAAGCTCATGGGAGTCATACACAATATTAATTCTTTTTCCACTGCACCATGACTTTATATTCTATACTGTACATTATTTCTGTTAAGTGACAAGACTTTTGTCTGAGCAAAGTCAGACCTTACTGTCCTAATTAAATAATTAAAAATCAAGGCATGATCATATTTTATTTTGGTAAAATAAGCGTAATCTAGAGGTCTTTGCCTTTCATATAAGCCACTTCTGATACCAAATGATCAACTACAAGTCAAGTTATTATTTGTTGTTCCTAAAACTTGGATAGGCAACAAGACATTTGTCAGGTGGTGTATGAACTATCCCTGATAAAGTGAGCTACATAGAACTAAACCCTATACTGGGCACAAAAAAATAAAAAATAAAAATACACCCCAACATCCCAAATCCCAACAGCACTTTCGATTCTTCTTATAAAGCCTTTCACATTTCATTTGGGTGACCGACAATTGGAAAAGTCAGATAGGGAACTAGCTCTTTGCTTTGAATATATGAGCCTCTACTCTATAGAGCTCCTGAGGGGTTTGGGCCGCGTGTGTTGAAGAAAGGTTATTCTTTTTCTTACGAAACTATTTCCAGTAAAGGATATTAAAAGATATCAGGAATTTCAAGTCATGGGTCATCTGGCAAGAGGCAAGAGAAACAAAATGGATCTGTATCTGTCTTTGCAACTGCTATTACTTATTAAGACAAGAAGGGAAATGAAGATGAGGAGGTAAACAAAGAAGAGGAAAGTCATTTTTCAATTGCAGAATATAAAATACTGCACATGGCAGGCAGGCAGGCGACATACGGGCGGCAGCCAAAAATTGGAAACCATTGTTTTCTACAAATGTTCACACATTGCCACCACATAGCGTCCTTTGACAGAGAGCAGGTATCACTTCAGAGGATGCATTCAATTCTTCTACACCACTCAACACTCAAGAGAGAGAGAGGGAGAAAGTCAAATTCTTTATTTTGTCTATGTCTTTTTTTCACACTATAACATACACAAAAACAATTAACATTTACAAGAGATTACTAAAGCCAATTTTTGCTCAGCATGAAGTTATACCATCAGTCACGCTGATCACAAATGAGGCAGGAATAGCATTATGCATAATTCTATACAATGATAAAGACAGGGCCTTATCATGCACCTGGTGCAATATGGCGAAGGTATCATTTTCATGTCCTGCACCACCTTGTTTAAAAAGCAAATGCAATTGTGAGGTCATTGGCATGCTGGTCTGAAAAGGAGATGCATTATTCCTACATTGGCTTAAGACTATTTTTTTTGTTGATCAATGGTGCTGTCTATTTCAGTTCCCCTAAAATAGCAATCATCAATGGTGCAAGTTTTTATTTTTTTATATAGGTGCTTATTACATATATAAGGATGTGTAACAGCACACAATTTTTTTTAAATACGAAATATTAAAGTATTATAAAGTAAAATATTATTGCTATCTCCTCCCACGCCTTCTTTACCTAAGGGGCTTTAATGTAAATTGGCACACACTGTAGATCAGTGGTTCTCAACTGGTTTGGCCATGGGACCCACATTTTTACATGGTCATCAAGCCGCGACCCAAACTTTTAGGAACTATAATATAATTTTAGGAATTATAATTCATTTGTATTTATTTGTTAACATACACAAATAGTGACAGATAAATCACAAGTCACCAATATTTACAAATAAACAATATTTTATTGCTGTCATTTAACAAAATGTATCAAATTATAGAAATATTACAAAGTAAGGGTAAGAAAAGGTTCAGTTACCATGAACTAAACTGAACTGTTAATAAAACATTAACACTGATCCTGTTGAACAGAACAAATCAGCAAATTACAGTAAAATTATTAAAACAATCATAACCATTTTTACATCTAATATGACAGCAATTACAAACATCTGTTTCACTTAACAGTAATTTGGGAAGCTAATGAGATAACTGAGTATGTGCTTTACTCCTGATAAGAGTTTTAAAGTCTGGGTGATGGTAGACCCGAAGATCGTGCTCTATGTCCAACCTGTTCCTTTGCTTTGACTTAAGCTGCACCAAGGAAGAGAAGCCACTTTCACACAAATACGTAGTGCTGAATGGTAGGATGGATTTGATCGCACGAATGGCAAGGGACGAATACTCAAAGCACTTTGCGGCACCAAAACTGGGAGAGGCTTTACTTCACTGAATTTCTTTTTCAGCGTCTTATCACATGACGGCTCCACAAGCTGATTCTCTTTGTTGCTCGGCAACGTGACGCTTTCCACGTCGATTCCAAAGGGATTGCTCATCCACGGATCATCATAATGTTTATCGGGAAGTAGTCGGTACGGTTGTCGCGCGCGCATTTCAAAATAAAAGTCCGGTATAAGCAAAATAAGTTAAAAAATGAAACTTTTGTTGTTTTTTTGACCACACACTCCGCGACCCACTGAAAATGTTCCCGCGACCCACTTTTGGGTCGCGACCCACCAGTTGAGAAACACTGCTGTAGATGGCCTGCTCACACACTTTAACCTCAAGCGAATCGTTTTTTTTCCCACTTACAAAGTCTGCCATGTATAGAGCAAACCCACCATGGTACAGCCTCAATTCGCTCTTAAAGGGAAAGAGAGATGAGACTGATTGGTTTAAAGCAAATATTCCTCAAAACCCCTTCATAACTCATTAAGAGAATAAGGACAACCTTTTAGACAATGCCGAATGTTTTTCCCATGCAGGGTTTCTGCAGGTTTCAGCAAATTAAATTTAAGACTTTAAGACATTTTTAAGACCATTGTGAATAAAATTTCAGACTCATACAGGGCTAAACAATAAGAAGTTTTTCGATTTTTATTTGCCCTATCAAACTTTTTTTTTTTATATATAATTTATCAAACTTAATAATACAATAATAATAATTAAAATATATATATTTTAGTTAATTCTGATCAAAATATTTTAAATATTGTGTCAAAACAAGCAAGCTCTAGTTGTATACATACACTTTATTTTTAACATAACCTTTCTTAAAAATTATTAAAAAATGTTTTAAACGTTTTAAAAAAAACATATGCACAACAGTCTGTCCAGGTCAGCTTCCTCAGCAGTAATTACATAGAGAACTTTAAAACAAATGTTATTGTAAGGAAAATTATTCAACCATAATTAAACCATTATGGTAAATAGAGTTAAAATGTACATTCTTAAATAAAAAGTTAAACGTTTTATTATTTATTTATTGGATGGGTGTTGGTCAGATTGGGTAGCTATACATGAACAAAAGAAAATTAAGGCCTGTTTAAAAAAGATTTAAGACCTACAACACAATATTTAAGTAAATATAAGACTTTTTAAGGCCTAAAATTTCATTTTTGAGATTTAAGATATTTTAAGAATTTTAAAGACCCCGCGGATACCCTGCCCATCTTTACAAATAGCAAAAGTGGATTCAAACATGACCAAGTGCATCTGCGCCATGTGCTTTAGACCATGCACTTAGATCTTTAAAATAGAGCCCTAATTATACATTATACTTTAAAAAAACCTTGAAGGACACAAATAAATATATGTACTGTTGTGGCCAATTGTTCATTCTCAAAGTTATATCAGGCAAAACATTTCTATCTGGATTTTATTTATCAACAGAGATAGCTAGATATCTTTTTAAAAGTATTTTCTGGACTGAAGGATTTTTACAGTTTAAACAAGGCCTAGAGAAGAAAACCATAAAATAATCTGTCTAATTAATAAGTTAAAAGTTTTTATTCTTATCACAATGTGCCCCCCTTTAAGTGTTAATGAACTCAAAGCTCTCATGGCACCTCAACTCATGCAACCTGTTGAGCAGAGGTAGCTATTATTTCATAAAATTAGTTTACCTGAAAGAAAAATAATTGGTGTAAAAATCACATTTGACATACAGCAGATTGGCTCTTTTAACACAACTACCAGGACAAAAAAGCAAGGCCTTGCTTTTCAACAAACCAGAATTTTGCATATTGTTGTCTACAAAATCTTTCATGAACATCCTATTTATACCATAATAATACCCTTCAGAAATATCCCTGGGCACCATAACAGGGCTATACTATCCTAAAACCCCATAATAGACAATCGTAAAATGAGACCAGTGAGATATTATTAGCTCATGTGTAGGGTACAAACAGAACAGCTTGGAGTATATACATATTCTATTTCCACTCCTCTGCACAATGTCCTCATTCTAAACCAAATGCTTACAATGTCCGCAATGATCTCCTGATACTGAACCACTGCTGATGTGCATTAGAATATTTATTATCTTCCATGTTGGGATTTGTCCTAATGTCAACAGTGCTTCCAACTCTTCCATAATATCTCAAAATGAATTCTGTGATCCACCATGAATTGAAATTATTGCTTCATCCTTCCACATTTGTAACCTGACAAACGAACACCCACTCAAATGCAAAATCAATAACCATAACAGGAAAAAAGAGCAAGGAACACCTGATCATTTGATTTATCCACTGAATCAACAAACGAATCACTGTTTGACTGACTTGCGTTGGTTTCATGTAGATCGCCTGTCAACCATGACACCAAGTGCACCGCAGTTTGAGAATAGATCTCAAAGTAGGTGATGAAAGGTTACAAAGTGGGTGGGGTTAATGCACTCCCATAGTGACCCAATTGCTGCCATTCAAGACACTGGGGTGAGACCATAGGCGTGTAAACAGGCGTGACGAGACTGGTGCTTATTATAGAACAGGCCATCACTGGGGAGACATACTTGACTGGACATGGTGGGAAACGATAAAGCTAACTTTAGAGGAGCTTATAATTTTGTCGACTCTAAGAATAAAAGCACACATAGTATGCAAATGAAGTTTGAAGATTAAAAAGCTCTTAAGTTTACCTTACTCTTGGGCTTACGAAATCAAAGTTCACCGTATGTATTTTTAATGAGAATTGCTGGGCTTATTGGTGCATTATTCATTCCAAACGTGTTGAAAATTACACATCAAAAAGTTTTACAGAAAAAAAGCATGTTTTATTTATGTGGCTACATTATGTGATTTCATTATTCAGCTTGTTGTCAAAAACAAATCTATCTTTAGTAGCATAGCAAGTGATTTTTTTACTTAATAAACAAACATAATACACAGATAAAACAGTCTAATACCCAAGACCATGCGGGTATCGGTAGTCTAAGACTTACTGACTAAGACTTTTGAGTCAAGGCCTTCTCTGCATGACCATCTATTGTAAACATTATCTCATGTTAAATGGGAACATGACCTAGCATGACAATTTCAGACTGTTTGGCGAAATCCATTAGCAAGTTTTGGCAAATAACTAAAACAGCACATGCATCCCCAAAATGCCACCCAATAAAATTTAGGGCCGTATGTTATTTTTGCACAAATCTGTCTGATTGTGATTCCAATAGGTATGGGCCGGTATAAGTTTCTGACGGTATGATAACATTGGATAAAAAGATCACAGTTTTATGGTTTTGTGTTTACTCAGGGTTTCTGCAGGTTTCATCAAGTCAAATTTAAGACTTTTTAAGACCCTTTTAAGACCATAAAGAATGAAATTTTAGACTTACACAGGGTTAAGATTTTTTCTAATGGCCCACAATGTAAAACCCAAAAAGTTAAGGTAACACAAACCATTTGAGGAAACCGATTGCAACAAACCCTTTAAGTTCAAAAACTAATCCTAATGAGTACTGTGAACTAAATCCATTTGAGTAAATGAAGAAATTTGAGCACAGTAAAACCCATTAAATGAAGAGAACTCAAACCAACTGAGTACTGTAAAACCCAATAAGTTAAGGCAACGCAAACTGTTTAAGGAAACGATTGCTACTAACAATTTGAGTTAAAAAACTAATCTTTATGAGTACTCTGAACTTACTCCATTTCAGTTGAAGTAATGAGGTATTTAATTAACTCATTACCTTCAAAACCGAGTTCAAAACTCTTTTCAAATGAGTAGATTTAACTTTTAGTAGATTTTGAGTTAACTACACTCATTTAGTTGATAAAGTTGACTATTGAGTTTCACACTGCAGTATTATCATGAGGAATCGTTTAATTGTTTTTAGTTTTTTCCCCCTAATTAGGGAATTTAATTTAGGGAATTTGCTGTAAAAATGTCTAACAGCTGTTGTGACATCTCTTTGCAACAAAAAAAACTTAATGTATAAAAAATAAGGTTTTATTGTGATGTGTTGCTGGTCATTAGATGGATATCGGCCCAAATTGAGTAGCTTTATTTGGGCAAAGCAAAATTAAGACCTGTTTAAAACAATTGAAAACCTACAACACAATATGTCAGTGAATTTAAGACTTTTTAAGGCCTAAAATTTAAGTTTTGGAATTTAAGACATTTTAAGACTCTGCGGAAACCCTGTTACAGATGTAAAATAATTTCTTTTTAAATGTCTTAGTAAAAAACAACAACCTTTTTCCCCATTTAACACAATAGACTACATTTATATAAACATTTATAATATTTTGGAACAGTAAACATGTCAGGCTACATAATTAAAATAAACCATTGACTTCTACTATCTTCATTAGCTTCAAAAACACAGATTTCCTTACAACACATAAAAAACTACCTAAAAAACCCTTTACATTTGCCTTAGAAACGGTATAACAAAACATTTTTGCGGTTTTACCACCTCGACTTTTCCAAACCACGGTAAACCTTAAAACCGGTTATCGTCCCATGTCTAGTTTCCAAATTTCATTTAGTTTGTTCTACTGTACAATAATACGCATTCTTCAAAATTCCAACTATGATGCTTTTGTGTACATGATGCTAAGCTCTCTCAGATGATACAGTGACATCATGACACATGCTTGATTGTGTTATGAACAAAACCATGACATTCATTCACACAGCAAATTTCATATTTAAAGGTCTTTTTGTGATTTACTACTCAAATACACCGGTCGCAATTTGATGAGGAGTACAGCCCTTATGTTAAATTAGTCATTTAAAGTATGGCAAATTCAGTTGCATTCTGCATCATAGTTTTGACTTCAATTCAATTCAATTAAATTCCACGGCAGCAATATGTAAGTGTATTTTGGCACAGATGCTTTGTGGTACATTCTAATAACACAAATTGTATCATACACAAAACATCTAAGAATTGTTGGTAAGTCAGGGGATAAGGGAACCAATACAATGCATTTAAGCTATGTTTCAGCTTCAGTGTTGACAGTTTCTGTCGCAGATTTCAAAGACACTGCTCTTTGCTTGTGCTTGAAGTAGGGCTGTGCAATTTTGGGAAAATATCTAATTGCAATTTTTTTTAAACAGATATTGTGATTTCGATTTGATTTGCGATTTAATTTTGTAGTCAAGCTTCAGCATAATATTCTGTATCGTAGCTTCTTGCTGCTAAAATGCAGTGAGGGTCAAAAAAGGAACTGAAAAGATATTAACTAACTTCAACTTTTATTTAAATTTGTTCATAAATATTCAGAAATTAAACACTCATTTTTCTCTAGAGCAAACAGTAGTGAGTTATGGCGTTAGTTATGTCCTGGTGCCTTCATGATGTTTTTTCATATGGTGTAACAGCTGCAAACCACTCTGAAATTGTACTTTGCTGTAGCTTGCTACTAGATTGAGCGTCACTGGCAATACTTTTATTTCACTTTTTAGCAAGACACGTCTCATATGGCCACCTGTGGTGCTTTTTTAGGTGCTGGTTGTTGCATTTCCTCATTCTGTGGCAACAATTTTGCAATAGCTCTTACAAATGACTTGTTTGTGTTCAGTGTCAGTGACTTTGAAACCAAAATATTTCCAAATTACAGACATGCTGTTTTATGTTGATATAAATTTGTCTATTAATGTTTCTGAAGCAGCAGACGCCATCATCCCACTTGTCCGCGCTTTCCTGTTTGTTTTATTGTGGGCTTTCTGCATAGTTCTGTTGCGCAATTCTGATTGGACAGAACGAAAGTGTGCTCACTCAAATGGCTAGTTAAATTATCACACACTGACGGCAGTCACGCATTTGCTCTGAGTGGGGGAAATTATATAATACATATATATATATTTCATATCACAGCCTCTTGCGATTAACTAATTCGTTTCAAACTTGGAACTTGCGATTAGTTTCAAAAAACGCGATTGCAATCCGATTTCGATTAATCGCACAGCCCTAGCTTGAAGTGACTGTCACAACACAAACTACTACTAAGATCTAGATTTCTGTAAAACAGATGAAGCAGACCACAGAACAAATGAGCTTCACTTCACTAAAACTCTAAAAAGTTTTTTTTCTTACCCTAAAGTCAAACTTACAGTCTAATCCAAAATGTTATTTTATTTGATAGTGTCAGGTTTTCAGTCAGATAAAAGCTTGTACAGAGTGCCACCAGTCGGTCATCAAATCTGCAATCCACCTAATCCATAATGATCCAGTGTGATGTTGCAAGGCTTTTTCCATTACATAACCCAGGTATAATTAATTAAAAAGCTCCTCAGGGAGTATCGACTTATAATGATTCGATCCCAGTTCAGCAAGTTTAGAAGATCAGCTCAGCTTATCCGGCAAATTCGCCGTAACTTGCAAAATCTGAAATGTTGGTGAGGGAACTCATTTGGCCTCAATCACGGTGCGCTGACTGATTCTGGACCAGTGTCAGAATGCTTCTTTGTAGAGTTTGGGAATTTAAAAGTGTCTGCTGGAACAAGAATCACATCAACACATGTCAGACACCTCCCAGTTGCATACTTCACAGAATGTCTTGCAGCTGCTCTACATATAAACAAACTGGGTAGCCAGTGCGGGATGCACAGACAGATGTCTAGACAAGTATTGTGCAAACCCCAACGCTACCTATATACTGCGTTACATAATCAGAACATGTGCTCTACATGATGTGTTACAGCGTATGTGGATGGGTGTCCTGTTTCCTTTAGGACAATCAGACCTGTCAGCACTCTACTATACAGTAGTGTTGAAGAGTAAACAGCTATGACACATTCTAAAATGCCTAGCATGCTTTGCTAAGGAAGAAGGCTCTGCTTGTTTGACATTTTTTTGCCTAGTCCTACAGAAAGCTTGGATTCGTTCTACTCATACTTGACATTTTTGTTTAGGATTCCAAAGAAACACTATAAGGAAATCATTTTAAATTTGCTTGCAGTTTTATTTAACTTAATATGCTTTTAACTTGAGTCCGCAAGCCTCCGTTAGAATTGGTTCCAAATAGAGCAGGAAATTCCAAATGGAAATCATGTATGAATTCTTTTAGGATTTAGTTTTATACTTGGGAATTAAATCATAGTGCTGATTACATAATCATGGTACATATCATGAACATAATCAACAGCCTATTACTACAAGAGAGGTTGGAAAAAGGTTTTTAATGCTTTAAATTGTTCAAATGACAAGATTGGACCTCATATTTTAAATATATACAACTAAGACACTGTCACTTTATCATATTTATCATATTTACAAGCTGTTTGCTCTATACTGTTCTGCATTACACTGTACTCTATGCACTACTCTGGTTTGCACTCCTTGCCATATGCCCTTAAGTGTATTTGTATTGTTTACAATTCTTTTATTTTTACTTATATTTTTAGATTCTATTATGTGTGTAATTGTATTTATTGTAATTTCTTTTTCAAATTGTACTTTTTGTATTAATATTATATTAGGCACCTAGGGTTTGAGAGTTTCGATTCTCTACACAGTATGTCCTGTACATGTGGTTAAATTGACAATAAAGGTGACTTTGACTAATGATTATAAAGCCTCTAAAACTCCAAAACAATGTCAACTCAGATTTTTCTCTAATGCTTTTCTAAAAGAATATTTAAACATAATAATACATTTTGCACTTAAATGGGCAGAACTGCCAACATGACTGAATCACTATAGTAGTTCATACAATCAAATTGTCAAATTTTCTATTTTGAATGGCATAATTAAATCACCCTCAGGCCATTCATGATGTAGGTGACTTTTTTTTTTAATCTCAACAGAACATTAAAGAAAGACTTTCGGCTTAAACCGTGGTCCTCAGTGATTCATTAAATGCAAGTTAATGTCTAAAAGGACTTATAAATATATACAAGCTCAACATAAATAATACCCGTTGATCCTAATGATGCATTGAGGTCTCACTGAAGTGACCTGAAGTAAAGTGAAATGATCTCTCTGTGCAAGAAACTGATCAGAAAAAGTCACCTACATCTTGCATGATCTAAAGGTAAGCAAATGCACAGTGCATTTTCATTTTAGGGTGAACTATCCCTTAAAAAAATAAAGAAATGCCTTAATGCATTTCAGACCAAAGAGCTCCCTTCTCCAAATAAAGAAGTGAATGGGTTGAAAATAACGGCATATCTGTCTATTTGAACAGGTGACAGATAAACAGGACCGGTGCGAGGCAAACGCAGCGCTCGCACACCCACACACTGTTATAGTCATTCCTCGGTGTTGATTCAAGTGCAGGTGAGAGATGGCCAAACCGACGGGAATGTTGACGTCACTTTTGACAAGGTCGAGACACAAGTTTGCTTTGCCAACATAAGGCAGAGAGTCTCTCGAAGTTTGAGAAGCAAAATTATAGTATTTTACTCAATCCAAAAAAGAAGTTCAAAGTCACTGTGGTCATTCGCAACTGCCACAACACATTTGCATGTAATCCCAGGTTAAATACTCTCAAAACCACATGGCTGACAATATTAACTTAACAACCTTAACGTAATATCCTTAACAGATTAACTGGCCAAAGAGAATGCAATGATAAAATGGCCAAAAAAAAAGGCACACTGCATAAAGAAAAAGAAGCCATCTTTGTTTAGTGATGCCCATTCAAGGTTTGCAACCATGACCCTCATGGTTTTACCCAAACAGAGTTTGACCTAGACAAAACAATGTCAAGATGTAGCCACAGCACAACTGTTGTTCTATCAAATAAACATCAACAACCTTTGAATTCAAAGTCTCAACGCAAGCACGCCTGTACCTCCCACCCCAAAACAATACACTTCTCCTCATGGATGCTTGCACTTGTATATCTGATATCTCTCTTCCAGATAACTCACCGGTGCTAGGCATGCTGTTGCTTCTGGACTGAGGAAGCAGCTCCACGGGTCGCTCTCTGCTGGACGTGCTGTCTGAAGAAAAGCAGGATTCTGTCTCATAGATCGTCTGCAACATTGCGCACAGTCCCGGTACGGTTGGCTTCAAAAGCATGCCAGTCTCAAAATATCACCACACAGTTCATGCAAAAACAAAATGAAATCGACATGAAAGAGGAGATGGCTACCCAACTCTCGGTTTTTAAAAATAATTATTAAAAATGCAAAGACATTGAAAGGATGAAGGGGGAAACGCTATGCATGTCTTCTTATCGAAAGGTACATGCATGCAAAAAAATCAACAACTGCTTCGCCTGTTAGTTCCATGATTCAAAAGTGGAAAGAATCAATGCTGTAGATAAATCCTTATAATGTGCACTCAGTCCATCAGCTGTACGGCTGCACAGACAAGCCTATTCATAAACCACATCACCTTCTTGTCTAATCATATACGTCAGAAACAAACTGCTAATTCACGCTGACAAGTCCGAGAGTGGCTCCCATCCAAGTTCTCCGGTCTGAGCGTGCCCGTATCCTGCAATCATCTGAAGTTATGCATGTGGTATCAGCAAGCGACTCCAAGAGAGCATGACAAAACGCGGCGGAGCTTAAAAACAACAGAACGGGATCACAATGTAGACCACTGGGAGACTTCTGCCTGCCGATGCCTCTGTTCCTTCCTTCCCTCCGCCTCTCGGTACGTTCAGACAGTCCCTGGTACAGAAAAGCAAACCTCCGTCTCCTGATGAATGGGCTTAAAATGAGGCTCCTAACGTTGTTCCGTTTAGTGCGACTGTGTTGCTTTCATGCAATTGTTTGAACCGAATCTCTGCTTCTTCACCCGCTGTGCAAAGCGAACGGGAGAGCAGAGGTGTAGAGACGTGGAGTTTACAAACAGACTGGAGCTGCTTCAGGCTGCTGGAAATAGCTGCCGAGCGACAGGGGAGGGGCGGGACTGAGCTATAAATAGATTCGGGAGCTGAGAGATTGCTTGGAGAGAGAGCGAGAGAGCAAGAGAATGAGAGAGCCAGAGAGACAATTTTTTTTCATTATTTTTTATACATTTTATTCATGATCTTTAAAATAATCATATTAGTCTCTTTCTTTTTTTTGTGCATGCATTTATCCAATGTCTTATTGTTTTATATGTGTATTATGTAATCACTATATTATTTTATTCATTGTTTATGTAATGTGCAATGCTTTGGCAATACTTGACAATCATACCAATATTGCTCATTTAAATTTGAGAGAAAGAGAGCATGACAGAGAAAGATTATATATATATATATATATATATATATATATATATATATATATATATATATATATATATATATATATATATTTGGCCACATGTGTTCTGAACCGTGGGTTGTGATTCGTAAAAAATCACGGATCAACCGTAATCCGTTACACCCCTAATATATATATATATATATATATATATATATATATATATATATATATATATATATATATATATATATATATATATATATATATATTAGGGGTGTACCAGATTATGGTTGATCCATGATTTGTACGAATCACAACCCACGGTTCGGAACACACGTGGCCCGCGGATGAATAATTTTTTTTTACCGGTAGATTAATCCTAAATTTGTAACAATCGTAGAGAAATCGCCTCTCATGTCATTCAAATCACATGTATGAAAGCAATTACAAACAAAGTTACAAACAGTCAAATAACACATAATAATAAAATCATAATAAAACCATTGATGTTTATGGTACAGATTAAAATCCCTGTCATATGCATTTTAACGACGCTCAAAAATGGAAGTAATTGGTAGGAATTACATTATTTACCAATAGGTGTAGACAACCAGCCACCAACATATGCCACTGAATAATTCTTCAAAAATGATCCATCTAGCGATGAAACATGAAGTTTTATGAGTGAATAACTGAATCATTTATTGAAAACGAGACTAAAAATAAATATGGGCTGTACAAATTATAATGTTAGATTTCTACATTTAGCGTCATCAGCAACAGTAGTATTAACAGTGATTTTTCCACAGGACTGAATATTTTACCATTCATTTTTATTCAGCTGATTATTTCTTCATTACATTTTTTTTTTATAAAAATACAACTTCTTAGTTCTGTTTGTTAAAACCAAAAAATGTCTTGCAGTACTGCTTTTGTAATAAATGAAATGATTTGATTGAAGCGTTTCGAATGATTAATAAACATACTGTATGCAAATCACCATAATTTATAATTTATGTTGCGTGGGTGTTGAGATCCCGATCTTTTAATGATTAATCATGCAGCTTACACTGAATGTATTGATGCAGACTAAACAAGTAGTTAAAGAAAACACCTTTAATAACCCACAAAGTAATAACCAACACCTTCTAAGAAACCCACCACCACATCCTGAATAACATACCACAACTTCTTCCGTCATCATTATATTTGACAGAAAGCCTAAATGCTTTCACACTTGCAATCGCGATCATTACACATTTAGGATTAATCTACAAATAAAAAAAATGTATTGATCCACAGGTCATGTGTGTTCCAAACCGTGGGTTGTGATCCATACGAATCACAGATCAACCGTGATCCGTTACACCCCTAGCTTATATCTCATATATATTTTTTTTTTCATTACTTTTTTAATAATCATATCAGTCTTTCTCTTTTTTCATAAAATTCTAATTGTTTAATGCAAGTATTATGTAATCACTATACAATGGTATTCATTGTTTATGTAATGCGCACAATGCTTTGGCAATACTTGACAATCATTTATTCTCAATAAAGCTCATTTGAATTTGAGAGAGAGAATGAGAGAGAGAAACAGAGAGCAAGAGAGAGAGAGATGGAAGGTGGAAGACAAGAGATGGTTGATTGTTAATCATGTAACTAAAGGAGCCAAAAACAATAACAGGAGCCAGAAATGAGACAAAAGACCATGACAGGACTGGGGGAGTGAAACCAAACACAGTTTAACTTGATAATGCATGCTAACACGAGGGCAAACGAGATACAAAACAGAACGAGCGTGGCTAAATTTGTGCCAAAGCACGGTATTATGAATGGAACCAATTCATGCATTTGAAACACAAGCGTTTAAATCTAAGCTTTCAGTACTGAGAATTGCTGGCTACTTACACAGGGAATGTGCGTCAGCACTATTGACACAGAGAACACTAGGGTCACCGTTTCACAAGCGCATGTGGGTCAAAAGACTAGGACGTCCAATGCAGCATTACCAAATGGGTGACATGCCGAGCGCTACAAGGGCACCGTATCAACAACAACAGTAACTTATGAAACACAAAAATGAAGTAGCTTTGTTTTTACTTTATTACTGTTATAATACATTAAAATATAATTCAAATTATCTTTAAAAATTGTAATGGAATTATTTATACGTTTTTTATTTTCAAATTACGCATAAAATAAATAAATTATTAATTAAATAAATTAATAGACTTTATATTTACTAAAATCAAATAAATATTTACAATATTAAATATATTTTATAATATTAAAACATTAACATTATTAAAAATGTATTATTTAATTAGTTATATGGAAGTGTAATTACTATTATGAAATTAATTGTATATGCCAAAATTATACAGAATACAAAAATTTAATTTATTTGTCAAATTAGCATTTAATTAGCATATTAATTAACATTTAATTAGCACAAATCAAATTTAGAATATATATTTTGACAATTAAGAACTCATTATCATTGTTCTAATTATTACTTAATAATAATAATAATAATAATAATAATAATGATAATCATCATAATAATTAAAATGAGCAAAATGCAGAGGGGCATTCAAGTTATTTTCATAATAAATATATTTGACCTTCTGCTGCTGAAATGCACATTTTACAGCAGATAACAGAGACCTACATTGCCATTTCAATATTTAAAGAGACCAGAATGATGACTGGTGGTGAATTTAAATCAGTAATGCGCCAAATCTGTCTGACGCTTAGTGTGAGAGCAGCATAATGCATCCGTTGTGAACTCCACCATTGATTTCATACCCTCCAGGTTGATATATGACGTGGTTATCTGCCATCAATGTTATGCTTCAGTTTAGGCTCCAACCGCCTGATGCATGTTCAATGCATTTTTTTTTTATCCAAGATGGACTTACGTGTTGCACAAGCAACGGGCTCCAGGAAAGATGCGTCAAGACTAAATAAGAGTGAGAAAACAAATCTAAGACTGCGCGGTTTCACAGTTTTCTTACAATGTCGGCTAAACATTTGCTTCATGTGAGGAAAGTTGGTACTGCACCAATATTAAAGGGTAAGATTCATACAGAGCGCCTAAATTAGACCTCTGACGTGTTTTCTTAGAGCCGTCTGTCACCATGACCACTAGTGTACTAGAGAGTTAAAATGGATTTGGCTCAAGAGCGTGCAACGATCAAAGAGCAGCTTTGTCAAGCACTTGCTTGAAAAAAAGGCACGTTTTAAAAACAACATGGAACAGATGTGCTTGTACCCAGAGCCTCCTATCATTGCCTGGCCATAAGGCATGATCTAACACAGGCTGCGTGCATGTTTGTTTGCATTTACGCCGTCAAAATCAAAGCTTGGTCAACTTTCAATGTTTTGGCACCCATAGAAAAAGAGCTAAGACAACATTTGAACCAATGCTGTAAATAGAAGCAATGGAGCCAATGAGAAATCGACAGTGTGCATATCACACTATATTTCATCACACTCTTTAAAGTCCGCATAAAGCAGAAGTTGCTAAGACTTTTAAGTATGTTGACGTACTTCCAACTGAAATAAAATATTGAGGGGCTGGGTTTTATTTTTGCACATCATTCCCTGATAGCAAACTAATGGTAAGAGCGGTGTGGTTAAGAACATTGTGGCTTAAGCGGTCAAACTGACATCAGAAAAAAAAAACGCCACTCCAAACGTGGAAGCAGACAATCCAACTATGATTGAAGATTAACAAGATGATTTTTTTTTTTCATTTTTTAAAATTCTCCACCTAAAAATAAACTAATTTTGATTCTAAACTGACTTTACGATTGCAAAACTCAGAACCTAGGTAGTAACTAAGATAGTAAAGCCCACAAAAGAAGTAGAACATTTTAACAGCTGCAAAGATCTGGAATAGATGATGAAGATGTTCAAAGACACAATGTCCAAATTTAAATGTAGATTTACATAGGGCTGGGTGATAAAATCGGTATCGATATTTATTTACAGAATATCATTGTCAATATCGATAAAAGAAGTTCGGTATGATGTTTCAGTACTGCAGCGCTATAGTTTCATTAAAATGTGGCTGAAGAGTGCGTGCCTTGGAAGCAATGCTAATAAGCTTAGGGTGAAAGTTTGTAATTTCCAATGGAGGCGCACGACTTGCATATGGGAGTGACACGCACATGTTGCGCAAGCGGCGCACATGTGATTCGTGTGCATTTTCCAGGTGAAAACATCGGAACTTTTCCGAATGTAGCGAGCGCACCGTGATTCATGTAAGTACAACTAACCAATTTGCTTCACACTTTGTATGAAATATACAAATTTCAGTGATAATGGCAGACTAATTACCTCAGAAAAACACAGCACATCCAAACACTGCAGTGCTTTTAGTTTTCTTTATAAACTTGTCATCCTCTGAGAAAACGCTTGATGGCCACTTAGTTACGAGAGACGCCAGGGGAGCACGAGCGCAAAGCCTATAGTAATGGTGAAGGAAACCACACGCTCGCGCTTGCCACTTCAGGTCTGAATAACAACACGCGTGAAAATGAGTGTGGTGGCTAGCAGCAGTGAGGAGATTGTAAATAAAAATGGACGTAAGGAGTACTTAATGTAGCCAGAGTAACTTTTTGGTTACATCCCAGCCACTAGCTCCCCATCTGAAAGAGTTTTTAGCATAGGGGGTAATATAATCATCCAACTTCATAATTGTTTATGTTGGTTATGCATTTGAATAATGATGGCTGGTTTCTTTACCTAGAAGCTCAGATTTAATTATCAGAATTATTGAGCCTCTTACAGATGTTTATCTACCTTTACCATTGCACACACTTTTTATTTACCAAGTTTAAGAGTCTCTTTAACACTTGTTTATTTTATTATAAAGAGATTAGATATTTTGTTTTTTACTATTAAAACTATTTGCCTTACTAATGTTGGCAAATTAAAATGAAGTGGTTAAATAAATAAAAAAATCCTAATATTCCTAAATGTATTGGTAGAAAATATTCAATAATTATCGATATCGAATGATATGAAACATGATATCATGATTTTTTTTTTTGCAATATTGCCCAGCCCTAGATTTACATATAAATGAATACAGATTAAAGATGCATCTTATGACTCAATATTACATCCATATTAAAAGCAAATAAAAATGTATATTTACCTGAGATGCTTTGACGGGGCTCGAAAGAAACTTTTTTTTTTGCTTGCTATTACTGGTTCAACAACAGTAACAAAAATATGAGCGCAAAAACTCCAAATCAATGTCCAATAATAATGACGGAACTGACATTGAGTCCCCCATTTGCCAAAGCTGTGGACCAATCAGAAAAACTCAGAGGCGAGGCGAGTGTTGTGAGCTTCTTTACGGTAGCAAGTTGACGTGGAACTTTCATACTGAGCACGCCTAATCTCTCCCAATCTCAGAAGCTAAGCGTGTCATTGAGTTTTTATGTTTAACACTTTTTGAGTATATAGGATGCTCCGAAATATATTTTTAGGTCACAAAGATTTGATTTCGGGAGCAATTTCGAGTCCTGTTTGAACAGAAGTTGTGCACATTTTTCTCCATTTGCTTTCTGTTTCTACCTCAGGATACCTATCTTGAGATTATGCCAGCTCCAGTTTGAATGCAGCCTCCTTCAAATATCTCAGATGACCCAATCACCTGTGATATGATGGCATCATGTGACTCTCAGCTTATAAAACATGCAATTTTGCATGCATTCTATGTAATCATCACTTTAATCATGTTTATCTTGCTTGAATACAGTCATTACCTGGAGGCGTGTATCCTACATTTCTTCAAAATGCCCATTACTTGACACAGTAGCCTCTGATAATTATTGACTCTTAATTCTGAAGAAGAGCCATGTATTCTGTCTGTTAAGCTACTAACTATGGAATTAGCGTTATTAGAACTGCTGTAAATAACCTTGAATTGAACTGAATGTTGATCAGTGCGAGTGTGCGCAAAGCATCTTGAAAAGACGTTGCACTTGTTGCTCTTTTACGAGGTTAGGAGCAAGTTGCCCTGCAGCTGTGCGAACGTCGAAGATTTTACGTGGTATTTTGAACTTCAGTCTCGTCTGTTGGCTTTAGTTTCCAGCCGCCCTTGTTATTTATAGGTGGATGTACCTTTTGGGCTTACTGACGTTAGTTGGGCTTATATTTAGCCATGGGAAGGTGGGGGGAGCACACCACTTGTTTTTTAAGCCCCTTTTTTTTCACGAGTGATGAACTCATGTTGGTAATGTCAAGGACTTTGGCAGCAGACTTTGTTTGACAGCTAGTCTCTCGCCTTTAGCCAGACCTGACCCAATTAAGGCCAACCAAAAGCGAGCTGTAACCTTTTGCCACTGGGTTCTGAAGGAATCTTGGACGCTGGAGAAAAATGGTAAATAAATGTGGCCGTTTTTCACTGTGGCTGCGGACAGATGGGCTAAATGTGCATTGAAGCTTCGGGAGCATGTGAACTCTCTCTTTTTCTATTGCTCTCTCTCCCACCCTAAATAACATGGACTATATTAGCTCACACTTACGAGCCCACAAAAATAGGCTTGGTTTGGATGGGATTAATTACAACAAAGCCAAGAAAAACACAGCGGTTTCTCACACAGATAACCAGCTCTCTTACTGAAGACTGTCCTGTGACCACTGCCATGTTAGGAAAGTGTATTTTAAGTATGAAAAGCAAGGTTCAACTCTTACGTTTATTGCTTTAGCTTTGCAATTGTTAAAACGGGTCCTGAACTTCTTTTTATTTCTTATATCTTCTCTCATATATTTTTACCATGATTTAAAGTCAACAAGTTTTTTTAATTGATGACATGTTAAAAGACTTTTTAAGGATCACAGTGCAGCCCAAACAAATAGTAATTAATTGTCATTTTACATCTTTATGGGTGCTTTCACATCTGTGGTTCGGTTCATTTGGTCTGGACCAAGAGCAACAAATGATACAGTGTAGCCTTTTCCTACTGTTTTTTGGGTCCTTTTTACACCGCACTGATTGCTTTGGTCCGAATCAGTCGAGAAGAACCAAAATGCAGTCATATGACAAAATCTACATCACTCATTGGCCAGATGTTACTGAACGTATTTCCTAAACTGTTCAAACATCCTAAAAGGCGCAGTACTTTTACTATTGGGTCTGTTCTAGTTTGGATCATGTTCTCACCACAAACGAACCGCTCCAGCATTCGTTTAAAAGCGTATTCAGAGCACCTCTTCAAGGAGATCTCTGTACGCTTTTTTGGTCCGCATTTGGTATGAACTCGAGTGCGATTGCTACATTCACACCTGCCCAAACGAACCACACCAAGAGAGAAAACGAACTCTAGTGTGATTAAACCAAACTAAATAAGGCAGGTGTAAAAACATCCTAAGTTTACCCTCCTTAATGCCCATTTGTCAACAAGACATTTAAGCATTTAAATTATAACATTTTGTGTAATTAGCTATTCTTTTGGATTAGTAATTCATCCTGGTCCATTTTTTTTACCATAAATCATTAATTAGATGATGCCTTAGGTTGCAAAGGTATCCACAGGAAATTTGGAGAATCTTAGAAACGTACTAGAGATTTATGGGAATTTACAGAAATTTATGAGAATCATTCGTTCATCTTAGTCCCAATATTTATAAGGTGTCGCCACAGCGGAACATACACTCTCGCACTCACACACAATTATACACTGCGGCCAATTTTGTTTACCCAATTGGGGTAAACCGGAGCAACCGGATGAAACCCACGCAAACACAGGGAGAACATGCAAACTTCACACAGAAATGTTAACTGGCCCAGCCTGGACTCAAACCAGCAACCTTCTTGCTGTGAGGCAACAGTGCTAACCAATGCATTTCCATCTTATAGGAATTAATTAGACATTTTGGGAAATGTATATAATCCATAACAAAACATAAATTTAAGCCTTAAGTTTGGGCTTAAGCTAGACATGCATGTGATCTCATACAGATTTTAAGCTGACGTGTGTTAACTATAGGTTTAAATCAAATAAATTAACCTACTTGTTGAGCATAAAAGCAAAACATTACGAATAGTAACGTGTCCACACTTCTGACAAGTACCATATTTCTGTAAAATAACAGAAATCTGGCTAAAAGAAGAAAGATCAAGGTCAACTTTATTTATATAGCACCTTAAAAAAAAATGAATGTTGACCAAAGTGCTTCACAAACGTGGCAACAATAACAAACAGTTAGAAAGACAGGACAATATATGCTACATTAAAATTTAAAAACTAAAAATTAATGTAAAAAATCTGTATAATCAATGAGTCCTAAAAAAAACTAATTTATATCAATAGGTCAGAGAAAATAGGTAGGTTTTGACAGATTTTTTTAAAAACACAATGTAGGTGAAGCTCTTGAGGTACTGTGTTCCAAAGTTTTGAACCATAGACTGAAAAAGCTCTGTCTCCTTTTGTTTTCAAGTGGGATTTAGGAACAATTAGCAGGAGCTGAGCAGAGGACCTGAGGAATCTTTGGGGAATATACAAACTTAACAGTTCAGATAAATAGGCCGGGGCAAGTTTATGTAGAGCTTTAAATACATATGTTAAAATTTTTAAATCAATTCTTTGTTTCACAGGGAGCCAGTGAAGAGAGGCCTGGATGGGAAAAACATGTTCCCTCTTAGAAGAGCTAAGATTTTCTCTCAGCTAGAGCTAACTTGCCTTATAAACTGTCAATGAAACTGCGCTTTCATACAATTATTCTATCTGAAAACGTAAACTTGAACACCACGGAAAAATATATATTTACTCAAGTAATATCTAAACCTTGAATTAATGCAATGTTCGGACTTTAATGCATAACGTGACATCACAATGAATCAGACAGTGGAATCCGCTCTCCAAAAGCATGTGATTGATGAATGTGCGGGATAGACATTTAACTGAAACTGCAGGTTCTGTGATTGCTTTTAACCAAGTGTATGCGGCAAGATTTATTTAAACTACATACAATTAAATTTCACGAGGCAGCACGGTGGCGCAGTGGGTAGTAAAATCGCCTCACAGCAAGAAGGTCGCTGGTTCGAGCCCTGGATGGGTCAGTTGGCATTTCTGTATAGAGTTTGCATGTTCTCCCTGTGTTCGCATGGGTTTCCTCCGGGTTAGCCAGTTTCCCCCACAAATCCAAAGACATGCGCTAAAAGTGAATTGGGTAGGCTAAATTGTTCATAGTGTATGTGTGTGAATGAGTGCGTGTGGATGTTTCCCATGATGGGTTGCAGCTGGAAGGGCATCCGCTGCATAAAACATATACTGGATAAGTTGGCGGTTCATTCCGCTGTGGCGACCTCAGATTAATAAAGGGACTAAGCCGAAAAGAAAATCCAGCTGCAACCCATCACTGCGAATCACCCATACACTCTCATTCACACACATACACTACGGACAATTTAGCTTACCCAATTCACCTACAGCGCATGTCTTAGGACTTGTGGGGGAAACCCACGCCAACACAGGGAGAACATGCAAACTGACCCAGCTGAGGCTTAAACCAGCAACCAGCCACCATGCCGCCTTTATTCCAATATATTTCCATTAATTCCCATAGAAATTTCAGGAATTTTGCAACACTAATGGTACCATTAACCTGTGCTGTGCAGTCAGAAGCAACCAATAATCAAATATGTGTGTTTCAAAACCATTTTCTTAACGCAATTAACAACTCCACAGGCAGGAAAATATGAAGATTTGCTTAAAATCACATCCCTGACACAGGAATAAAATTTCCTATAGACTTGAGTTGGGCCACTGTGCCAGATTGCAATGGCATAGCAATACCATGGCAACCAGTTAAGCCACCTTTCCGCTGCATACGACATTCGAACACGACTGTCGGAATACACCCCCTTGTGACAGTCACACAGAATTTCAGTTTTGTCGTGCACCATGGGAGGGAAGCTGATTCTTGCGGTGTCCGAAATAATGGAGTGCAAAAGCAAGCACAATAGAGTCTGGCAGCAGATTTGCATTTGCACTTTCAGGCTTGCACTCTCGGACTTGCACTCTCAGGCAACCACACTTCCTCTGCAAGGTACATCATTTACAATCGACACCTGTGCCCGCTTGCATAAAAGTCCTTCAGTAGTTTACCTTAAGGGTGTCCCTGAGGGGGAGAAATCCTTGAGGTAAGATCGTTTAAGATCGTTGCAACAAACTGCTTATCTGTCACCCTGTCCTAAGTGCCTTTTTTCATGTTTCACTGTAGTTTCTGGCAACATACGGCGACGGGCGCCGCAGTTACTATAGTTACTTAAACAGTTCGTAACGAACCACAAATGCTTCCCTCGCTTTCTTTCCATTAAGGTAGTTGAGACGTTCCCTAATCGAGTCGATCTCAACATTGTGTTTGGAGGACCTACACAACTGGACTGGGATCATGAAGATATTTGAAGCTGCACTGAAACTGATGTCATATGGATGCACTCCTGCACATATGTGCTAACTTATCAACATGTATATATTAATTTATTTATTAATGTTTTTTTATTATTATTTATTTACAGTCCTGTGAGTCTTTTATTTAAAACATTTATTTTGAGTGAGAATGCTTGCATTTTGAGTGTCATTTGTTCAAGGGAGCTGATTAGGTCCCTTATGTTATAAGAGGGGTTGGTTACTAAGGACTAAGGGGAAATACTTAATGGCAGCCTTAAGTTGATCTTTTTTTCTCCTTGCAACCCAACTTTTACTAAGGGTACCCTTAACCTTAAACTGAGAGATTATTTGGTTAAGGACTTTCATGCAAATGAGCCCTGCACTCTCCTGCCACATCACTTGCATCGACATCTGCATGCTTGTTTGCAATCGTCCAGGGATTTGCTGAATAAAGAATAGTTTCCCAAGTCATTCAAGAATCATTGCTGTAAGTCCATAATGTGTATCCACAATACTACAACCTCTTAAAATGTTTAAAAAAAAAACTAAAATTCTAATTTGATTAAGCCTGGTGTTGATTTTTTAAGCCTGGTGTTGTACCTGATAGTACATATAAATAAATAATAAGCTTTGCTGGTATAAATTTTAATAGTAGCCTGCTTTGGTAAATTTACATTAAAGCATTATAATAATATGATGAATAGACAAACTGCTTTTCGGGGGGTGGGGGGTCTGTCATTGTATACAACTTAAGTACTTCTGCAAGCCAGAGCGTGCGAGCCTGAAAGTGCAAGTGCAACTCTACAGAGCTATTATTCTCTGTCCGTTCACCATGGTTGAATGAATGAATTAATGAATACTAAAAACTCATAGACCACTAAAAAATTTTGGAGGGAATGTGGAGACAACATAAAAAAAAAAATTTAAGTTATTACTCATTTATCAATAGAATTTTTTTTTTAAATATCTAAACTTTGTTCTGATTCAAGAAATAGTGAAAAAACTGCTATTTTTCATCTCGTGCGCATGGACCTGCTGGAATACATCACATCCGCTCGACCGGTTGCAGGAGTTTAAATATTTTAATGAATCCAAATTTTCCGCATAGGGAGATGATCGGAACTCCATGCAGCTCCCGGACTACTCTCCATTGGAAATGAATGACTTGCGGTCTGTCACTTGTCGTGTGCATTGGAAAGGCGGCTTTAGGGCTGTACAATATATTGTTTTAGCATTGATATCGCAATGTGTGCATTCGCAATAGTCACATCGTAGGATCTGCAATATTGAGTTGGGATTATAGTTCATTAGCAAAGAAAACTGCATGGTGTAATTTTACATTACATTTAATTATTCACTGATTGTACTTGAATATCTGACTACTGTCTGACTCTTTGGAAAACCATAAAGCACTGCTTATTACACTGGTATCTTTGCTCTGCCTTATTTACGCTTGCGATTTGCTTGATTCACTCAGCTACAAAATTATTCCAATCAATCTAAATGAATGATTTCATTCCAAATCGAGCTATTCTAGCCATCTGCTGAAATGGTATTCATATCACAATATACATCAGAGTACGATTTTTCCAATATCGTGCAGCCCTACAACCAGTCATAATCCCCTAACAGCATTTAAGTCTTGTTTTTGTTCTTGTTTGGGTTTTTTCTTTTGCACAACATGTCGCTGCGCCTAAATCAGACCCGGGCACTCAAAGAACTTGGCCGGTGCCTTGGGAACATTTCACTGCAAGTCGATCCAACCCCACACAGGCGAGTCCAGGGCCTGTCGATAGCACCTGAATAACAACCGTCCGATCGATGAGCAATTTGTTAGTTGTCTTGATTATGAGCAAGGAGAATTTCTCAGGTTCGCAAAATCCATTCCTGCGAGCGCTGTCAAGTCCAAAAACAAACCCAATAAAAGAAATCATATTGAATCACCTGGAAGGAATGAGAAATTAGCTCCAGTTTGCAAAAACTGCTTCTTGAATGTCCTCATTTGAGCGACTGCCAGACATTCTTGCGAGGGAAAGGCAATGAGAATTAGCTTTTACTCTGCAACGAGGTCTAAAGGACATTCAACACACACACACACACACACACCAACACAAGTCTTCTAAAAAATCTTTCTGGTCAAATGCGGTCAAATGTATCAATAAACAGCCCATGAAAGGCTGATATTGCAGCCGTATACGTTTACAGCAAGAAAAACAACCTTTTTTAGAATCATAATTTGATGACTCATATCAAGGCATAGACTGGTGCACTTACACCCAAAGTGAGGATTCAAACACACACACACACACACACACACAGCACAGGGGATGCATACAGATTCTTTCTCCTCAAATAGAAAGCTGTGATGACTCATTCTCTGCACAGCCCTCACTGCAATGCTCCTCCCTGCCAGAAAACACACATACACACACTTACACGTCTGTATTTATTCCAGCCATTCAAATATTAACACATGCAGTCAGATAATGACAAGATCCTCTGGGCTGGAGGAAGATCTCCTGCAGTATTTGGGAGAAATCAATATTTCGAAGAGGTTGACTCATTCAAAGTTTACCGACACATGTTTTGCTCACTTTTCCAGATAACTGGAAACTGGAGGTATTATGGATGGAGAACAGCACAAAGATAAAATATGCACATCTAGATCTGTCAATTTGGAGAAATAGGTTGTGTCGATTGTCAAAACACCTTTGATGATTTGGCAAATACATTTACAAGAGGGAACGCATACACTCACATAAACTCTTGTCTGTTTTAAATCCACCAAATATTAACAGATGCTGATAATGAGAAGATCCTCTGAGCAGGAGAAAAGGGCATGCCTCCTGCAGTATTGAAGAGAATTCAGTGTTTGCAACAGGTTGACTTATCAAAAGTAGTGTTCACTGACCCGTGTCTCGCACACTTTTAAGACAAAGTTGCAAACGGAAACGAAGGTTAGAATATTGTAGATAGAGAATGGTATTACCATATAAGACAACATGCTGTGATTGATTGAATGTGACTGATTGGGTCTTGTAGCAAAAAAATGCCAGCAAAATGAACTACGATTTCAAGATAAAGAGGTTTAAAATGACACTGCATAGTTAAACAAAATCATATCATATGGCTGACACAAAATCAAATCTGAAAATGAATGAAAAGGTTTCATTTGCGGTATTAGATTTAGATCTGCACACATTTGATCAGGTTTAGCATCTTTTGGTTTCTTGAGCGTTTTAGTCATACCAAAGCAATATTTATAACCAATTAAAGCCAATTAGCTCATGAAAGCAAATACATTAGTCACCAATGACCTTTGTTTAGCGTGTGAAATGCACTCAGAAATGTTCTCATTATGAACTTACAAGGATTTTAGTTAAAGATTCATTTTGCATCATACTTGCTTTATTTTTCATTTTGAAAGAATTGTTATAGAAAAGCACGTTTTTTCTATGTAGCCAGAAAATATTTGTTTGTTTTTGTGGTAATTAAAGGGATAGTTCACCCAAAAATGAACAGGATGTCATAATTTACTCACCCTTCACTTGTTCAAACCTATTTGAGTTTCTTTCTTCTCTTGAACACAAAAGAAGATATTTTGAAAAATGCTGGTAGCTGACACCCATCGACTTCCATGGTGGGTTGGGGAGGGGGGGGGGGGGTTGACTAAACAAATCCGTCTTTCGGATGAGACTGTAAACCGAGGTCCTGACTCTCTGTGGTCAATTAAAAATCCCATGGCACTTCTCGTAAAGAGTAGGGGTGTAACCCGGTGTCCCTGGCCAAAGTCCCTCAATTGGCCCTTACCCAACCTGGCCTCCTAATCATCCCCATCCACCGAATTGGCTCTATCACTCTCTCTTCACTCCACCTATAGCTGGTGTGTGGTGAGCGCACTGGCGCCGTTGTCCTGTGGCTGCCGTCGCATCATCCAAGTGGATGCTACACACTGGTGGTGGTGTGGAGAGACCCCCATCATGATTGTGAAGCGCTTTGGGTGTATGGCCATACACAATAAATGCGCTATAGAAATACACATTATATTACATTACAAACAGTAAAAAATGGCGGCTGCTTTACATTTTTAAGTTAAAATAAATAAACTTTACAAGTCAACTTACTTTAATTAAACAGACTTAAAATATCAAGTTAAAATGTGCATTACTTAAATTATGTTGAAACCTGATAACTTATTAAGAGAAGTTCAAGTACCATAAAAACATATGTTGTCATTACTATTCGATCGTATAATTTTTTACAGTGTACCATGGAAGTTAATCGGTACCAGCTACTAGCATGGTACCCAAATGATGAGGTCAATTTCATTTGAGGTGAACTATTCCTTTCACATGTTGGATGTGTTTAATTATACCTTATGTGGTGCAGTTATGTTTGACGCTGTCTGGCAAGTTTTTAATAAGCAACGTATTTTAATATGAATGCTGCTTTGAATAAGGCTTGTTTTTATATAGCATTAAAATTCATTTAAAAATAAATATGGCTTTTGCTTATTTTACTTGATCCTCGATTAAAACAACATTATGTATCATTACCATAAATAACACAACTAAAGTAGCATAACTGTACGTTCACACCGAAAGCAGCGAGAGCGTCAAAGGTCGCTCTGGCCGCCCTGGCGACAACGCTGTCTGCCCTGAGCTCCGGCGGCGAGAGCGTCAAAATTCACTACACATTGATCTAGTATTTAAAGGAGCCGTTGTAGCATATCATATCAGTTACACTCCCGCATAAAACAAGCTTTCTAGCGTGAAGGTGTTGCACACTTATTATCAAATTCACTTAACTATGGAAGATCTAGTTGCATGTGGTGTGGCTTTGCTCCACGATGTGTCCATATGCCTGAAATATTCTGAAGCAGCAATACTGTTTTGTATTGTGGCATGAAATTCCCGCTTTTTTTTAAAGAAAAAAAAAATATATATAACATTGATGCACATCAGTAACTCGCCAGTAACTTTTTAAATCTACGTTCCAGTAAGAAAACATTGCAAATAATTGGAAATCCAGCGACCGCAATAATTAAACCCTTGGGAACAACTGTGGTCGGAACCAAAGTTCACAGTGACTGTGTTCTCTGACTCCTCTCAAGCGGTGGACTTCTACATTCCGATTGCTTGCCGCCGAACCGCGTCATAGCTCATTACCATAAAGTTGACTTGATTTCAACTCTCCTCGACGCTCACACCGGCGAAGACGCACCGCGCTGCTCCTCGCCGCTTATCGCCACCGGCTCCCATTGAAAATGAATGACTTCCGGCTACTTTGACACTCTCACCGCTTTCGTGTGAACGTACAGTAATGGTTTTACTTTGCCTTTGCTGTAAAAATCCTGATTGAAGCATCCTTGGTCAAAAATAATAAATCTGCACAGGCTCATTAGGAAAATGTGCCCAGGGCTACATTTTTGATAACCAATAAATATGTAAAACAAACCCTATAGGGTACTTCTGACTGTTTACCTCTGTATGGACGCATTTTACAGCATGACTATTTTGCTTGGTAGATCATCACATACTGTGTTAGACTTGGGATGCCAAACGAAGAGGACCTGGGTAAAGGATAGTTCAGAAACCAGGTAATCAGGGGTGTCCCAAACTCAGTCCTGGAGGGCCCCTGTCCTGCATAGTTTAGCTTCAACTTTCATCAACACACCTTACTGAAGTTTCTAGTATACCAAGAAAGAGGTTGGAAGTAAAATATGCAGGACACCGGCCCTCCAGGACCGAGTCTGGACACCCCTGAGGTAAATGAAACCCAAAAATAAAAACAAATAAAGTGTGAAATTCTGGTAAAAGTATGCAGCTGCTATGGCTTTTCTCTTCTAGTTTGCTTTGAAAACACTATCGGTTGGATATAAGCATGGGTCAGATGTTATCAAGCTGATTTGCATGATGACAAGCCGATCAGCTTCTCTCACGAACGTGCATGAGAAGGAAGTCAAAATGCACAGAAATGTATACAGCGACCTCTGATGGATTTATAAGAAATGGCATGTATAAGAAAATGTGCCCCAGTAACGTATTTGAGATCAAAAATGTACACGGTGCATTCTAGTGGATTTGTGAAGAAAAAACTGCAAGCACATATAGCTTAGGGTACATATTTCTTGGTTCTCAAAACTGTAGCCTATATCTTCAATGAGCCTGGGATGTAATAAAATCCCAAAATAATCCCATAACTTCATTAAAGATGCCATTGTTATATCACAAATGACTGATTGACTTTACAGCGAGCCAAAGTAACGTGTAAGAATACATCTCAGAAGACACCAGTTAGAATACACAGAAAGTGAGTGAGGACACAACGTTTGACACGTGTGTTCCTGAACTTGCCAAGTGCAAAGCATGGAGCTCATTATATTGAAGGGCTTCTACAGATCAAATGACCTTTTATTGGAGGAACAGAACTGAACGACATGTCCCCAAGAGAACAAAAGGCCTTGCTGCATGGTTGAATGGGATTGACGCTCTTTCTCCTTCATGGGCCTGGATATGCTGTATCACATAGAGCTCCAGACCCACTGGACCTCATCACAGGCCAGTAAAGCAAGAGCCGTTGACAACATCTATGGCACCCTGCCTGAGATGATAAACATGATATTATTGGATTATTCCAGCTTGCCAAAACTACTACAGAAAGTTCTATAATAAAGCAATATGGTAAAAATTGGTGGTATATTACAATGATTACATTACAATGAATGTAGTTTAGGTGTTGTTAAGCACTATATATAGTTCTTTTAAAATACAAACAATTGATTACATATAAGGATGCAATGACATAAATATTCAGGTATTCTTGTAGTAATTTTTTGTAAAAATTTAATCAACAATTACACATATATAATATAATATAATATAATATAATATAATATAATATAATATAATATAATGTATATCCTATTAAATCTAATGTTTGTGTTAGAAACTTGGTTTAAAAAATGGTACAAGGAAAGTGATTATAATAGCAAATTTAAAAGTACCTAAAACCAAACATTGTGGTTTTAAAATCCAATGGGAATTAAGAGGGGAAAAGTAAAACTCCTCAGGGCTCCACATGTACTTGTCCTTTGTAGTTGGCAATCGGCCATTCACTTATCCAAGTAAAAAAGTAGCATGTCTGGATTCTTTTTTTTTATCCTCAGCTCTTTGTCAGCTCTTACTTAAATAAGTATATATGTGACATTTGCACCATAAATTGATTTTCAGTCCATGAATTGATTTTACATTAACAAAGAGCATTTTTTCCTTGTTACATAAAAATGTGTCATTTAAATTTAATATATTCTACTACAGAAAGTTCTATAATAAAGCATTATGGTAAAAATTGGTGGTACATTACTATGATTACATTACAATGAATGTAATTTAGGTGTTGTTAAGCACTATAGTTTTTATAAAATACAAACAATTGATTACAAATTAGGATGCAATGACAAATATTCAGGTATTTTTGTAGTCATTCTTGTAATAATTGTATCAACAAATACACACATATAATATAATATAATATAATATAATATAATATAATATAATATAATATAATATAATATAATATAATAAAATATAATATAATATAATATAATATATAATATATGATGTCCTATTAAATCTTTTAGTCCTATTAGTTTGTGTTAAAAACTTGGTTAACAAAAAAAAAAAAAAAAAACATTGTGGTTTTAAAATCCAAGAGGAACAGTAAAACTCCTCAGGGCTCCACATGTACTTGTCCTTTGTTTTTCATTTGTCCAAGTAAAAAAGTAGCCTTAAAAGTAATCTTATATTTTTTTTCTTTGTTTTGTAATTGTAACTAATGGAATCTGAACCAATGTCCTCATTAGTGTTTTGTCATCCCTTACTTAAATGAGTATATCTGTGACATTTGCACCATAAATTGATTTTCAGGCCTTTTTTTACACTAACAAAGAGCAATTTTTCCTTGTTACATAAAGGTATGTGTCATGTCATTTCTTTTACATTTCATCAATAAATGAACAAAACATAAAGAATAAATATAGCATAATACAAAAAATAAAAATTTCCAACAAAGCAGCATTACAAGCTGTTATTTAAGAGAAAATAAAAATTGGAAAAATGGAAGTGAATGAGACTCAAACCAATGAGATACCAATGACTGTATCTGCTCTTATGTGAAAGAACAAGGTTTGTTACTAAATCAAACTAAATATATTTATTCATTCTTCTGTCATTTTTTTCAGTGTGAAAAATTATCCCTTCTATTTAAATGCCAAAAACTTTCACTTATTTTTAAGTCCAAATAGAATAGGACTATTGTTTGCTTTTTAATATAATTTTGTGTTCTGTATTAATTGGTTACTGAGCAGCAATACATTACACTTTAAAATATAAGAAGTGTTCATGTGATTTTCTAAAGTAGTGGTGTTTTGAAATTAATAAATGAATAATAATCATGATCACCGTGATTATTCCTTAGACTATAATTGTACAACCAAAATCTATAATCATTGCATCCCTACCTGAATCTACTGAATAAGATATATTACAAGATTTAAATTAACTAAACTAAAAAAACTAAACAATATTGCTATGGTTTAGAGACAGTCTGCTAGGAATTTGTTTGGAAATATTTTAAGGAACCAATACTTCACTATTTAAGTCACTTTGGTTAGTAAATTTTACTTACAATAATAACTAGACTGTAAAAAAGGATACTGAACTTTAAAAATAAAGAGAAAAAACAACACCTCAAGATGAAATATATTTTTTTATCCCTGCTGGCTAAATAGATAACATAAGAACTCCAACTACACACTTCAATATTAGCCAATGATCACAAAATGTTATACCTAAAACACTCCATCTCTTTTACTGGAGCTCAATAAAATGTCAATCAAATAGTCACGCACATAGAAAGCATGAATATGTGAAAAAAACAATCATTTTCAACTATAGTGAGCAAGCAGGCCAATCAGGAAAGAGTCTTCTGGTCAGTGTTGATGTGGAGAAGGTTGCCACAGCATCCAGTGACATTCAAAAAGACGTCATGAGGGGGACAGAGGGTTAATAGAGGTTGTTACCGGTTCTAATTATAAACAGCAGAGAGTCAGAGAAAGGCGGGCAAGGAGGAGAGATTGGGGGCAGACACAAGGCTGAAGGTATGAATTAAAGGAGCATTAAGAATGGAGTGATAAGAAAAGAAAGGGGCAAGGATTGAGAAGAAAGCTGCAAGACAACAGATGCAGGAAGACTCAGAGAAATCCACGTCTTTCATCTGCCTGTGCAACAAATCTGGCTGAGCTTCACCTGAGATGAGACAATTATACGCAATTACGCACACAATCATAACAATGGGTTACTTGCATGCCGCTGACGGACCAAAAATCTTCTTCCAAACGTGATCTGTAATTGCTACAGCTGTGAGTCAGGTGGCCCTACTAACTACTACAACAACAAACGCCTTTAAATGAAGCCATGCTAACCATTTGTTTCCAAACACCGCACTAATGGATTCATTTGATGTTACCCATTAGAGTGCAGATTCTGAAACATCACCACATTTTGTGAACCATAAAAAGTACTCAATTTGACTTTAATTAAGGGCTTTAGATGCTTAAAAAAGCTTCACTGACACAGTGGCGACTGTAGACATCCTATTTAAATTAAAGAAAGAAAGGCTTGCTCACACCAAGGATTTTACAATAAAATATTGAAGGGATAGTTCAGCCAAAAATGAAAATGACCTTATCATTTACTCTCCCTTTATAAGTTTCTTTCTTTGGTTGAACACAAACGATGATATTTTGAAGAATGCTGATTCCCATTGACTTCTATAGTAGGAAATAAATTATTTGGAAATCAAATGCTACCAGCTACTAGGGCTGCTTGATTGTGGGGAAAATAGAAACATAGCATGCTGTCACTTTAAGAGCTGCATGGTTATGATTTCTGGTTACACAAGCATTTTTATTCTCAACTCAACGTTATGTTCATTATTACATAACAAATTAGGGTTTAAGTGAATAGAGCCTGACCAAAACAGTTTTTTTGTGGTATCGATATCGATACTGATATCAGGGAGCAAAAAAAAAATTACCGATACTGATATAATTTGTGCCCAAACTTTTGACTAGTCACAAAATATAATATCAGACATCCCAACTCTCCAGAAACTCTGGAGGCATCTCCCCTACGTAACCACAAATACAGACTGCTGGAAATGGCATGGAATATGACATATAGTTTGAGATAACAGTTGGAAATCTAAATATTTTTCTTAAGTAAATGAAAAACCCTGTCAGCATTTTTTAAACTCAAATAGGTTTTGAACAAGTGAAAGTGAATAAAAGTTGACAGAATTTTCATTTTTGGGTGAATTATTCCTTTAAACATTGCTGCAATTAAACGGCAAACCCACAAACTACAAATACAATGATAACAACAAAGAGAAATGCTATTTTTGTAATCACAACTATGTTTTGTTTTTTTCTCCATGTTTAATGAACATGAGCGCAAGCCCTGATTTAGAGGGCTAAAAAAAACAATAACTGTATTAGCATCCACAGCAGCAAACAAAATCCTTCTGTGAGTGTTCTGAAGTTTTATCTTTCACCACTATAAAAGCTTGAGATCTGTAAAGCAGCATGGACTCTGATTGGCTGTCAAAGTTATGAAAGAAAAAAGAAAAAACATTGTTTTCACAGTAATTCATACAATTTTGTGCATCTATGCGCTGTTTGAATTAAAGTTTTGGTGTGGACTCTTCTTGTCTTTGATGCTGTTTTAAATTGTAATAAAATCTGTGTTTTGTAACCTAATGAAGACAGCAGAAGTCAATGATTCATGTGAATTATTTAGCCTGACATTTTTACTGTACCAAAATATTTTAAAAGTTTCTCAAAATGAAATATGTTTTGTTCAAAGGGGAAAAAAGTTTTTTTTTTTTTTTACCCAAACACGCAAAAGTAATATAATTTAGAGCAGTAAAAACAATATCATGAAACCGAGATATTTTTTACCAGGGTGATCATACCGTTAAAATCTTTATACCGGCCCAAGCCTAGTTGAAAGTACTACCATAAAATCTTACATTAGCAAGCAACAAGGTTGAACAGCGTAACATGAGTGCTTAAAGACTCTTACCAGGTGTGTTTGGTGAATTCATGGATGACGCCGGTGATCTTCTCTGCCTTTGAAGTTCTCCAAGTAGTAAGCAAAGCAGGGAAAGAAGACTTCTGGGTAAACCTCAGCCTGCAACCTCAAGTTCACCAGGTTCCAGGTTTTCAACTCTAAAGGGGGTCCTCGGCTTCAGCCATGACCGTAGACCTCATGAGGAGGACTTTGATGGCCGCTGATGCCAGCCGAACACCCTCTCTGAAACAAACAAAACACCTTGATGTTAACACAGCAGAGACCACCAACATCCTCAAATTTAAAGTAAAATGTACATGTTAAAAAGCTAGAAACACATACATATTCATCCAAACTGAAGCAAAACAACTCATTTGTTTTTCAGAAAGTGAATAAAGTCCCCTAGCTGGATATTAAGAGGGTCTGTAAGAGTCATTAATGCCTGTGTCAGAATGTTGCGCTCATAACAGGGTTGCATGTTTGCCGCTTCTAAAACAGATCCAGAGGATGTTAATGGATGACTCACCCTGCCTCTAAGTCAGCAGAGACGCACTACAATACCCACGCTGCCTAGCAGCGACTGGATGCGCAGCAGGGTAGCGCATTACCCACGCTGCCCTATCATTCCACCAAGAGCCCCGCCGCAAGCCAAGAAGACAGAGGTTCTGGACCGTCTAGTTTAGTGATTATTAAAACACTGGCCCACACTTCCTGAGCCTCGGGTCTCTCCAGGATTCAAGACGATAACGTTACGCATTGGAAAAACAGTTTGGGGATTTTAACATTCTGAAACGCACATTGCTTTATGCAAATCAACATGAAATATTAAAGAAAATAGATCCAAAACTATGCTGTGCACATCAGGTACTTTTTTTGTCAGATCTGCTTGTGAATATATTTGCCTTATTTTTACTCATTTCTCTTCTTTCTTTTTTTTAAATCCTTGGTATATTGTTGCATTGGTATATAAATATTGTGCTACTTGTTCAAACCACTCATTTAAAACGAGTCGAAACACAATTCCTGAGATTTTTTTTGCTATAACTTAATTGCTTTATGCTCAATCCACTTAAGTTTAAGTTAACTGGATTTGTGTTGGAACAATATGAATAAATCGTGTGGAACCCTGCATTTTATAAGGTGCAGTATCAGGACATGCTTTTTGAGCTGCACTGACAGCATTGGAATGGTAGCCTCATCTGCTGGTCAATCAACGCAAGTGCAGTCTAGCTGTGTCGGTGTATTTAGAATAATGACCCAGTATGACCACAGCACACTTTCTTTTCAGTGGAGTTAATGAAGTCAGTCAGTTTGTGGAGTTATTGAGTTGATGACAGTGTTCCGGGTACACCTCCTATCTAAATGAATCACTATCTGTCTTTTATCAAATCTGAGCCAATAAAGCGTAATGAGTGACTGATAAATGTCAGAAATAGTCTTGTTGTTTTGCGATGACGCACTTGCAAAGTAATTTGATCTTTATGGTGGCTGGCTTTTTTGAGTGTAATGTTTCGACGACTAATCTCAAGCCGTTAATCTCAAACTGCAAATCCCCAATTTATGAGCCTTGAAGAATGTGAATAATGAAGCTCAGCATAATGAAGGCTGTTTCTGAAGTTTAACAACCTGCGTTCATTGTTTGATGCTTCAATGACATTTGACAAATTATGATGTCAAAGGTAAATCAAACCAAAATGTGTTCAAATAGCATTATTCCTTTTGTTTTCTCTAAACAAAGTATGAATTCTACGTTAAGAATACGTAATGAAAAATTATAATTATTATTATAAATAGAATGATTAGTAAATTTAGCTACTAAACTTGAGCATTGTAAGATTACGAGAGTAAAAAATTTATTAAAAAAATAGAAACTACACAATTATAATAATAAGTAATATTTACTGAAAAAACTATTTTACATTATATACAATTAGGGCAGCACGGTGGCTCAGTGGTTAGCACTGTCGCCTCACAGCAAGAAAGTCGCTGGAAAGTCAAGCCCCGGCTGGGTCAGTTGGCATTTCTGTATGGATTTGGCATGTTCTCCCCATGTTCGCTTGGGTTTTCTCAGGGAACTCCGGTTTCCCCCTACTGGTCAAGTCGTTCCGGTAATTTTCCGGATATTTACCCGTATCACTGTGTGAAAGGGGCTAAAGACATGCGCTATAGGTGAATCAAATAAACTTAATGTGAGTGAGTGAATGTGAGTGTGTATGGGTGTGTATGCGTAAAGCATATGCTGGATAAGTTGGCGGCTCATTCTGCTGTGGCGACCCCTGATAAATAAAGAGACTAAGTCGAATGAAAATGAATGAATGAATGCATTATAAACAAATAACACATCATAATATAATTATTATACACCACTAAATACATCAAACATGGTAAGTACTGAGTTTTAGATGCCTTTTCCATAACCCTGAAACAACAAAGTCACGTTTAAAATTGTAATCATAAACAGATTTTTTTTATATGCTGAAATAATACATCATATTAAGGGCCATACAGAATCTGCAGACATTTTTTGCAGATGGATTTATGTGGAATTATTTTGGGAGTATTGTAACTAAAAACATATTATATGAAGTAAAAATAATAGCTTTTTAACTTTAAGTTAATATTTACAATGCAAACCCATCTAGAGCCACTTATTTGGAAAACAAAGCAAGTCTATCACATAATAAATCTACTAAAAGAGAGAAAATATTACTTTACAACGTTTGTAAATAAATGTATTGTAAATAAATCAAATGAACACTTTTATATTAGTCAATATTATTACGAAACTAGTATTAGTCGAAATTTATTTAAAACCTGAATAAATTTAATTTTACACACATTTACACAAGTAAATAAATACTCAATGATGGGCCAAAAATCTGCGGAAATCTGCATGCGCAGATTCTATGTGGGCCTAATCATCATATAAGTATTATACATCACTATCAAATATCAAAAAGCATCTATAACATGTTAATTACTGGCTTTTAAATGCATTTTCGATAACCCCGAAACAATGAAACCTCAGAAAATGTGTTCAAAACAGATTTTGCAATGTGTAAATAAAGCATCATAACATAAATATTATACACATAATTATTATACACATATCAAATAGCATCTATATTAGGGCTGGGCGATTAATCGAAAAGTAATCGAAATCGACATTCAGAACCTATAATCGATCAAATTTTTCCAGGTTGATTACTTTCCCTACCGCGTGTGGAGTCAAGTGACCCCGCTCTGTTTTAAACTTCAATCTCTGGTCAAGTAGGACGATGGACCCATTCTTGAGCCTTACTTACTTACTTACTGCACTACATTAACGATGATTGGAGGCTGCGCCAGAGATGCCCTGAGATGGTATATTTTCCGTTACATTAAAATGATTATTTACATGAAAATATATGTTTACAGAAGATGCAAGAAATGCACTGTTTAAATTATTATTTACATGACATACAAGAGTTTTTTATTTAGTAGAGATGCTGCTTATTTTCTACTTTTAATATGAAAAAACACTGAAAATAATTTATTTGGTTTCCAAAAGTGCAAATGAGTTATTTTCACTTTTTTAAAAGGAAAAAAAGTGACTGTTAGTTTTAGGCAATGTGTGTTTTAATTTCAGTTGTTCAACATCGATGTTCAATAAATAAGCATAGATAGTAGATAGTGTGTGTTTCCTTCAATTATTTTAAAATCAGCTTCCCAGTTTCCTTTATTTTTATATTTATTTTTGTTATTTAATTGTAACGCAGAACAAAATTACATTACATCAGACCCAACAAGAACATAAAAACATCAAACACTATAAAAATGTAATAATAAATAAGCTTATATAATTTCATAAATATATAAAAATATAGTTATATGAAATATAACCCAATTTCAAAAATCAAAGAAGGGAATAAATTAATTCTTAAATAACTATTGCACAGTTTGTTATAATAGTAATATTAAATAATAAAATTACTATTTGTGCTAGTTTAACTATTTATAGATTTTTTATTACATACTAGCTATTCAATAGTATTTAAAATATGGTATTTTTCAAAAGTCTTACAATGATGTATTCTTCTGAACTTGATAACGGACTAAACTCCTACAAAGTCTTTATGGCACAGGGTAATACTTGAATATGTACCACTGGAATACATGGCAAAGATGTTTTATTTCATGAGAGGTGCATGATCCATTTTTGTTACATATGGGTTTAAACATAACCTCCATCCTCATTAGAGGGTTGATTTAACGAGGTCGGATCTTGTGAAGATTTGTGGTGCATGAATATGCAATATCTCTATTGATTTTATTGATCCTTTTATTGTTTTTTTCTCCCCCCTGTTCTGTTCACTTGTTTGTTGTTGTACCTGTATTGCCTGAAAATCTAATTAATACATTATTTAAAAAAATATTATATTATTATTACATGTATAACATGTTCAAAACTGACTTTCTAATGTGTAAATAAAACTATAAACACTGAGTATGAATTGTTTCTGGTGTTTTGCTTGAAGTGGTTCTTTCCTTGACATCCTGTGGCCTCGCGGGCTGCTAGCATGCTGATACAGTTCCTGGAAAGCCCAGTATTGACTAAAGATCAGGCTGAAGCTGCTCTCTAAAGCTCTGTCAGTGATTTAATGGAAGAGCTCAAAGCTCCTCCTGTCCAAATCTTTGTCACTCTTTTTCTCTTTCTCCCTCTCTCTCTCTCTCCACTCTCGTGCATGCGGTCAGGCTTTATGCCAGAGCGCTGATCAGCGTTTAATGCTCTTAAAAAGGATGGGACATTCGAGGAGAGTTTAAACACTCACTCGCTTGTCAATGCAGCCGCTTCAGAGAATCATCCTCGCTGAGATACTTAGCTCTCTTTCTTTGAGGATGAGAATACGAGAAGGCATCAGTCACTCGGCGAGGGTGTGAATATCATGGGGGTGGAGATGTGTTGATTAGCACTCGCTAGCGTCCGTGACTGATGTTAAACCCTCAAGCATCTCTCCAAATGAAGGTTTCCAGACCATCCAGGTCCACCCATTAATCCATCTGTGTCATATAATGGTCATGCAAACCAGAGAAGACTTGCAAGAGCTATCCAATAAAGACACACTTCTTATTCTTAACCTTTATGATTGATGCTAAACTTACATGAAAATAAAACTCTTCAAAAACCAATCATGTCTGGATTTACCAGAATTAATGAAAACGCATTACAGTTATAGTCACATTGTGTTAAATTTTTTCAGATTTAATGATTGTTGTCTGTTTTTTTTACTTTCCAAGCTGCTGCTTTGCTTTCTGTAGCCCAACAAAAGTCTCTTATAGGGCTTGGCATTTACAAAAACATCAAGATTTGATTTGATTTTGATTAAAAATGTGTGATTAAATTAAAATACAACCTTGATTAGACTTGATTAAATATCCATTCATTGTCAGGATATAGTAGACCACTTTGTCTCAAAAAAAATAAAAAATAAAAAAAAATTATCTCTCGACATAATAGGTGACTATTAACAAAAATGACACAAAGCTTTTATTAATAAAATAAAATACAAAAATAAAATAAAAATTTTTATAAAAATTAAAATAAACATAATATAATTTAAAGGAAACTAAAAATTAAATAATTAAATAAAATAAAAATATAAAAAAATAAATTAAAGTTAATAGATAAATTAAAAATTAAATAAAAATAATATAAATACAAAAATTTTATTAAAAAAATTTATTAAAATAAAATTAATTTAATTTAATTTAAGTAAACTTAATTAAAAATAAAATAATGAAATAAAAAAAATATTACAAAATTAATTAAAACAAATTAATAAAAAATAAAATTAAAATAATTTTAATACAAAAACTTTATAAAAAATGTAATTAAATTAAAATACAATTTAAAAAGTAAATTAAAAATAAAATAATAAAATAAAAATATTTTTCAAAAAGTTACATTTACTCAAATTTATAAAATAATAAATACAAATAATTTAAATACAAAAAAAAAATTATTTAAAAACTAAATTAAATTAAATTAAAATAAAAATATTTAAAGTCATTAATATTTCTCAATTAACCAACCATTGGCAGATATGGAAAAATTAGTTTTAGACCCTGCTTGTAATTGTAAGATTCAAACAATGTTTTTAAACAATGCATTAGCTCATTAAAATAAAATCATGCAATATTAAATAATGATTAATAATAATAAAATAGTTAAATAAATGGCTACTGACTCAAAATATTCTAAATTTATACATTCTGTGCATTACAGTCTTTTTTGCATGCAATTCATTATAACAACCTAACCTGAGTGACTATGAATTTCCTACATAAAAAAAAACATAAGTAAAATTGGTCACAAGGATAATTGTAGTATTTAAAACCTTTAACCACTTCCGTCTACTGACTGGAGCGCTGAACATGCATTATCCAAGTGACGTATGAGGATTAAAATAGTACAACAGATTTAGCATGCTGCGGCTCCCCACGGCCGGCGGGCCGGTGGGGGAATCAGCGGACCGTTCGATTGCAGGCCGATGATGGGTGAGCTGTTCGAGAATCAGGTGACCCATGAGCAGCTCACCTAGGAGACGGCAGAGACAAAAGCCTGTGCGTCATTCGCCCGAGATCAAATCAAGAGGCATGTTTGACTTGATTTTTGAGGAGGCCCTTCAGACACAAAGCCGAGAACCTGAGTAAACACTCATTTAAACAAATACAGATATAATCAGTGATGTGTCGTCATTACAGGTCTCAATTTCCACAAATATCCATAAATGATCGACAAAATTAAATTGATTAATAGTTAACTTTAGTAATGCAAGATGCGTTTACTTAAGTTACTGAAAAAATGACACTCAAAATGGAAACCATTCACAAAAGAAAACAATTGACTATAAATAAACGGCTAGTAGTATTATAAAAAGAATCATTGATTGATCATTCGATTGAGCCATTTAATGATTAAATGTAAAGACTAAAATAGAACAACGTGTCAATAGAGCCGTCTCAGATGTACACCATGTTAACTGGTGCATTCATGTGTACGAGTAACTGAATAGTTCTTGGTGTTACTTTTTCCAAAATGGATATTGTGCAAATGAAGGAAAATCTGGTGAAAATTAACTTATGAATGTCCATGCTAAGTTGTTGGCTTAGGTCTTTTAGTTATTAGCCCGCTTCATCTGTCTGGGCCTATTTACCCCTGGTCTTCTCTGATTGGATAACTATGCGTTTTGTTAAAATGCTTCAATTTACATTTGGCCACATAAATGCGTCTCTGCTAAACAAACATATATCCATTCATCAAATCCTGAGCTAAATTTAACTAGGCAAAGTGGACTAAAGCATCAGACATAACATTTTATTTAATTGTTTTTTTTTTATAGAAGCATGAGCCACATTTCTTATTTGCAGATTGTTTAAATTTCTTATTTGAATTGAGACAAAACAACAGAATTCTTGAGTTTTTTTGGGGGGGATACAACTAGGATGCCAATTACAGGGCAGTCTGGGGGGGGGGATTGACCCCTCTAATTAACGCTTGATCCCCCTGAAGAACATCAAAAAAGATATATGGGGAGGGGTCAGCACTTTAATAGTAAGGAATAGCCTTCTCTCATCTATATCTTAAATATTAATAATTTAAAAATGTATAATATAAATATACATCTGACCCTCCACCCATAATGGTTCATTAATGCATAATTGCGCCGATCAATGGTAGGAAAAATATCATTCAATATGGCATCGATAGACAGATTAAGTATTCACAAAACACGTTTCATGTAAAATAGGTGTTTATATCTGCATGTAGCCTAAAAGAAAAGAAACATTAGACACAAAATGTGTATAGTTTGACCTACAGTAACCTCTGAAATAGTCACTAAATGTCCCTCAAAACACTGAAAACATATACATTTTATTAATAAATTAGATGTTATTTAAATACATTCATAAATTTAATTCACTGAAGCATGTAGCAAACTACTACCGAAAAAGTTGACACCCCGATCGTCAAGGTATAATTCGCATACTGGATACAACTTAATTGTTTTATGTTCAATTCACTTTAATTTGTAAAAACTAATAAGTTAACCTAATTCCTTCATGTTGTCCCAACACAAATTGATTGTGTGGAAGCCAGCATTTTTAACAGTGTGGCATGCAAATGATTTTATATGTTGTTTACAGGAGGCTTAGTACTTCACTCCTGTTCCAGTAAGTCGTGCTCCACATTTATTTGCCTACTCATTATAGGCTAAATGAAACAACTATTACAGATGAATGAAAACATTATTCAAAACTGTAAAGGGCTTACATTCATTTGTGTATATCCTACTCTCACAAAAACAAAAACACTGTGCCTTTTTAAACTACAGAAACACCATATTTTTCTATTATTCTATTTGTTAAACTATACCAGTGGAGCAAAGTCATTTCATTGAATAAATTACATTTTTTTTTATTTATTTTGTTTGTTTATAGCATGATTGCCTCACAGCAAGAATATCACTGGTTCGAGCACCGGCTGGATCAGTTGGCATTTCTGTGTGGAGTTTGCATGTTCTCCCCATGTTCGCGTGGATTTCTTTCGAGTGCTCCGGTTTCCCACACAAATCCAAAGACGCTATAGGTGAATTGGGTAAGCTAAATTAGGCGTAGCGTATTTGTATGAATGGTGTATGGGTGTTTCCGAGAACTGGGTTGCAGCTGGAAGGGCATCTGCTGCGTAAAAATTTGCTGGTCATTTTCCGGAAAGGAATCATGTGTAAACAGGCCCTTTTTGAAAATATCGGTAAATTCGTTCCGGCAATTTTCAGGAAAGAGAAGTTGTAACATTAACGGTAATTTGCCGGAGTGCTGCGCTGTGTGAACGCAGAAGGAAGATTGCCGGAAAGAGCGCGTTCACGGTTATAACGTGCTGACGTGAGACGTCTACTCCAGCCAATTAGAACACTCAGACACGCTGTTTATGAAAATAAATGCCTTTGAACATTTTTCCAGACACATTTAGCTGCTAGATGTTAGTCAGATAACGTTTCTATGTTCCTTCTTAATGCAACTGTTGAGCCGGTGAGCGAAAGCACACACAGATATTATGTACCATCAACCACCAACAAAAGCCCGACCCCTTCTGTGTTTACAAGTACAAGCGCAGCCATTTAGAGGTCGTTTCTGGTTAGTGATGTCAGAATTTACCGGTATTTTGGTATTAATGTGTGAATGCGCTTTTACGGAAAAATTCCGGAACGTTCTTGCCTGTGTGAACAGTACTTTTTTGAATTTACCAGTAAAGTAATTCCGGTAATTTTCCGGATATTTACCGGTATCCCTGTGTGAAAGGGGCTGGTAACTCTATTAGGAAAGTGTTCAGATTGATTGCAATAGGGGATTGAATCATGCATAAAAAAATAAATAAATTACAAACAATGTTGCTTTATGGAACAGTATTCAGGTACAGAAATGGGAAAAAACAAATGTAAAAAAAAGCTGCAAGCAGCAATTAAGGGGCCAAGCAGTTTGGAGCCAGAATGAGTAAAGCAATCCAGAGGCAGAATGATCACATTTGAGCACATTTGTTGGTGCCATAAGCGAAAACCGTTTTTTCAAACTTGGTCAGCATGGTCTGACAATCTTCAGATTCAAATTTGGTGATATTTCGGTAAACGGTCTAGGAGAAGTTTGCGAAAGAATTTTCTGATCAAACCAATATGGCGGATAGGAAGTTTAGCCAAATAGAGCATATTTAGTATCAATGTTCTTGGCATGACCCAAGGAATAAGTTGAGATCAATTTTACCACGATAAAAATATGCAGTCTAGAGTTACTAGCAAATTTATGATTCATTATTAATATTTAGTGAACGGTTTATAACTCCTGATCACCAGGTGGCACTGTTACCAAATTTATGTGTTGTAAGTTGTGAGTTGCCAATGACACATCTAAAGTTCAGTCTCTATATGTTTAAGCATTGCAGAGTTACAGCCTGAGATTCACTTTGACATCATGCAAACACATTTGTCGATGTCATAAACGACAACCATTTCGCTGATCGATATGATTTACATAAATTTTGATGAGCATGGTCTGAAGATGATCAGATGATCAGGTGACTATTGCAGATGCGCACATTGCTATATCGATCTTAAAACTATCTATTGTGCAACTGTAACCCGTATCTATTTGTTATTGATGTGCTTGCTATTGTGTTTTTGCCATTTTCTTCTTAGGACCAGATATCAGAAGACTTAAGTTTGCTCACAAGAGTGTATAGAAATAACAACCGATTTTAGATAGATAAATAAGTCAGACTCAAAGATAAAGGTAAATGAACAAGGTAAGTATTGTTTGAGCAAGTAAAATGATGAAAACAAAATAAAATAAATAAACAAATGTCAAAAACAGTTCAGTATTATGAATACTAGAATAAAGCAATTTATGTATATAAAATATATACTGAAATCACCAACACTTCAGATGATAAATTCAGACCTCAGACTAATTCAGTTTCATAAATCATGTGTTGCACATACAATGAAGAAGAAGAAAAAACAAAATAAAAAGGAAGTAAAATTTAAATGAAAGTAGTGTTTCCGAGTCCAAGTTCAATGTTCAACACTCAAAAGTTCTTTTTAGTTCCAGTTTGATTTGAAAAATCCAAAAAATCAGTCCAGATAGAGCAAAGTCCAAAAATGAATAAAAACAAAAATATGAGCGCAGTGAAAGTGCAAGAATGTTTTGTCCTACCAGTTCAGTGAATAACGGATTAATTTACTTCCAGTTACGATATATTTATTATTATTATTATTTAAACACTATGTATATAATATAAAGAAACTTTATTTAATATTTCTCCTCTCAGTCATAAAATAAAATGTTAGAATATAACACAAACTATTTAGAATTTGCTTTAGTAACCTAGTCAGTGAGCTGGGTTACACAACTCTATACTATTTATTTAAAATAATCGCACAGCCCTAATTCATATATCAGAAGTTCACAAGTTAAATTTACCAGTTGGGTTTGATGATGCCATCCACAACTGATGCAGTGCAATACAACCCAACACAACAACCCATGACAAAGATGGTAAACTGACGACCCTTCGTTTTCTCCGAGCAATTCATATTTGCTCACTTCATTTTTCCATTCATTCTTCTGATTGCATATGCTTTGCACGTAAGCTGCATGTATCAAAAACTATGCATATTAATGACAATCATGCTAAAACCTTTATCAAGCATACATGGTAACTCCATTGACATTGATTAAAACATATAGTTTTTAAAGTCAAAGTCTTGTTATAACCTCCAGTAACACTCCAAGGTGTTTTTTTTTTCAACGAGTGCCCTATAAAGGATTAATGAATCTTAAAACGATTTAAAGGATTACTGACAACGATTCAATCATCGATTAAACCGTTGGCATCCCTACACAATAACATACTACAGCATATAAAGTCTGCACAATGTAGATCTTTTGTAGCAGGTGCACGCAGTCAGGTAAGGTTACAGAGTCCCTGCTGCTTTGGAACGGTCAGGGCGAATGCTGAAATTGGTCATTAGCATTCAGCATGGAGCACGTCAGGTATGGCAGCCGCCCAAGAGAGTGCCGCTGTCCTCTATCAGACCTCTTGAGTCCCTGCGTGGCTCACATCCACAAAGACAAACTAACCTCCCTATCCTTTTAGCCAAGGCTTCCTGACACACTTCAAGTATTAACGCAGATTAACATATTCTTTCAGACTGTATGATGCTGCACACCACCTCTTCCTTCAAATGTAACATCAGCTATGTGTTTGCATACTAGAGGATTAACCAAAACAAACTAAATTAATTACTCAACACCTTGTTATCCAAGATGTTAGGCCCAATTTCCATCTTTCTTCAGTCATAATAAAATCATGTTTTTGAGGAAAACATTACAGGAATTTTCTTCATATTGTGAACTTTCAAAATGCAATTTAAACGCAGCTTCAAATGTTCCTGTCTGAGAAATAGGATTATATCTAGAGAAACAATCTTTTTCTGAAAAAAAGAACGTACAAGAATGTACAATTGTCAAATTGCAACAGAATAACTAATAATAAATATAAACAATTCTGTCTATTTTAACATCAAACTTTTAATAAAAGAAATACTTATTAATTGGTTTAATCAAATACACTTTTGGTCATGCTTTAAATGATCAAAATCATGCATTAAAGCTAGTTTATTGCTGAATCGTGAAATTTGATAATACCTTTTAGTGTTATTAACGTCTACACTCACTGGCCACTTTATTAGGTACACCTTACTAGTACCGGGTTGGGCCCCCTTTTGCCTTCAGAACTGCCTAATCCTTCGTGGCATAGATTCAACAAGACACTGGAGATATTCCTCAAAGACTTTGGTTGATATTGACATGATAGCATCATGCAGTTGCTGCAGATTTCTCGGCTGCACATTCATGATGCGAATCTCCCGTTCCACCACATCCCTAACGTGCTCTACTGGATTAAGATATGGTGACTGTGGAGGTCATTTGAGTACAGTGAACTCATTGTCATGTTTAAGAAACCAGTCAAAGATCATTCGCGCTTTATGACATGGTGTGTTATCCATCATAAGATGGGTACACTGTGGTCATAAAGGGATGGACATGGTCAGCAACAATGCTCAGGTAGGCTGTGGCGTTTACATGATGCTCAATTGGCCCAAAGTGTGCCAAGAAAATATCCCCCACAGCATTACACCACCACCACCAGCCTAAACCTTTGATAGAAGGCAGGATGGATCCATGCTTTCATGTTGTTGACGCCAAATTCTGACCCTACCATCCAAATGTTGCAGCAGAAATCGTGACTCATCATGGCTGCGCGTGAAAATCGCAGTAGATCAGCAGTTTCTGAAATACTCAGACCAGCTCGTCCGGCTCCAACAAACATGCCATGTTCAAAGTCCCTTAAATCATCTTTCTTCCCCATTCTGATGCTCGGTTTGAACTGTAGCAGATCGTCTTGACCATGTCTACATGCCTAAATGCTAGGGGTGTGACAAGATCTCGTACGACGAGATCTCGCGAGATTAAGGGTGCTTTCACACTAGCACTTTTGGTCCACACCCGGGTTTGTTCGACGTCATAGTACGGTACGTTTAGCTAGTGTGAACGTGTCTTCTGAACTCGGGTGCGCACCCCTGAACCGTACCCGAGTCCGCCTGAAAGAGGTGGTCTGGGGTACGGTTCATGCGAACTCTGGTACGGTTCACTTCTGGTATGAATGCAATCGTACCAAATAGCGGAAGTGAACCGGTGTCATGAGAAATCGGGTCCCCTCTGACAATTGGGTCCTGGGGGATCCTATTGGTTCACTGGAGTTGTATTAGGTATAGTTTGTAGCGCCTGATTAATATATATATAACGTGGCATGTGTTGTGGCATGGATAATTTGTCTTTCATGCTTTTATGTTAGATAAACTTGCTACCATTTCTTATGTATGTATATATATATGTATGTATATATATATATATATATATATATATATATATATATATATATATATATATATATTTTTTTTTTTTTTTTTTTTTTTTTGTTACATATAAATTCATAAAAACATCAAAAAGGCATCATTAAATGTTTAGAACCGTTTCTATTATTTTAACTATGCATGTCTTTAACTTGTACTTACCAATAATAATGTTATTAATATGATAAGTGTTGTTAAAAAAATGTTACTTATATGATAAGTGTTGTTAAAATAATGTTACTTATAATATGATAAGTCTTGTTAAAATAATGTTGCTAATTTGATAAGTGTTGTTAAAATCTCAAGACTGAGAATAGACTATAAAAAGCACTTTTGATCAGGCATTAAATGCAGACGACCTAAGCGGGGTCCTAAGCGGACTCGATTGCAGGGGGGACCCGATTTCTCATGACACCGGCAACTGTACAACAAACTATCGTTTTCATAACGTTCATTCGTGTGTGTGTGTGTGTGTGTGTGTATGTGCGCCACGTATTGTACCTTTAGCGGGACTGAGCTAAGCACAGTGATACACAGTGATGTCTGCTTGTCTCCTCCAGAAACAGCTTCTGCAGACATTGTGTGATGTTCTGAATGTTTATAATATTTTTGCAGCAGACACGCGAGTCGCTTTCTGTATGTCCAAAACTTATGATTCAGTAAAAGCAAATCGACCGCGATGTGCGGAAGTCTCCATTTTGGCGCTTTGCTTTCGTGACTGTCACCTAGCAACAGCCGTAAACAAAACAGCAGCTCTATGACGCAAGCGTACCGGGGTTCAGAAGGAAAAAAGACAGTGTGAACACAAACCAACCGAGAAGGTGGCAAGGGGGGGACAATCGAACTTGGGTACGGTACAGGCAATTGAACCAAGTGTGAAAGCACCCTAAATCGCGGCGAGATTTCTCGTCGAGGTGAAAAGTTGTCTCGTCACACGAGTTGTGATGTTATGATGGAATGTGAGGGTGAAATTAGCATTGACGATTGGAGGCAGGATTGAATTTGATCTGCAAATAAAGTGCTTTGCACACACCTGGGAACCCAGGTTGGCCTCAGAGTTGCGCTTGTCACTCGGTGGGCGGGTGTGACGTAACCGCTTTTTTCACCGGAGTTCAGCAGGTGCTGCATCCAACATAGGCTACAACTACAGCCTCACACATTATGGTTCGTATCCATGCAATGGAATAGCACTTCAGATATGCTGAAAGGCATATCGTCGTAAACACAAATGGAATTAAGACGTGGAGTATTCCTATTTCAGTCGCATATTGAAGTGCAGATATGTAAATGCTGTAATAAAACTATTAACACCGTGAAGGACTTTTAGCTGCATTTTGCGACAGGACCTACACACCTAGCAAGTCAGTAAAGCACCACAGACGCACACATCTCTAAGCGCGCACAAACAAACACACACACTCACTGAATGAACTCCTGGAGACTCATCGTCACGTCAGCATCACGGAACACACGTTTATGCTGTCCGGGAAAAGCTGAATTTTTAGTTTTTTCATTCTGCGCGCGGTATCAAACTCCATTAAAACAACTCTCCTATCAGTCCTTCATATTCGCATGATCGCATCCAGTAGCTCAGAGTGAGTCACGAGGCCTGAATGAAATCTTGCTAAATGAAAGTGAAACTCATTTATTAAATTAAAAATGAAATACAAAAAATTACATATATTTGTTTTAGAAATAAGGTCGATATATCATGTGAAATTAAACAGGGGAGAAGCCAGTCGGTAGAGTTTATAGCTAAATATTTTGCAGTGTTTGCATATCCTTTATGACATAGAATTCATTTAAATAAAAATAAAATACCATTCATTACAATGTTTTTAAAAAGCACCTAAATTGTTTTGTATTTTGTGATTTTTTTTTTCTATTTGAATAAAAATCTATTTTCCATTCATATATTAGCAAATATTTTGCTATTATTTAAAATTATATATAAAAAGATTATTTTCCATTCACATAGGCTATTAGCAAAATATTTAGCAGTGTTTGCATGTCCATTAATGCGTATAATTCATTAAAATCGAAGTAAAATAACATTCATTACAAGTTGATTTAAAGAAAGCACCCAAGTAGTTTTGTGATTTGGGTTTTTTACCCAGTTGAATAAAAGACTATTTTCCATTCATATATTTCATCATTGAGGATTTCTTAAAAATAGTGTAAAAATCTCGTCTCGTCTCATTCTCGTGAACCCAGTCTCGTCTCGTGGAGTAGGCATCTCGTCACACCCCTACTAAATGCATTGAGTTGCTGCCATGTGATTGGCTGATTAGAGATTTGCGTTAACAAGCAGTTGGACAGGTGTACCTAATAAAGTGGCCAGTGAGGGTAGTTACTGCACCTCTTAATAACACTGCTTCATAGTGGAGAAGTGCAATATTTGCTATCATATTAGCTCAATGTACAATATTATCATAAACATTGTGATTTATAGCACAAATAATTCAGTTTTTTTTTTTTTTTTTACCTATAAAGGCTTACTATATAGGCCTGTCACGATATCTATTTTTTGTACAATATATTGCACCAAAATATATTGCGATAAACGATATTATTGTCATTTTAAGACCATTTCATAACACCCATTATATAATGCCAGAATGACAATATAATAACATCACAATGCAAGTAACAGTCTTCCAAAGAACAAAAAATATTTAATTATTAAATTTAATTATAGTAATTAAATAGTCCTAAATAAATAATAATAAATGTTAACAAAAAGTGCAAGGTAAAAAGTAACAGAGGCTGCGATATCTGCTATCAGATCTATTTTCAGTTGTCCGGCACCCACATGAAAATATACTATAGTCATTTATAGTGTTCCTTAACCATACTGACACCTCCAATGGAGGTACAGCTAAAATGTTGCTAGAATTGTTTTTTATGTATGGCCGATATATATTGCATCACCAAAAATGATTGAGGTCAAGTCGTGCGATAAGCTGACATATTGATTATTGTGACAGGCCTATTAATAGGAAGCATCGCACATAAAAGAGCTTCCTTTACTTCCCTATTGCAAAATAAAGTGTATACAGCATAACACAAAAAGCATAACCCAACATGCTGAATCTCTCAGTCAATCCAATACTGTTACTGTGATTCACAGCAATGTGTATCATATCATACAGTAGTTACCGCAAGTGTGCCATTAAGGGTCATAGCATAACCTACTTAATGCAATATCAAGCAAAGAACTCGTCTGAAACACACCTTGACATTAGTCACTGGATTACTCACCGCTTGCAAGGCCCTTTACTCAGCTGTTTGTGAACAGGTAATGTCCAGAGCAATAACAAAAATCACCACTCAAATGCAGCAATACATCTTGTGAAGAGAGAAGTGGATTTCCCAAAGCGAATTTAGCTCTGTGCCCCCCTAAATTGGCAATATTGTGCAGTTAAGGATCATGATATACACTCTCAATAAATTCAGGTGAAAAGTAACCCTCAACAACAGAGCCAGAACACGCATAAATGCAGAGAAGTGTCAGAAATCTAGTGGGAAATTCTGTCTGTTCTTTTCAATAGGCCGGTGAAATGTAGACCAGCAGAAAACAGTAATGTCTAAAATAAGCTGTGTGACACAGTTTGCAAAAAAGACTGCCATTCCTTCACTCGCTAGTTCACTACATTTTGACAAAGAATGATATTCAGATCAGCACAGAGCTCTGTTGAGCAATGCCACACAATCCAGAGCATTACTAAGAATTACCCTGAAGTTCAAATCAGACGTCAGAGAAACCAACAAGAACGCTTACAGACACACACACACACACACACACACACACACACACACACACACACACACACACACACACACACACAGAAGATTTGACTGCATACTCTGAAGTTCAGAGGGAGGCTCAACTCCTCTTTGTGTGTGTGGAATGGGGAACAAAATAGACTAATGGTCTGAAACCATCTGATAACTCATGCATGTCCAAACCCTGACCACAATGAAAGCATCTAATTAATAAAAATAAACACTCTAGCTGATTATACTTTAATAGTTGTGCTTTGTTTTCAGTCACACTCTATATTTAAGTTCATTTGTGTGACTACAAGCCATGCATGTATTACATGAGATCAGTTTTGGTACGGTGCCCTAAATCTTTAACACTCAAGTGAAAAAAAGCGAAAAGACAAAAAAAGAAGTTTTTTTTTAACCCTCATAATACATTACAATACGGAGACCCAGAAGGGACGTGATGGTGGGGAAAAAAATAGGTGGAAGAAAAAAAAAAACCTGAGTGATAGAAAATAGGGTTGGGCGATGTCGTCCAATTTGGCATTGTACAATGTCTAATGTGAAACATCTCAATGGATGATGGCATCGTCGTCTTAGGCGGAGGTGAATTAATTATTTATGAACAATTAATTAATTCATTCATAATAAATTAATTATTTGTAGCCTACCATTTCAACTAACTGACCTGCAAGGTCTTTGTTTTACCCGTAACCATATCCTAAATAAATAAAGATATGTTACACACAAATTACAAAATGTCAATCACTTTTTCCGCAGAAGTCTGCCATGAATAGGCAGAGTGATCTGTGTTGTTATAATGGCGTCGGCAAACTTTGTTAAAAGGTGCAGAAGGAGCACAACCAACAGGAACCAACCAATAGTATCTGAGGTTTTCACTAAAATGGCTAAGTACAAGCGTGAAAGCGAAAGATTGAAGATTGTTCGCTCAAAAAGATGTTTTGCGTTATCTCACAAAGATGTTTTGCCTACCATCGGAGGATTGCGATGCATGCTCAGCATCGTGATGTCTATCAGCCATCGGCGATGGACAATGGCATTGTCTAGCGACCCAACCCTAATAGGAATTTTTTTTTTTTTTTACGTTTTTTGCTCACAAAAATGTTTTGCGTTATCTCACAAAGATGTTTTGCCTACCCTCGCAAAACTGTTGTTCCATAAACACTTCCTGTTCACTTCATACATGTCAACCCTCCCGTTTTTGCCAGGTCACATAGATTTAATTTTGGGCGCATCTGCGATCAAAATGGTTGCAATTTTGAGCCCTGTATAATGTTTAATGTATAAATGTATAAATGTTTTCTCTGTGTATTTATGTTAGAGTTTTTACTGCAAATATTACATCCATAACTAGGCATGGGCCGATATAATATTCTGAAGGTATGATAAATTTGGATTAAAATATCACAGTTTCACAGTATTGTGATTACTGCTCTAAAATACTGTATATTCTTTTTAAATGTCTGGGTAAAAAACGAAAACTTTTTCTCCCTTTGAACACAATACATTTTATTTTGAGAAACATTTATAATATCTTAGAGTAGGCATGGGACGGTAACAGTTTTCAAGGTATACCTCGGTTTGGAAAAGTCAAGGTTTTTAAACCGCCAAGGTTTTCTGTTATACCCTTCCGAAGGTATATATTTTTTGTCTGTTTTGGGTTTACACAGGTTTCACAACTATTTTATTTTGGCTTTTTAGGGCAACAGTACATCCAGCAGAAAAGGAACCTCCACATCAAAAGCTACTGGTCCAAAATATTTTAAATGTTTATTAAAATAAATTATATAGTGTTCAATGGGGAAAAGTTTTTTACCCAGAAATTTAAGAGTGCTTTCAGACCTAGACTTTTGTTTTAAAACCTGGTACGTTTCCTCCATTAGTGCGGTTCGTTTACCATATGTGAATCCAGCAATCGAGTTCAGATTCACGCCAAAACAATTGGCCCGAGATCGCCTGAACGAGGAGGTCTCGGCTCGATTGAAACAAACTCTAGTGTGTGAAAGAACTCAAATGTGAAAGTGAAAGCAAGCTGAAAATATTAATATAAGTTATAAAGGTTATAAGTAAAAAGTAGGGTTGGGCCGATAGACGATGTCATCGTCCATCGCCGATGGCTGATAAACTTCACGATGCTGAGCCGGCATCGTGATCCATCGCCCCGCCCCACATTTATATACTGTATATAACTTATTTGCATGTCATCTTAATAGCAATAACGGTCTTTTCATTAGCTGTGTTATATTATACTTATAGCTGCTGTTTGCACGGCTGACAGCATCGTGAGGATTAAATACATCGTGAGGATTATACAGTACCTCTCGCGCTTAAAATGTGTAGATTCAGTGGTAAACGCGGTTACCTGTAAACCCCGTCCCACAGACTGTACAGTGAATGGCTTTAGTTATTTTCATAGCGGACTTGAAGCCACTGGAAGTCTTTTATCCACTCTTGGAAAAGTGTAAATGGTGGATTAACATTCAGCACATGATCACTAATAGGATGTGCCATTATTTAACTTTAGGTGGTTTCTAAAACTAAATCTGTCAGTGTTATTTTCATTCTTTCATCTTCAGCGCGTCACATTTCCGCGGCTGTTGCTCCTGTCATGTGAAGGCAGAAGGCGTTGACTGAGTGATTGACAGCTGATATTAACCAATCCGTTCGCGTTCAGTTCTAGCGGAGTGGGCCAATAGGAAGAGCACAAAGGTGGGGCAAGCATTGTAGGCTTTTGTACTTCAGCAAGTTCACATGACAACTGTTTTAATCTGTTCCTGAGCGCTGCGTTTGGTGTCTTTAGGTGCAAAGATGCATTCTGCATAAATGTCTCCTAAATCCGCGCACGCTTGTGAGGATTTTGCAGTGAAAGCAGGTCGCACGGTAAAAATGTAATGCTTTCAAATACATATTTTCGGTCGCATAAAATATCAGGCGCAAGTGTGACCAAAATGGTCGAGCTCTAGCATCTTTACTTGTTATTATGTCCTCATAATAATAATAAAATATGGAAGTTATCATTAATCACAATACAAATTACAGTGAACTCCAAACGAACTCTCGTCTGGTCTCCGCCACCAGCTGTGGGGAAAAGCCATTATAAGGACACAGATCACTCCGCCTGATCATGCCAGAGTCCCGCGGAAAAAAAGTGATTGACAAGTGGTAATTTGTGTATAACTTTATTTATTTATGGTTTGGTTATGGCTAAAGCAAAGGCCATGTGGGTCAGGTAGTTAAAACGATAGGCTACAATTATTAAATTCGTTATGAATTAATTGATATTTAACAACAAAGACCCCCACCCCGCCTACGACGACGATACCATCGTCCATCGCCGATGTTCACATTAGACATCGTACGATGCCAAATTTGTCAACATTGCCCAACCCTAGTAAAAATAGTTATATAAGTTAATATAAGTTGCTGTTTTTCAGTTAGGAAAGTTGACCGAACTGCAGTCTTAGTCTATCTGTTATTCCTCTCTATATTGTAAAGCCTATAATGCACAATTCTAGCCAAGGCTATGTATGAGAAAGTCTTACCTCTGATTTATATTTGGCGATGTTGTCTGTGGGTGTCACCATTCAAAATTAAAATGCACCTTTTCGCTTATAATGTCTTATTGCTCATTGCCATAAGTTAAAATAGGGATGCATGACAGCTGAACGGGACTCTGCAAAATATACCCTGAAACTCTGACCAATGTGAGGAGAGCTTACTGAGAATCTGTTGAGAAACTTTTCATGTGAAAGAGAACCGCACCAAGAACAAAGAGCAACATTGTAACAATTTTAATCCCTGTTTCGGAACAAAACAATCGATCTACAGGTGTAAAAGCACCCTAAAAATAACTTATTTTGGAGCAGTAATCACAATACTGTGATACCGCGAACCGTGATATTTTTATCCACGGTTACCATACAGTCAGAACTTTATACTGGCCCATGCCTCTCTTAGAGTAGGAAACATGTCAGGCTAAATAATTCAAATTAATCATTGACTTCTGCTGTCTTCATTTGTTTCAAAAACACAGATTTATTTACAATTTAAAATGGCCTTTTTGGATTTCTTTTCTGATGGAGATACCGTTGTCTTAAAAAAACATTTAAAAAATCTTACATACACCGTAGGTATGGTATAATACAACATTTTGGCAGTTTTAAAACCTTAATTTTCCAAACCGCAGAATACCTTGAAAACAGTTATCATTCCATGCCTATCCATATCGCTAGAATTGCTCAAAGCCAACTGACTATTCTGGGTTTGTTTTCTCAAACGCAATGCCTTTTCATTCACACCATAGTCTGCTTGACCACCACTACGCTCAAAAGCATGTTGCACAAACTCTTCCTGGAACTGGAACTCACACCATCTGATACACACCTTGATTACACAGTCACTAGATTACACAAGTCACTTCACTCAACTCTTTTTCAGCCAGAGCCATTCAAAAATACATCACTAATCATCTGCAGAAACGGAAGAGTGAATTTCCCAACACTGAATCTGGCTCGAAGTCCGCACTATTTACCCCCAAACATTTAACACTCGACAGTCTGACAGGGAGCTGTTGAGCGGCCAGGATGGTGAAACAGGCTACAGGTCATCCGTGCAAGCGTAACCACAGCAACATCTGTTTTCAGCGCATCAAAACATTTTTCAGATTTCCACACTCCTACATTCCACACTCACCTCCTGGCCCAGAGGGGGTTGCACTGGTATTGTTAGGTGGCTGAAGGAGCCTGGTGTGGCTGTGGGTGGTGCACAGGTTCAGATCTTTTTCTCCGTCACTCTACACCCAGCGACTATTCATTAGCAGGACTCACCGTGCCCTTCATGTAGAGCGCAACACAGACCGGTGTTTTGCATTCCATTCTGACAAACGACGTCGTAAAGATGAGGGTGTGTGAGCGCGGACGTGTAGGTGAGGAACAAAGCGACCAAAGAAGTGGAACAAGTTTTTTAGGATGGCGATATTAATATAAAACCGGATGACTGAAAAAAAAAAATTCTTTCTATTTAACCATTTTTAAAACAGAAAGGGTTTTGAGTATCTTTGCAACCTATAAATTACGATTGCTTTACATTTACGACAAGCAATTTACAACTCCACAGATGTGCGCAGAGCAAAATAAATATTTTTAGTCTTTTGTTAAACTGTTTTTAAGTACACTAACAAAATATTTGTGCTGCTTGTTCAAACTATGCATTTAAATGAGCTGAATCAACACATTTATTGTGGTTTTTCTGGTACAACCTAATTATTTTTTGTTCAATCAACTTAAAATTGTAAAAATAAACACAACATTAAGTTAACTTAATCGATTTGCGTTGGGTCAACATGAAGGAATTGTGTGGAACAGTGTATTATGAGTATCTTTTACATTTACTACAAGCAATGTGCAACTCAGCTTCTCTGGAAGAGCAGATCAAAGTCCAGTCGCCTGTCAGACCAGATTGAGCCAATCAAAACAGAGCATAAACAAACAGACAAAAATAGACAAAACTATGTGTGAGATAAGAGCACGCAACTGAATAAAACAGCAGTTATGCAACTTCTGATAACTATTTATCGTGTTCTTCTTCTGAGCCAATCTTAAGCTCCAAATATACAAGTGTTCTTGCTTTTTTATTCTATTCACGCTATCGGGAATCTGTATAATCATCAATTAAAGGTGTGATGCATTTAAGAGAATACAAGGACATCCATTTACTATTATCCATAAACTCTTGTTTGCCATTGTGATTGACATACATCTGATAGTAATTAACCAAAGCTGAAACATTTACATTGGATCGTTTGGCAGATGCCTTTGTCCAAAGTGACTTACAATTGAGGAGGCATTCAGCAAATCAATAAAACAAACAATAAATAAATAATAAAAAACACATTTTGGTGATCTCATATTCATTCATTCAGCAAACATCATTATTCTAACGCAAGCTTGCCACTAACTTATACTTATATTTTTCAATTTATTCTAAAAATTAGTTGACTGGTACAATTAATTTTGGCCTAAAGTCAGCACCAAGCACACAAGTACATTCTGTATATTTTTGCATCACTCTTTTTTTGTAGAATTCAGAAACCCTTGTTATTATTGACACTTGTGGCAATTATGTGAACAGCAGAAAGAAATGTAATGGATGTGCTCACATTTGAGCAGTAGAGTTTATCGGTGGACTGCAGACGTGAAGGGGGCGTTACTTGTAGTAAGGGCGTAACTTTAAGAGCCACACGTCAAAACGATGTTGTCGCAAGATGGCGATGTACAATCAGTTATTAACATTTACCTACCCCAACCATCGCAGTTATTAACATCCTTCCTCCAAACCTAGCCCTAGCCATCACAGTTATTAACGTCTACACCTACTCCACTGTGCATGTACAGCCGCGAGTTGCGGAGACTTTCATAACTGACACGGAGTTGTTAAATGAATGAATTTAATAATATATCAAATGAATAGTTTGTGGATAAATTTGGAGGAAACACATGAAAATATTTGCTGAAAAAGTTCTCCGGAAAGAATGCTGCGGTTTCCCCCACAGTCCAAAGACATGCGCTATAAGTGAATTGAAAAACTAAATTGGCCGTAGTGTATGTGTGTGAATGTGAGTGTATAGGTGTTTCCCAGTACTGGGTTGCAGCTGGAAGGGCATCCGCTGTGTAAAACATATGCTGGATAAGTTGGTGGTTCATTCCGATGTGGCGACCCCTGCTGAATAAAGGGACTAAGCTGAAGAAAAATGAATGAATGTTCTCCGGAATGTATTATTTCTGTCATCTTGCCGTCAACATCTCGTTGTGACATCTTGCATGGTTCAATGTCATGTCGATAACTTCAAGTTACGCCCCCTTCATGTTACGTCCCTCTCGTGCAGTCCGCAGATAGATACTATTGCACTTAAGGCCCAGAACAAGGGTTGCCATGATACAATTAATTCAAGTTACGATACTGTACCAGCTGAAGTATTGTGATACCAAGTAGTATTGCGATACTGTAATTCATAACTCAAATCTATTAAATAAAGAAAATTGTCAGAAATACTATATTTTATGTTATAATAGGCCTACTTGAATTTAAGTCATAATTCCCTTATTACTGAAAAAAAGTATCTGCACATCACTTCACCTAAACTGCATTACTTCTTTTTGTTTATTTTGTAGACAACTGACCAACAAAAAATACAATTAAAAAAAAGATACCAAACGAAATTCGTTAAAAGAACAAAAAAAGCATTTTTCCAACAAAATTTGGCTATATGAAGTGGTCAAAAATTGTTTCAATATTTCCTGTTGCTCTTTTGGGCTTTTCATGTATTGTTTTTTAGTCTTATCAGGTAAGAATCCAAAGTAATTCAAAATTTCACTTTATGAGTCGTTCTTTTTAAGAGATTGTTGCAGTTGTTGTAGCTAAATCATATTGACAGGACAGAAATGAACTGATTCAGATGTGCGTTCAAACTGAAGCATCAGAAAACATGCAATAGGCTCCCATAAAAGGCCTGAATTCTACACAGCTTAGCAACCTTAAAGGACTCCACAGACTATTCAAATAAAATGGTTTATTGTTCCCAAATGTGTGGGCATTTTAGTGACTTTTCCACATGCAACATTATATATTGTAGATAAACCATTAATGACGATACTACTGTTTACAAAGTACAATGGCAAAGCCAGTATTTTGGAGCCATAGTATCGTGATACTACCATAATACTGGTAAACCGTGCTACCCTACCCAGAATATACCAACACTCCGAACAGAAGACTTTCCGTACCTGCAGATTGCAGTACCTGTACTGTCATTCCACAAAGGAAAATCAGAATTATTGCCTGATACATACAAATCATTAAAAATATAATTTAAATACCATAACATTTAAATACTATTTTCATAGTACTTCTTGTTCACCACAGAGGGATTTGCTTGTGCAAAATACCTGAAAATCCATATTGGTTGCAAATATTTGATAAATATGATTAAATGTCAGTCGGCATATTTGTGTTCCCTCTTGGCTTAGTTTTTGTCACTTAAGTTTTCATTCTCTTACTCTAATTCGTAACTGAAGATACATTTGTTGACTTGTGGTTTAAATTGATTGGGTACATTCCTCCCATTCAACCTAATGCCTTTTTTCTATAGAATTCTAAGATTTCTTTTTATTGTTAATATTGCCCCCCCCCCCTCCTTTTTTTCTATCTTATGTGTATATAGTTTTGATAAGGATTATGTAAAATAAGGCAAAGGAATATGTTGTTCTGTCACTGTGATGAAAAAAATTGTGTTTCCTCTTTGATCCCTGAATGGGGAATTTGAACTGGAAAAGAGATAAATGTCTACTGATGCTGTGAATTGAATTTCTCTGCAATAAAACCTTAAATAAAAAAACATTAAAGTATTAAAGTCTACAGGATTTGAAATCTCACATAACTCCTTTAAGGGTGCTTTCACACTTGGTTCAATTGCCTAGAACGTACCCAAGTTCGATTGTCCCCCCTTGCCACCTTCTCGATTAGTTTGTGTTCACACTGGCTGCGTCCGAAACCGCATACTTCCATACTATACAGTACGCTAAAATCAGTATGCGAGCCGAGTAGTATGTCCAAATTCATAGAATTCGAAAATCAGTATGCGAGAAGTACCCGGATGACTTACTACTTCCGGCGAGATTCTGAAGTGCGCATTCCATGCACGCTGCGCTATCCCATGATGCTCCGCGAGAGAATTCATGAATGAAAGTAAATCGACGCAACTGACGCAGGTAGGTCACGTGAACATGACAGAATGGCGGATGTAGTACGTCCGAATTCCATTCATACTTCTTACATTCATAATGTATAGAACGTACTTTTCTAACGGCCGAGTAGTACGTTTAAATTCAAATGCTATACCTACTGAGTAGTAGGCGGTTTCGGACGCAGCCAGAGTCTTTTTTTCTTCTGAACCCCGGTACGCTTGCGTCATCGAGCTGGTGTTTTGTTTACGGCTGTTGCTAGGTGACAGTCACGAAAGCAGCGCCAAAATGGAAAGACTTCCGCACATCGCGGTCGATTTGCTTTTGCTGAATCTTTCAGTTTTGGACATACAGAAAGCGACTCGCGTGCATCTGCCGCAAAAATATTATAAACATTGACATTCAGAACATCACACAATGTCTGCAGAAGCTGTTTTTGGAGGAGACAAGCAGACATCACTGTGTATCAGTGTTTGCCCTGGCTCAGTTCACCTTGTCACCAAGGTAAAATACGTGACGCACACACACACTCACTCACAAACACACACACACACACACACACACACACACGAATGAACATTATGAAAACGATAGTTTGTTGTACAGTTGGCGGTTTACTTTCGTTATTTGGTACGATTGCATTCACATCAGAAGTGAACTGTACCAGAGTTCGCATGAACCGTACCCCAGACCACCTCTTTCAGGCGGATTTGGGTACGGTTCACGGGTGCGCACCCGAGTTCAGAAGACACGTTCACACTAGCTAAACGTACCGTACTATGACGTCAAACGAACTCGGTGCGGACCAAAAGTGCTAGTGTGAAAGCACCCCATGTGAATCTAATATTACAACATTGAAATAAAAAAAAATATTGGGGAAAGGGTTGGGGATGGGGGTGCAAATAATTTATGACAAATCCTCTACTAGGGCGATTCTGGCTAAAGTGAGAATCAAGATTTTTTGCTTAAAATAATGATCATGATTTTCTAACGATTCTGTAGATGTATAATAAAGGTTAAAACAAGTAGCCTATTATTATTTTTATTGCTCAAACATATGGTAAAACAACAATAACAATATTAGGCCTATGTGTTGACCTACTATTGGATAAAATGCTAAATTTTGTTTAGACTTTAAATTTGTCCTGGTTCTTAATGCACAGAAAAGTGATTACATCAGAATACAACTATTCATAATTCTAAATTATTATGTTTGAGCGGTTCATGTCATGGCTGCCATCACTTTGAGAAAAAAAAAACGTACATGCAAATCATACTTCCTGGATTAAGATCGTGTGGAGGGTTGAATCGAGATCAAAATCTTTTTCCGATTAATCATGCAGCCCTCTCCTATACTATGTTTTCTTAATGTCCACACCTTAGGCTTACATTATATAAAACATAGTCATGGTTAAGTCTAACAGTCAAGGTTAAAAATAAAGTCCAGTTGATTTTGCATAACAAATCAGTCCTGAGCTCATAATCCTTTCATACTTTTCAAAAACTACACAGATGCATCTGTGTATCTACTGCTTTGCCAATGCTAAAATCAGAGTCTTAAGGAACACTTTTTTCTTCTTCGACAACAGATGGTGGTCCTCCTCACCAGATCCATAAGCAGTGAAAAGGGCGTCATTTCCTGGAAATAACTAATGCCGTCAACTCACTAAAAAACGTGACTAAGGAGGATTGTACTTATATCCTTGAGCATGGTCATATGTGCTATCAGCCGACCCCTCTCACATCCTAAACGGCAAAACACAGCTTTTTAAGCTTCTTTAATGGTTGGTCTAAAACACGCATTAAAGCGATAATCTTCAAAATGCACATATAAAAAAACATTAAAAGTTATATTTGAGATTCTCAGAAGCATTACGAATAAAGTGCCACCAAAAGAATGATTGTTGACGTTCAGCTAACCCAATTAATGTTACATAATTGAACCTGTCCAAGCAACACTAACCTACAATGATGTGCTGCTTACTGTTACACCCATCTGAACCCATAACACAACAATGCTATGGTGGCATCACCTTCCATTCACACAAATCACAACAAACGAGTCAATCATCTGTCACAAAACGTTGGTGCTGGTGCATGAGCGATACACAAATCTATTCACGGGACTGCTGTAGTCGTGACTTAAAATGATGAGTTAATAAGGAGGGGGGAAAACTGAGAAATGATTTGATTACTTGGAGTCCTCAGTCAGCCCACTTGACAAGAAAGGTGAAAAGCTGAGGAATGGACAGACTTAATTTGACCTATGTGAATGCAGTTATTGTCACATAACCAAATCTTTAACTACTGGAAATGTTATTGTAAGAATACGAAAACAAAGATATGTACAATGATATACAATATAAAGCAACCTGAATGACTGACTAACAGACACAGATACTAATGGTATTGAATTAAACAAACTCTTGCACCAAAGTACAGAATGTTCCCTCTCGTGAGAAAAGATTTCAGCTTGCTTTTGTTTAGTCTCAAAATGAATAATCTTTCACCTATAATCATCCTCAAGATTACATAACGTATGTTAAAACCGAAACACACACACACACACACACACAATAGGCGTTAATCATGGGATAAAATACTTCAGACATGCGCTTCAGAGGCAGCCAATTCATGTTCTGATGTCTGTAAAATGGCATAATAACCTTGCGGTATCGCTGTAGAAATGACTGGTGTGTTCGGCCGACATACAGATTCTTTTATACTGCGTTGCGCAATGAAAGAAGACCACGATGAATATGATATAATCTCCTCTCCTCCAGCTCAGAAGAACATCTTTGGGGCTATACTGTACAACCTTCAACTGACTGTACTAACCGCTCGGACATGACACAGAAAGACCGATAGTGCTGAAAATATCAAACTCATCCCGTCAGGCGATTCCCACGGGCAAAGAAATGGCGATAGTTTCTTTGCTCGGACTACATCAGACAAACTCCTGATGTTTGTTTAAGCTCGTCCAGGGGTGCGAAAGTGCCAATGTGCAAAAGGTGTAAAGTTGTTTCAACGCACTACAATAACCATCGTCTGTCAACACGACATGTTTCCCAGCGGGTAGGACCGTCGGCTGTCGGTGGGTGTCAAATCCATGAGGGAAAAGACAGAACATAAACCATCACTATCAGACGATGTAAATGTTTCTTTCTACTTTACCTGATACTTGTTGTTGTTCCGCGCGGCGTCACGGTCTGTCTTATTTCAGCGGCCGTCTTCCACTTTATCACTTTTGCAAACCTATTTCCCCCCTCTGTTCATGAAAAGTACATTTTTTCCTGTCTCAACTCTCTTTCCTCCATATTTGCAGCTTCTCCACCAACAACAACATTAATGACGTGCTCTCGACGGTCACGTGACCACGACTGTGGGTTCTAAAAATAGCGCGCGACAAGACAGATTACAACCCGCAGAGCGGGTCTCGCGGGTGTCAAAGATGCCGAGGTGAAGACCGTTGTTAATTATGACGATGTTCTCCGAGCGCCTGGGGCAGCTACATTGCATGACCTCAGTTTACCGGCTGTTTCTATTTTTTATACGTTTATTTTTGAACAGGAACTAAACTGGTTTTGGGGAGGATGGCTCCCCCTCTCGGTAGGTCGTGGAGTAGGCTAGTGCGATGCGTGGGGAGAATGGGGTGGGCGAGAAGAGGATGTGCGTGTGTGTGTGTGAGACATAAGGACACAAATGTGTATAATGACATGGGTATTACACAAGGAGATGGTGAATTATGAGGACATAAATCATACAGAATGAGTTTTTTCCAGAAAGTAAAACTACAGTTTCCTGTGAGGGTTGTTTATGGACAGGTATGGTAGGCCCGTAGGTGATTCTTTTTTACTCCAAAAGTGAACCTTTTTGCAGTTATACACCTCATTTTCTGTTTAATTATGAAATTTAAATACTGCATTTTAGTGACATTTTAAGCATTGTTTTTAGCTGTATTACATGTAGCTTGTCGGATGGTCATCATAACCACACTTTTTGATGAACCAAAAATGATTTCTAAGGATTTAGAATTAAGAAATGTGGAAAAAAATACTTTTTAAAAAAAAATACAAATTTATTATGTCATATATCATTAGAAAAAATGCAATCTGTTAAAGTTTTAAATTAAAAACTGTGGCCTATTGTCATTTAGGCAAATAACAAACTGGCCAGTACACTCAACTTTCCAGTCAAAATTTGGCCATTTCAATAAAAAAATAATTAAAACATAATAATTTTCCCAGTGATGGGTTGCAGCTGGAAGGGCATCCGCTGTGTAAAACATGTGCTGGATAAGTTGGCGGTTCATTCGGCTGTGGCGACCCCTGATTAATAAAGGGACTAAGCCGAAAAGAAAATAAATGAATGAATAATAATAATAATTATGAGTGTCACGGTGGCGCAGTGTGTAGCACGATCGCCTCACAGCAAGAAAGTTGCTTGTTCGAGCCCCTGCTGGGTCAGTTGGCATTTCTGTGTGAAGTTTGCATATTCTCCCCTAAATAATAAAGGGACTATGCCGAAAATAAAATGAAGGAATAAGAATAGAAATAATAATAATAATAATGTAGAGCTTCACAATTTTCTAGCCTCTCTTGTAAAAAAGTCCATTTGAAAATTCATCAACAACAATAGCCAAAATAGTATTTAAATGAATTTCACAGCTTTTCATTCATTCATTTTCTTTTTGGCTTAGTCCCTTTATTAATCTGGGGTTGCCACAGCGGAATGAACTGCTAACTTATTCAGCACATGTTTTATGCAGCGGATGCCCTTCCAGCTGCAGCTCATCACTGGGAAACATCCATACACACTCATTCTCAGACATACACTAGGGACAATTTAGCCTACCCAATTCACCTGTACCACATGTTTTTGGACTTGTGGGGGAAACCCGAGCACCCGGAGGAAACCTACGCGAACACAGGGAGAACATGCAAACTCCACACAAAAATGCCAACTGACCCACCCGAGGCTCGAACCAGCAACCTTGTTGCTGTGAGGCGAACGTGCTAGCCACTGCACCACTGTGCAGCCTGTGCTTCAAATCTTTTTATTGGTAATTTTTTATTTCAAGAATAAGGATCAAGATTATGAATAAAAACTCTATTTAAAAACAATACAGTAGCGAAAGATGACTGCAGAAGATTTTGTCAGATTGTATGTTTTCTTGCACAGCTGGATGTTGGACTCATCAAAAATAATTGTGGGCACTGGCCAAAACTGATTAGCTGAAGTCACACCGAAGTGACAGCCAACAGAGGATTCAGTTTGATCTTAAAACCTTTTTAAATTTGTACTATTTATGATGGCCAGCAGGTCGCTGGTTCGAGTCCCGGCTGGGTCAGTTGGAGTTTCTGTGTTCAGTTGCCGTTCCCCCCATTTTCCTAAAGGCATTATATGCAATTTTACCCATTTTGACTAACTTATGCCATCCTTACTTAAATTGTGGTTCCTCTGTCATCTTTGTGGCTGATTAATGTATTTCACACTTCTTATGCAGACTCTAAAAAAGCCAGGTTGCTCTCAGTGATTTTCATTACAAAGATTTTAACTGAATATGGATTAAAGCTAATGTTCAGCTTCATGGACAAGCCAATTGTTTTGCCTCATAACAAGACAAAATTTGTTTTGCTTTCAAAGTGCTGATGACCTGTTTTTTATAAATCACCAAGAACCATGGTGTCAGCTAAAAACATCTCTAATGTTGTACCAAACAAAAAAGAAAGTCACCTACATCTTTGTATATTAACACTATATTTTCATAGAGGAGTACAAGATTTAAGATTAAAAATATGTGACCCAAGTCTTAACTATATTTATAGACATATTATTTATAAATATTGTTTTAAATTTAAAGGAATATTAAATTTTATGCCAAAAATCATTAGAGTAAACAAGTAAAGATCATGTATATAAAGATGTTTAATAAATTTTAATAGCAAACATATCAAAACTGATTTTTTTTTTATTATTAATATGCATTGCTAACTTAATTTGGACAACCTCATATGCAATTTTCTCAATTTTATTTATGGTACTTTATTTATTGAAGGCAAGGCAAGTTTATTTATAAAGCACATTTCATACACACTGGTAATTCAAAGTGCTTTACATAAACAAGAATAAAAGAAACACGAAAATAAAAATGATTGAAATAATTAAAGTGATTAAAACAGATAAAAACTGATTCAAATGTGTTAAAACAGGTTATAAAAGAATGAAAAAGAAAAGAAAGACATAATAGTGCGATCTGTCGGACATAGCACAGTGCTCATTCAGTAAAGGCACAGCTAAACAGATGTGTTTTCAGTCTGGATTTGAATGTACCTAATGTTGGAGCATATCTAATCATCTCTGGAAGCTGATTCCAGCAGCGGGGGGTGTAGTAACTGAAGGCGGATTCACCCTGCTTTAACTGCTGAAATTTCTAGTTTATTTGATCCTAAAGATCTGAGTGATCTGTTAGGTTTGTATTCAGTGAGCATATCTGTAATGTATTGAGGTCCTAGGCCATTTAGTGATTTATAGACAAGTAATAATACTTTAAAATCTATTCTGATTGTAACTTGGAACCAGTGTAAAAACCTGAGGACAGTTCAGTTGTATCTTGGCCAAATATCTTCCTATCTTTACAAACCATACATCAGTAAAGATTATTTATTCTTTAGATGATGCATAAATCATGATGCGCAGTGGTGCAGTATAGTGCTGTCGCCTCACAGCAAGAAGGTCGCTGGTTCGAGCCTCAGCTGGGTCAGTTGGCGTTTCTGTGTGGAGTTTGCATGTTCTCCCTGCATTCGCATGAATTTCCTCCGGGGGCTCCGGTTTCCCCCACAGTCCAAAGACATGCGGTACAGGTGAATTGGGTAGGCTAAATTATCCGTAGTGTATGTGTGTGAATGAGTGTGTGTGGATGTTTCCCAGAGATGGGTTGCGGCTGGAAGGGCATCCATTGCGTAAAACATGTGCTGGATAAGTTGGCGGTTCATTCCGCTGTGGCGACCCCGGATTAATAAAGGGACTAAGCCAAAAAGAATATGAATGAATGAATGATGCATAAATCTCATTGTCAAAAAAAATTGATTGGTTTTGTGGTCCAGGGTCACATATTAATGTAATTAAAAATTATCAAAAAGCTCTTTATTTACTTTACTCAGTTAAATAAAAGTAAACATATAGCTAAACAGGAAAAGAAGAAAGTCCTTACCCCAGGTGGGGGAGTTCAAGTATCTTGGGGTTTTGTTCACGATCAAGGGAAGGATGGAACGTGAGATTAACAGGCAGATCAGAGCAGCGGCTGCAGTAATGCGGTCGATGTACCAGTCCATTGAGGAGCTGAGCTGAAAGGCAAAGCTCTCGATTTATCAGTCAATCTACATTCCTATTCTCACCTATGGTCATGAGCTTTGGGTCATGATATGAAAGGACAAATGAGTTTTCTTTGCAGGGTGGCATGTGCACCCTTATAAATAGGGTGAGGAGCTCTATTACCTGGGAGGTGCTCGGAGTAGAGGCACTGCTCCTCCACATCGAGTGAAGTCAGATGAGGTGGCTCAGGCATCTGTTTTGGATGCCTCCTGGATGGCTACCTAGGAAGTGTTCCAGGCATGACACCCTGGAGGGACTATGTTTCTCTGCTAGCCTGGGAACGCCTCGGGATCCCCTCGGAGAAGCTGGAGGAAGTGTTTGGGGAGAGGGAAGTCTGGAATAGCTGATGAAAATGAATGAATGAATGAATGAATGAATGAATGAATGAATGAATGAATGAATATAGCTAAACATAAATTAGCTACATTTATTTTTGTGTTGAGATTTATTTTTAAAACATATTTAACTGAATAAATTAAAGAAATGTAATGTATTTTAGCTTCTAACCCATTTTCACCTGTCAATAGAAAAAAAATACTCAAGTAATGTTAAATACATTTTGAAGCATATTCATTAAAAGTGACTGATGCCTTTCACAAAGAGAGGAATGATATTAGAACAATATTTAAGTGATTCAGAACCATTATATATGTACAGCCACTTAAAAATGATCCACAATGAGACTTATTAACAAGCTTTTCAAACAAGGGAGATTCCTTTTAAACAAATAACCGTCTTGTCTGTACTTCTGTATCAAGAGGACGTGGAATCTTCGCGTAGGTTTTGTATCCTGCTAGGGTTTGACATCTTGACCCCACACCCACCTGTATTGTGCTTAAATTCTATTCATTCAAATGCTGCGATGCTCTCAAATGAGTTTTTGCATTGGTAATGCTTTTGACATTTCAAATTGCCATTTCAGGAGGTGGAACGACGGCTTTTTATTCGTGGGCGGTTGATTTTAACAGTTCATTTCAAGTGAGTCGCGGTTTTCTGTTCTCCAGTGCGCAATTACCCTACATATCACTTAAATCACGTCTTATCGCGGTGGTCTCACAAATGCCGGCTCTCTTTCTCTCCTATGCGCACTGCACACACACACACAATCCAGGGTGGTTGTTTACTCTGCTCTGCACACTCACTAGGTTGCCATGGATGCATCTGGCTGCCTGCTTGCGTACTTCATTCTAGTCCACAGGTCACTACAAATCCATGCCTTAAACATAAACACACGTCTGTGTTAGTGCACGTCTGCATAGTCTACATGCTTTCACGTAAAACGCAGCCTTTCAGACTAGGACTGTGCAATATGATGATATACTGTATATAGGCCTATCGAAAATAAAAAGTCGTTTCATATTATGCTTTATCGTTTTTGTTATCATTCATCGTTATATAAGGGGGTATTACAGGGATGCAGACATACTCAAAAAATAAAAAATACAAATTTTGCTGCTTATTCAAGCTACTTATTTAAAATGAGCTGAAACAACACAATTCTTGAGATTTTTTTGGGACAACTTAATTGTTTTCTGTTCAATCCACTTCAATTTGTAAAGTAACTTATTCGATTTGTGTTGGGACTGAATGAATTGTGTGTAACACTGCATTTTTCAGCCTTGTGCGTAAGTTGCAATGTTGAATGTACAATATTTACATTTATTTAGCAATATTTGGGGGGTTTTATGTTGGACCTGTAATTATAATTTTCTGAAAAGTGTTATATTTTATTCATATTTATTTTATATTTCAACATTTTAATCAAACATTCGACCTGAAGTAAAGTGAAAAATATGACCACAGTATAGCCTAGTTTAAGATTTAAAAAAGAAATAGTTCTTTACATGTGGTAATATATATAAATTATCAACTAATTGAATTTACAGAAATTGTACAATCAAAAAAAGACGTTTTCTGTTTGTTCAAACTACTTATTTAAAGGGCACCTATGATGAAAATCATCTTTTCAAAGCTATTTGTACAGAACTGTGTTCAGGTATAGTGTGTCCACAGTTATATTGTGGTGATTTAAAGACAATATAATAAACAATATAATAAAATTTCCTGATGTTAAAATAGGATCCAAATCCCTCCCATTTTTAGGCCCACTGCAACTTGATGTAGGAGTGCGGTTTCCCCGCCCACCAATTTAACTGACAGCCATGTATTAACATGTCTCCATAGTAACACGTATAATTATATCAACAAAACAGGACGTGTGCAAAGCAACTGGGATTAAAAGATCTGTTCAGCGCTCTGTGATCATCAATCATCATCAAATGTGATCAAGAATGAGTTTTACCAACGCTATCTCACGGCCAATTCGTAACTTTTTGATTAGTGGCTAATTCGTATGAATTCGTACGATCTAATTCGTACAAATTAGTTCGATTTGCCCATCACCCAATGACGGTTGGGGTTAGGGGTGGGGTTAGGTGCCACGCCTCCTTTTTAAAATCGTACATTTTCGCACGACTGAACTCGTACGAATTCGTACGAATTAGCCACTAAACTGACAAAACGTAAAATACTTACGTTTCCTCGTGAGATCAGGCTGGTTTTACAAGTTTAAAACGTTTTTAAAACCGTGCATGTTCGCAATGAATTACAGCGATTTTACTATTTTTACTTTATCACCACAGCCGCATGTCAGTACAATAATAAAAGAAGACGCTTCAATCCCGGTTTGTGGACATTAAATCAGGTTTATTTTGTACATTAACATAACGGATACCTATACAGCAGTGGATATTAATGTAAATCCTGTCACATTTGGCGTGCAAAAACAGAGTAAACTTAAACATGCACGCTGTGTGTGTTTATCTGTGTGTGTGTGTAAATTTTGTAACGACATTGTGTGTGACTCATCATTGCAGAAAGGCTTGAATTAACTCCACAACAAATACATCAAATAATCATTAACGTTCTTACTGTAGTATTTTTCACAAACGTTAAGTGAGATCTGCTTCCTTCATGTCTGTCACTGGGTTGTCTATCTGACGCAGCCGGAGATTGAGACACACTCTGACAGGCACTTGGGAACGGTGGGCAGGGAGAACTAGCATTAAAGGCGCAGGCCACAAAAACAGCTACATTGTGTTCATAGCAGAAAATCTCAATATTCTGAAAGGTCTAATATATAATCTGATGGGTGTTTTAAGCTGAAACTTTACAGACACATTCTGGAGACACAAAAGACTTATCTTAAATCTTGAAAAAGGGGTAAAATAGGTGCCCTTTAAAATTAGCTAAAACTCAGACTCAACTGTAGTATCCCATTTAGGGAAAATAAGATTGCAGCAAGCGGCCGCTCACAAGCCAAATTCCATGTACACAAAACCAATATGTACCATAATACATATACAATAAAACAATTTTCAGATAGATTTCCTTCACTGCTGGACAAATTTATTAACCTAAACAACACAATTCTTTTTTTTTTCATTTCAATTCAATTCAATTAAATTAAATTCAATTAAATTAAATTAAGCATTATTTCTAGGCGACGCAGTGGCGCAGTAGGTAATGCTGTCGCCTTACAGCAAGAAGGTCGCTGGTTCGAGCCTCGGCTGGGTCAGTTGGCATTTCTGTGTGGAGTTTGCATGTTCTCCCTCTGTTCGTGTGCTCCGGTTTCCCCCACAGTCCAAAGACATGCGGTACAGGTGAATTGGGTAGGCTAAATTATCCGTAGTGTATGAGTGTAAATGAGTGTGTGTGGATGTTTCCCAGAGATGGGTTGCGGCTGGAAGAACATCTGTTGCGTAAAAAAACATGCTGGATAAGTTGGCGGTTCATTCCGCTGTGGCGACCCCGGATTAATAAAGGGACCAAGCCAAAAAGATAATGAATGAATAATCATTATTTCTATAGCACTTTTACAATGTAGACTGTGTCAAAGCAGCTTAACATATAAGTTCTAGTAAATTGAAACTGCGTCAGTCAGTTCGGTTTATTATAATAAAGTTCAGTTTATTTCAGTTCAGTGTGGTTTAATTTTCACTGCTGAAAGTCCAAACACTGAAGAGCAAATCCATCAATAGGACAACTTAACTGTTTTATGTTTAATCCACCTAAATTTGTAAAAACTAATAAGTTAACTTAATTCCTTCATAACACAAATTGTGTGGAACCAAGTATTTTACTATATTGTGACATGGATATATCGTTAGACGACATACCGTGATATGAGATTTCTGTCACATCACCTAGCCCTGCTTCAGACTAGCAGTGCATCAGAGCAGGAATTCTGAGCAAAAGGGGGAAACAGATCTGGTTCCCTCTGTGTCTTTCTTCCCAGTGAGAGGCAGATAGTTTGCTCTTTTACGTCAAAGGCTCATTCATGTGAAGGTGGTGCGGAGCGATCGATGTGCACATGTTGACAGATAAGAAAAGCAGCTAAAAATAAACCATCCACAGCAAAAAAAAAAAAAAAAAAACACTCCAGCACCTCACAGCCGCAGGGACAAAACACATGAATTTTTGTTCTCTTCCTGGTACAACAGAGAGAAAACAGGATAAGAGTAGGATGAACGTAGAACAAAGATTGAGGAAATGTCACCGAAACCAACCCTCTCTGTTTAGCTTTAACACGTACAACACGCTGCAGGAATGTGAAAGCTGCATGCTTAAAAAGTTGCAGGTATTTATTTATTCTAAACCTTAAAAAAAAGCAGATTTGCTATAAAAATTGTGGAGTTGAATGGGAGAAAATTGAATGGGATTTGTTTGAGCTTGGCAGACGCTTCGAAATCTTCCTGTGGGATTTGTTAAAACAGAGCCTGGTAATGACATTAAAGGCACAGTTCACCCAAAAGTGAAAATTACCTCATTGTTTATTTTCCATTGTGTGGTTTTAAACCTTTGGAGAGTTTCTTTCTTCTGTTGAACACAAAAGAAGATATTTTGAAGGATGCTGGTTGTTGGCACCCATTGACTTCCATAGTAGGAATAAAATGTAGGCTACTATGGGAGTCAATGGGTCCCAGCAACCAGCATTTTTCAAAATATCTTCTTTTGTGTTTAAAAGATGATGATAGAATTGAACGTTTTGGGTGAACTATCACTTTCATGAGCAGTGCACGATGTAACATTATTATTATTATTGCTATATGTGAAAAGCTGAATCCAACAATAGCTTTATGCAGTGTATATTAAATGTATATGGTTAACTCAAAATTTGCATTTATCATTTACAGTGTGATCACATTTGCAGTTTGATTATTGTGTTTCTTTCAGTCCAAGTCCTTGTTTCTTGTTTCGTTTGGTCCAAAAAATAATACATTTAGTCCCAGTTTACTTCGCATTCACAATGATCAAACCTAAAGATACAAAAAAAAAAAAAAGATGCATATTGTGTACATTTGCAATGTATGATGTGCTAAACACTGTCAAGCACATAGAGAAGATAGTATTTTGTATCAGCTGAGAACTTATAAAGAGCTACAATAGTGCCAGGAATTCCTCTGTTACACACAAGTGAAGATCAGATACAAAAGCATTTACAATTTTTATTTACTGAACTGCAATGGGCACACTGCAATTTTTTTTATAATTAAAGTTTAAGAACACTAAAATAAAAAAAGCATTTTCTAGACAAGCAAAAAATATTGTCTTGTTTTCAGAAATGTCAAGATTAAGTTTTTATTTACAGGTGCTGTATGTAAGTTTTTGACTATTCTCAAGCTTAAAATTAACATAATATGTTTGCGGACATTTAAGAAACATGACAAGTGAACATTCTAGTTTATCTGACAAACAATGCTGAAGTCAGATATTCTGCTTTGATAATGCGAGTTACTTGCCCGAACGTCTGTCTTTGTTTTGGTTCTTTTAACCCGCCCACTGCCAGATTAGCCAATTATATTTCAGCACCTCGGGTTGCCTTGATGGAAATCTGCAGTATTTCATTCATTCATTAATTCAGAAAGACTCTCAAAGCATGCGCCCGTGACCGAAATGCGACCTCCGGTGGATAGTAGCAGACTCCGAAATAAGACGCAGATTCAGAATTCCACATAAGGTTATTATTTATCAAATAATATAAATATTACTAACGTAAACATTAGGTGAACGGGTTATTGTAACCCTGTGTTCTAACAACACTCTACGTGACAAGATTTGCAACGATAAACAACTGGCTGTTTGCACTAGACAAAACACGACAGAAATTTAAATACACCCATTCAGAGACACAGAATATGCACTCACTCACAAAATGGTAAAGTTTATAATCTAATTAATACATATTAAACCTCTTTAACCAGTGCTTAATTTTTAAATGAACAATTCCCGGAACAAAACCAAGAAATAAAAGTTACCGTGACCAATGTCCACCAAACGATTTTAGTTTTCCCGGAACATGGCGTCATTAATCGGTGATAGTGCAAAAATAGAGGATCACATTTCTGAATGGTCTTTAATTTTTTTGTGCCATATAATGTTATAGGTCAGTCATGGATAATAAAAACATGTAACTACAAACATAAATCGTATGAACAATCACTATTCAGTTCACATCACTATTATGTGCCAAGTGAAAAACAAATAATGAAATGACACACTAATCTTCAAGAAGAGCCCAATTATACCTCTTCTATCATGTTTTCTGGCTGACTTGAGATCGCTTTGCTTCTGTCTACCGCTATTCTGACCCATTCGTGCAGTTTCAACTTCTCAAGATCTCTTTTGATCAGGTTCATTATCAGATTTACTCATGGTTTTAAAAAATGTAAATATCACTGCAAGACTGCATCTTTGCCGTTTTGAAAATACAAATATTATTTAGGTTGGCCACTATGCCATTATTTATTTTCGCTGCTCACTGCGTGCGAAACAACAATCACCAACCAATGAGACTGATTGTAAACATAAGAAGGCTGATTGGCTGAAAATATTGTTCAGGGCCAATAGTTTTGATTTAGCTGGGTGTTCACCACGCACAAGTTAATGCCGGATTCATTAAAATAAATACCGGAATGCAAAACACGAATATCATTTTCCGGAACAGGATCCAGCAAGATCTGGCTCAAATTAAGCACTGTCTTTAACATTATTAAATGTACATGCCGAATCACTGATGTTGGCTTGCATTGAGTCACAGTACTACAGTTCAATTTCAAACGGTTTATTTTATTTTCAAGATCTGAGGTAAACTATCTGCTGCTGCTTTCAGTAGTATGGCAACAAATGTCATGTAAAACGGCATTCAAACTCACATTATTAGCATTTAACACTTAGTAAAGCACATGTGGTATACCTGAGGTGATCATGTCATCAACTTTTCTGTTGTTCAGCTGCAAAAAGTAGAAACCATTTCTAAAATATAAAATCCAGGTGTTGGTTAGGACAAAAACTCCTTTTAATATGGAAAATATTCCTTCTATCGCATGCTGTTGCTTTTATTTAGAACACGATTTAATTCAGTATTTAGGCTCGATAGTCAGACTCGCTCCTATTTGTCCTCAATCTGGCAACCGGTGCTTGCATGCGTTTTGATCCAGGAATGCAATACCTACTTCAACCACTGGGTGTCAAACTTACATACTGCACCATTAAAACAAGCAAAATAATCTGCCAATGGGTTATGCAAAAAAATGTTGTTTTCGTTTTGAAATGAGAATTCTACTTACCCCATTTGCAGATTAGTTTGCTTGTTTTAAGGAAAAACGCACTTAATTTTTACATATTATTTCTGAAAACAATATTTTTTGCTAGTAAATACTTCTTGATTTAGTTTTTTTTTTTTTTTTTTTTAAAGATATTTGGACTAGAAAGAAGAAAAACACTATATAAAAGCATTTTCTGCAGTACATAATATAACTCTTATGACTAAAATTCCTGGCATGCTTGAGCATTTTGTCTTATTTAACGTCAAATCTTGGACCATGACCTGTTTTTGGTTCATAGATTACTTTTTTTCTGCTTTCAGTTGAATTGCACCATACCAAGATTTATCAAAATAAGACCCATCTTTTACTAGGGGTCAAACCTAACAAGTGTGTACACACCTTACTCTCATAGTATGACATTCTTTCATCTGTTGAACAGAAAAAAAGATGTTGTAAACAATCCTGGCGACCTTTGATAGGATTTGTATTGACACAAAACACATACTGTCCTCAAGTCTCACAAAGGCTGTCCAGAAGGATATAAGGACTTAAGGACAAGAGAGGACCAGGCTTAAGATCCCCCCAGTTTGATCCTAGCCACCGGCTTGCTTGGTTTGGGACTTGTGGAGCTGCACATCGATAGATTTGCTCTTCAGTGTTTGGACTTACAGCAGTGAAAATTAAACCACACTGAACTGAACTAAACTGAACTTCAACTCTGAAAACTGGACTGACACAGTTTCAATTTACTACTTTTATATTAAGCCGTTTTGACACAATCTACATTGTAGAAGCGCTATCTGCTTGTTAAGTGTGACGTCACGTGAAGCGGTTTCTGGGTCCAAGCGCTCTATCAAATTGTATGGGGAGACTCATCAAATAGTAACAATAAACGTTTACAAAGCGGTGTAATACTTTCGAAAATCATGATCGCAATATATATATATATATATATATATATATATATATATATATATATATATATATCCATGCATAATATCCAATGGTCAGAAAGTGATACATTTTTTATAAAAAAAATTTATAATTTTTTTTTTTTTTAAATGTTGGTATTTGTGATGCAGCAAGTCCAGAAACTGTTGTGTACACTATATAATTTTATATAAAATTCGCTTTAATGTCTTATATGACTAAAAAGTGGACATAAACAAATATTTTCTTAATTCAAATAAGTAGCGGCTTGGACCCGGAAACAGTATTTCATATGTCATAACTTAACAAGAGGATAGAAATAAAGATGAATTGAATTGAATTGAACATAACTTGCTGTTATTGTTGTGACTATCCTTAATCAAATTTCCACTTAGTCACTTCTTGGGTCTGCTGAGGGGTTTAGACGCTTCCTTTGAAATCAACACATAGAACAATAGGTCTTCATTTGTGGCTGTTTATTGCAGCATTGTTTGAGCAAAAAGACTGATGTGAAATGAACAAAATCAAACGACTTTGGCCACCAAACATTAAAGGTAAGGTCTAAAGACCGTGTGCTCCCAGCAGGCCTTGCTCCAGTTGGCCACACCCAGGCCTTTTATGGCTTCCTCTGGCCTGCAGGGGGTGCAAATCTCCAACATGAAAGAAATCAAGATTAACAACAAAAATCTTTAAATAAAAGTAAACAAATGGCTCCTACAAAACCGGCCCCTAATTGTATTTGAACTATTTTCAAAACAATTAAATAAAGTCATCAATGGAGCCATGTCATATTTACAATGTTTGTGTTTAAGTGTAAAAAAATTAAATAACAATTCGCTTAAAATAAATTAATACTTATCTGCAGTTTTTCTTAGAAGAGAAGTTGACATCAACCCTCTAATAGCAAACATAACTTGGTTATGGGTCTTTCTAGGATGTTAGTTTTGGTTCTTACTTTGACAACTCTTACAAGTCCATATTTGTCAGGCATGACCTTTTCAATTCTTCCAAGAATCCAAGACCCACGAGGGGCAGTAGAATCTACCACCAATACAACATCACCAACTGCAAAGTTCCTTCTTGTCTTGTTCCATTTTTGTCTTTCTTGCATGAGAGGCAAAAATTCATGAATCCATCGTTTCCAAAATATGTCTGCCAAGTACTGGACTTGCTTCCAACGACGTCTTGTATACAGGTCTGTTTTCTGAAATATTCCAGGTGGGAAAATCGGTTCAGACTTTAAGAGCAAAATGTGATTTGGAGTGAGAGGCTCCAAATCCAGAGGATCATTAGACACTGTAGATATTGGGCGACTGTTCAAAATAGCCTCTACTTCACATAATACAGTATGCAGTCCTTCTTCAGTCAGAGTTTGCTGTTTTAGTACAGAAAGAAGTATTTGTCTGGTAGACCTGATGAGGCGTTCCCATATACCCCCATGATGAGATGCTCCAGGGGGGTTGAAACTCCATTCGATTCCACGATGACATAAGGTCTTTTGAATGTAACTTTGGTTGAGAGCTGCAAGGGCCTCCCTTAGTTCTTTTTCTGCACCCACAAAATTTGTGCCATTGTCAGACCTTATGTGCTTAACTTGGCCTCTTCTACAAATAAAACGTCTAATGGCTTGGATGCAAGAGTCAGTATCCAGCGAATGAGCAACTTCAATATGAACAGCTCTGCTAGTCATACAAGTAAATAAGACTCCATAACGTTTCATTGTAGTCCTTCCTTTTTTAATTTCAATGGGTCCAAAATAATCTACACCCACATTGGTGAAAGGGGCTAAATCAGCAACTAATCTTTCTTGTGGCAAATCAGCCATCTTTTGTTGTCCTATGTTGGCTCTGCTTCTTCTGCACATAATGCAACGAGTTATAATTTTACGGGCTGCAGAATTGGCATTGATGATCCAAAACTTTTTTCGAAGTTCTGAGAGCATGAGATTTCGTCCTGCATGACCCATTTTCTCATGTATGTGCCTGAGAATTAAGGTGGATATATGGGTTTGTTTGGGCAAAATAGCAGGATGCTTTACCTTTTCTGGAAGAGCAGCTTTAGATAGACGTCCTCCCACACAAAGGATTCCATCTTTGAACACTGGATCAAGCTTGTAAATTGGACTTGTCTTCTTGATGTTTCCCGATGTTTTCTTGGAAATTTCTTCAGCAAAATGTTTAGCTTGAATGTACTGAATAATTGATTGCTCTGCCATCTCCAAGTCTGAAACACATAGTCTTTGTTTACCCAGTAAGATCTTGTTCTGCTTGCCTTTTTGTTGCTCCTTCTCCATGCTTCGTGTAAATGGTTTTGATTGACTGAATGATGAAATTGGATTCTTTCTTTTGAGAGCCAGTTCTTTTAACATATCTTTGAGCTTCAAGTACCAGGCTACTGTGACTTTAAGCTTGGTCCAACTTGAAAAATAAGACATCAGTTTGTCTGTTGGGCTGATTTCATCCTGAACAATTACATTTGCAGTTGTCCTTTTCTTTACCTCTGGATCATCTTCGCACAAAGAGCGAGTACCTGTAAGAAATCCTGAGGGCCAATCCAATTCTGATTTCCAAAGGATGTCTGGACCATCAATCCATCTCCTATTCTGCATGAACCTTTTTGCATTCTGTCCTCTGGAAACATCATCTGCGGGGTTATTTTGTGTGTCTATATATTTCCACTGTGATAACTTAGTAGATTCTCTTATCATAGAGACTCTGTTTGCCACAAAGGTGTGGAATCTTGTATGCTCATTGGCTATGTATTTCAGAACAGATTCACTGTCTGTCCAAAAAATGGAAGTACCCAAACTCATTTGAAGTTCTGTCTTGATTACCTTATCTACCTTAGTAGCTAGTACTGCTGCAGATAGCTCCAGTCTGGGGATTGTTACCTTTTTTAGAGGGGCTACTCTGGATTTTCCCATCAGGAAGGTAACATGCACCGCATTCTGCTCATTAACAAGCCTCAGATAGCTCACAGTTCCGTAGCCTTGCTCACTTGCATCAGCAAAGTGGTGAAGTTGCCCTTGAGTATGATTGCCAAAGTTGTTTGGTTTGATACATCTGCTTACTTGGAAATTAGTTATCCACTTAAGGTCTTCTTTCCATCTAACCCACTTTTCATCCAAGCTCTTTGGAATCTCTTCATCCCAACCTACATTCATTCTGCAAAGTTCTTGTAACAGCAGCTTAGCAGACAGCGTGAAAGGAGCAAGAAACCCAAGGGGGTCATAAATTGAACTTACAGTGGATAGTATCCCTCGCCTGGTATGTGCTTGTGGTTGGATTGCGACATTGAATGTAAAATTATCACTTTCCATACACCAGTTAACTCCCAATGCACGCTCTAATGGAAGCTTGTCCTTGTCCAAGTCCAGGTCTCTTACCTCCTTGGTTCTGTCAGGTTCTGGAATGCTGGATAACACCAACCGGCTGTTGCTTACCCACTTGGAAAGGTGAAACCCTCCTTTTTCACAAGCAGCTGTTAAATCTTTGATAAGCATGATAGCCTCTTCCTCAATGGCAACAGACTTCAAACAGTCATCAACATAGAAATTAGAAAGGATTGTGTTGATCACTTCAGGTCTAAAATTATGCTTATTGTCTTCGGCAGTCCTTCTAAGAGCATAACTTGCACAGCTGGGTGAAGATACAGCACCAAAGATATGTACTGTCATGCGGTACTCTACGGGATCAAGACTTACATCACCTCCTGGCCACCAGAGAAACCGTAGGAAGTCAGTATCCTCTTTTGCTACTTTCACCTGGTGAAACATAGCTTCAATGTCACCCATGATACCAACTGACTCTTGACGAAATCTCATCAGCACTCCTGTAAGTCTGTTTGTAAGATCGGGGCCTTGAAGCAACTCAGAGTTGAGAGAGACACCTTTGAAAGAGGCTCCACAATCAAAGACTACTCTTATCTTCTTTTTCTTTGGATGGTACACAGCGTGATGACATATATACCAGACTTTGCCCTTTGTACCTTTAAGCTGCTCTTTTGGGACCTTCTCTGCAAACTTCTTATCAATAACACCTGAAAGGAAGTTTGCATATTCCTCATGAAATACAGAGTTCCTCTTGAATTTCCTCTTTAAACTTTCAAGACGCTGTTCAGCCACTTGTCGATTGTTTGGTAATGAAACATCATCCTTCTTAAAAGGCAATTTAAGGTTGTAATGTCCATTAACAAGTTTAACAGAATCGTCAGCAATTTTCATGAACTGTTTGTCCTCCACAGACATTTCTTTGACATCCTCATATACTTTCTCACTGAAATCCGCATTATATTGTGATATCATTAAGTCATGTAGACTCACCAGTGAAATTCTGTTGACTTGAACTGAAGCCTTAGCATTGCTTGCATGATCTGTTCCTCTTAATGGGCCGTTTACCACCCACCCAAGCAAGGTTCTCACAGCATACGGACCATCATTATGGCTGTTGATGATCTCCCAAGGCTCCAGGACCTTGGAAGCATTAGCTCCAATTAAAAGGCCAACATCTGAGCTGATGGTGGGAAGAGACACCCTCTTCAGGTATGACCATCTAGATACTTCACTTTGTGTTGGAATGTTGTTTTTGTTGACAGGTATGGAAGTTTGTGTATACACATCTGGAAGGGTAATGAAATTATTCTCACTCAAGTCACTCACCTCTAAACCAGATAACACATGACTTGCCACAGTCTTCTCTTGATTTATTGTTCTCAGTAGTATGTTGGTTTTCCTTCCAGTCAAGCCAAGTTGGTTCATTAGAGACGTGGTGCAAAATGTGGCAGAGCTACCTGCATCTAGAAAGGCATAGGTTTGTACAATTTTGTTCCCATTGTTTACTTTCACTTTGACTGGAACAATTGCTAGTACCTCTTCCATCTTACCGGCCCCAATATGACCACAAGTACTGGAACAAATTTCCTGATTTGCATCGAGAGACTGCTCTTTGGAAGCCATTCCTTTATTTGCCTTTTCAATGTGAAGCACCGTTGGATGTTTTAGATTGCAGATTTTACAGGTTTGACGTCTTGTGCATGTTTTACTCATGTGGCCCTGAATAAGACATCCAAAACACATCCCCTTCTCTTTTATGAACTGAATTTTGTCTTTATGCATTTCCTTTTTAAACTGAGAACACTCATCTAACTGATGGTTACTAGTACAAAACAGGCAGGAAGGAATTCTAGGTTTGAAACCTTTGTGCGGTGGAGTTTCAGCAGGCGTTGTTGCCCTCTCCACAGTGGTAGCAAAACTACTGTTAGAAGACTTGGGTTTGAAAGTCCTGACTGCAGTCTTTGACCTCGATGTATTTTGGCTAATTGGATCTTGAATATTACCAAAAATGGGGTCTGTTATTATTTTCACTTGCCTTTCAATGAACTTGACCAAATCATGGAACTTGACTTTGTAGTTTGCTCCATCTTGAAGTTCTGAAACCTTTGTACGCCATCTTTCTCTAAGCTTGTATGGTAACTTGGATACAAGGGATTTTAGATTTGAAGTAAGATCCAACTCTTCCATAAATGACATCTCCTCCATAACATTACAACACCCTCTCAGGTACAGACCAAATGATTGCAGTGCCTTTGGATCTTCTGCTTTGATAGATGGCCATGACAATGCCTTATCAATGTAAGCACTAGAAATCTTAAACTCATTGCCAAAATGTTCTTTGAGAAGGGCTTTGGCTCTTCCATACCCTCTAACAGGGTCCATATGAAGACAAGTTTTTACCAATTCCTTTGCTTGCCCCCTAGTGTATTGTTCTAGAAAATACAGTCTGTCTTGGGCATTTTCAGTCTTGCATTCAATCACATGTTCAAAGCATCTAATAAATGCTCTAAAATCTAAAGGATCCCCATCAAAAACTTTAACTTCCTTAGAAGGCAAAGATGACAAATTAGTTTGTTTAATTAAGGAGGATGTGATATCGTTTTGCTTTTTTAAAATTCCATACAATGTTGAGTCTTGCATAGATGTTGAGGCATGTTGAGGAGATAGGCGTTTTTGTCTTACCCTGTGAGCTTGAGCTTGCAGAGAAGTTGTTTGAGATTCAGTTCCAGATTCTGAGGTCTGGTCAGTATTTAAATCAGGATAAAGTCTTGTTTCTTTTGAATGAGCTGGATGGGTTTTCATTTGCAGGAATGGTTGTGAACTGCCCTCTGAAGCAGGCTTGTCGTCTGGCTGTGGCACTTTCTTTGACTTTATGGTCATCGGATTTTTTGAAGTCTGGGGTTCTTCAACAGGATGCACATTTTGAAAATCCACCTTTACCTTAACTGCTTCCTCTTCAGCCATCTGTGTTTTAGAAATAGAAGTTTCATGTGAGTTAAAATAATCCTCCATCCCATCCACCTGAGTTACCTGTGCATCCCTTTCTTTTAAAATGTTGACTTTAGCAGAAGTAGCTGCCAATTCAGCCTCCATTTCCAATTTTTCCTTTTGCTTCCTTAATCGTTCCATTTGCAAGCTAAGCCTTTGCTCCTCTTCTTCCAGAGAATGCTTTTCCTTTAGTGCATCATACCTTGCTCGCAGAGCTGCCTGTTCTGCTTCTGCCACTATAAGGGCCGATAAATGAGAGCTTCGTGAGCTTCCTTTTGACCTATAAGACACTGAAGAAACACTGTCAGCAGGAGAAACGTCATCAATTTCCTTTGTTTCCACTGCCTTTGTTAACCAAGAATTTACACTTAACAGAAAATCTTGAACTGCATGAATCTTTGTTTTGTACCACTCTTCATCTTGTAGAAGTTCCTCTTCATTCAACAAACACTGATAAGACTTGTGTGCATCCTTGAATTCTTCCAATAATTCATTATACTTCACCAAACTTTGTCTTACTTCATCAATGTTCATCTCATCTTTTAACAATTCTTTGATGATATTTGATCTTCGTGTTATTTGTGCTAATCTTGTTTTTCTATCGGTTTTCATCTTATTAATTTCATCAATTGTTTGTACAGAGTCTTCACAACCCAAATCCTGTTGTTCCATAGTTTCTTTATCAGTATTCTCAAGCATATTTGCATTGCTATGAATTCAGTTGCTTAAGCAAATCCATTAATGGAAGAATATCATCATTCAACAACACTTGGAGAAACACATGTCCTTTGTTTCACAAACATTTCCAAAAATTCTTGTTTTAAAGCTTCCAAAATTTGTAAACATCTTCAAATTCCTCCAAAATACTTCAATCCAATATGCTGACTTCTTGCAGTTACAATTGAAATTTCACATACCAATCTTGAAGCATGCTCAGGCCTAGTCTTCCAAACTCAATCCAAACGAATCCAAGCAATCATCCTCTCCAAGAATGTCCAGAGCAGGTCTTTAGACTATTGTTGTGACTATCCTTAATCAAATTTCCACTTAGTCACTTCTTGGGTCTGCTGAGGGGTTTAGACGCTTCCTTTGAAATCAACACATAGAACAATAGGTCTTCATTTGTGGCTGTTTATTGCAGCATTGTTTGAGCAAAAAGACTGATGTGAAATGAACAAAATCAAACGACTTTGGCCACCAAACATTAAAGGTAAGGTCTAAAGACCGTGTGCTCCCAGCAGGCCTTGCTCCAGTTGGCCACACCCAGGCCTTTTATGGCTTCCTCTGGCCTGCAGGGGGTGCAAATCTCCAACATGAAAGAAATCAAGATTAACAACAAAAATCTTTAAATAAAAGTAAACAAATGGCTCCTACAGTTATGATTGTGCAGTAGTTGTCCATTAGGGGGCTTTTGTTTAGTTCTTTTCAGGGGACATTTGTGCCCTAAAGGCCCTACTTAAAACATTCTTAATTTGAGGACAAAAAGACGTATAAACAAATAGACATAAACTAAAAAATTTAAAAACCTTGTGCATTTATGAAGATTGCTTCACACAGGTGAGTGGATTTGACATACCACCTGTAGAAGCGCACTTTCTCTCTTGCTCAAACAAAAAAAAACTCCCCCTTCCTAAATTCTCTTAGCACAAACAGTTCCTTTGCACGATTAGCACTTCTTGTGTTGTGTGTATTGCCTCTTTATGTTGAATCGCTGAATGCCTCCTCAACTGTAAGTCACTTTGGACAAAAGAGTCTGCTAAATGACTAAATGTAAATGTAAAATGCTGAGTGATGTTATACTGTTTTAAAACCTTCCCCCTATACTGCATACCCCCATGCTTCAATAAGCTGTAAATGTGCTGCTTAAGTGTACCCAATAAACTTAACAATAATGGCGGTTTTGAGAGAAGAACTTAAAGTTCATATAAATCAATAGCCTTCTCCAGCATGTTGCACAAGTGTCACATTTTTCCATTATTTTTCATTTGCAGTGGACAGTCACCAAAGGGAACAATGGCACGGCATGGTGGCACTTCACATCTGGTGTGTGACCCTCTTCAAGTCTCACGATTGTACTGGTGTGGATACGACTACGTATACCAGCCCTGCTACTCAACCCTCAAATGTATTCATGTTGCTAACATTAGTTTTCCCAACTGACCTCCCTGAATATGATGAGATATAAATAAATCGCACGTCAAAGAAGCCGGAGCTCCAGAACATCCCCACTGATTGGGTAATCATCATGGACCAATGATAGCTCAAAGCTGTTTAGACGCCAAAACAATTTCCCAAAAAAGTATGGTTTGGTCTGCAGAAACAAACTCAATTACTCAAAGTACACTGGGACCTTAATGGTAAGAGAAATGGACTTGTGATCCAACCCCCAACTGCTCCAAGGATGCACAGCAAAATGGCAGACTTGGATGGGTAAAATGTTAAGGCACCATACTTGCCCATATAGACCATTTTGATGGATGTAAACAAAAACAATGCTCCCAGCGTATTTCCTGTTTTACATTTTTTATTTCTATAGCTTCCAAGAATCCAAAAAGATACACATACTGTATTGATAAATAATGTTATGATAGCTGTTTTAACATTAAGTTATGATTAAATTGCCTCTTGTTACAGTTATGAAATGGTTTGATAACAAGCAGGAAATGTTCATGGGCCAATGAAATGAAATGGTCTATATCATGACTTTCATTTTCTTATCCTTTTGCTGTATTGCTTGTTAATTTTAATAATTAAAGTTTATGCTCATCCCTCCTCTTCTCAACTATGACTTTAATTCACTGGTGCTTAAACAAAGGAAAAGGAAAGGCAAGCTGTCGGAGAACTCTCAATGAGTCATTCACAGTCATGCCAGGAGGACATATTGCTGTGGCATATATCGTCCGTGAGGGGACAAATAAGTCTCCGAAGTTTACCAGAAACTCTTTTTTGCTGTCTATCCTGATGGTGAAGAGAAGTAGTGTGAGGTAACAGTAGGCTATAAGCCACAGGAGCCATCACCAGCCATCAGGACATAGGACATATCAGTAAATAGTCAGGGAATATAAGTATAAGGTATGAGGTATGGTTAGTATAAGGTTAGGTATGGAGTATAAGGTTATGGGGCATCCAGTATCACCAGTATGTTATAAGGTCTGGAGTATAAGGTTATGGGGCATCCAGTATCACCAGTATATTATAAGGTCTGGAGTATATGGTTATGGGGCATCCAGTATCACCACCAGGCACCACGAGTAAGAATCTCCCAGCTGGTTGAGGACCAAGCAGCAGCGTGTTCTGGGAAGCGGACCAAGATTTGTATTCTGTCTCCCTTCATCCTTCTGTCTTGTTTCTCTTGCCTAGTTTTCTTTACTCTAGGTGCCATGTCTGCCGCAAGCCATGCAAGTGAAGCAAGGCAAGTATAACAAGTGCTACAATGGTCTTGAGCCCCATGGAAGACCTCTGAAAGGATAGGAAGAGGAATGATGACAATGAGAGAGGAGCAGGTCTTGATAGGTGACTGTCTGTGATGGGTTGCTACTTATTCTCTGATTTTATGATTTAAGTTTGCATTGATCATTGCCAGTTCCCACCTCTATCTTCCTTGAACAATGAACTGTTTTACAATCTTCATTCATTCATTCCTTTGACTTAGACCCTAATTTATCAGGGGTCTCCACAGCAGAATGAACCGCCAACTATTCCTGCATACGTTTTCACAGCGGATGCTCTTGAATGAACCGCCAACTATTCCGGCATGTGTTTTACGCAGCGGATGCCCTTCCAGCTGCAACCCAGTACTGGGAAACTGTTTTACAATTCTCTTTTATGTTACTGTATGTAGAGGAATACATATAATGCTTGTTAAAATTCAGGTAAAAAGTGATAAAAGTTTGGCTGGCAGCAATGGACACAGTTGAGAATATATATTTAATATGAGAATATAAAACAACAAATTTATCTAAAAATTATATTATGATGATATTATTTTTAAATTGTGTTTATTTCCATGTTTCATCTTCAATTTAAATTAAGCTTACCCCTCTACTGCATGGTGTCACTATTAGGCAACATGATACTTATGTTAATTTCCCTGCCACTGTTTCTTAAAGAACAACATTCATTTTTTTTTTGTTGGAAAGAGAAGACCTTAGTGTAGCCAATGATGTGCTTTGGTTAAGTCACATGACATGCTGTGTTTTTCTGTAGTGCGATTTCTGACAGACTGGCGTTTATTGTGAGTAGTTGCTGAATGCAAATGTAAATGTCAATAAAAACAAAGGATAAAATTATGTCAGATCCACAAAAAAATCTAAAACATAACCTCCAGTAAGTTATGATGACATAGTCACAACAATTTTTTTTTTTTTTAATCAAATTAGCTTTTTGTAAATGGATCAAATGTATGTGTTGCCAAATGGCAACACTGTGCAATCGTGTAACGTGCAATATTGCAATGGTTTAGGTAGCTAGCAAGGTCAGCTGTGAACTTTTAAGCTGTAACAATAACAACATGAATGCTAGTAATATAATGTTGATTAGTTGTATGTTAATGACATTTGCATTATGGATAAACTCTAGTTTTAATGGCAATACTACTTTTGAATAGATATGAATACAGGGAACAGTGTATTAGCGAGCACCACCATGTCCTATGGTAAGTGAAAGAAGAAAAGGACAGAACTGGCTCTTCCTGCAGATGAACGTGAGCATTTGAACATTTCAAATGGGGCGACGCAGTGGCTCAGTGGTTAGCACTGTCATCTCACAGCAAGAAGGTTGCTGGTTTGAGTCCCGGTTGAGCAACTTGGCATTTCTGTGTGGAGTTTGCATGTTCTCTCCGCGTTGGCGTGAGTTTCCAAATTTGACCTCTTTCCAACAGGGAAAACCACCAACAATCAAAAATGCATGATTATATGGTGTCATGGTTTTGTAATCAAACAAATGTGGCTATAATGGAAGTTAATGGCGCATAAACAGCCACCAACAGTAAATTAGGGAGAAAGAATGGAAATTAATCTAAAAAAACAATGCATCAAAGGCAATATTGTTTCACATGTCCAAGACTTTGATAAAAGGTAAAAAAAAAATCCAGTCCACAAATTTCTTTTTATATTGAAAAAATATACGTCCTTTTGTGTGTTTTTCACCAAATCAGTGACATCATTCATGAATTTGGCAAATAAAGAGTTAAAATTCTGTAATTTTTAAAACATCTAGTAGTTTTGATTAGGGCTGAGGATGATTAACATATTTATGCAAAAAACAAAACATTTACAGGAGATGTTTTCATCCCTAACATAACAAAAGGGTGGTAAATTTGCCCAGTGTATCGTTGAGTTTCTTTTTAATTCAAAGCATTTTCTCAACATATGTGTCAAAATAAGATTTGTCACCAAAAATCATTCTGCTAGTTGAAACACAGAAAACATTATGGACAAATTAAGACACAAAATCACCTCAAAGTGCATGAAAACTTCCCCAACAGCACATAAGGTTTAAAAGGTTTTTTTTTTATTAAATTTTTGACAGATTTTGATTGAATTAATTGAAAATTTCAAATGATTATTTTTTTGTTTAAGATTTGTTTACTGGCTATATACATAGCAGATTTTTTTAATCAGTTCAGTATTTCATTATTGACTGTCAGTTGATTATTGATCAGCACAAACACTCTCTCCTTTCCCCCCTCAACATTACCATAAAAACACCATCATAACTGATAGTATTTTTGATTGAGTAACTGATTAACCCTTGGTGCACTGTTTAAATTGACTAACATTTTGTTATGTTAGGGATAAAAACATCCACTGAATTAAACTGCTGTAAAAATGCATCAGATAAATATTTTTTTATTTGAAAAAATCCAGTCTACAATTACTTTTTATATTGAAAATGTCATTTTGTGTGTTCACCAAATCAGTGACATCATTTATGAATTTAGCAATTAAAGAGTTAAAATCCTGTAATTGTCTAAGCAATTTAGTAGTTTTGATCAGGACTGAGGTTGATTAACAGATTTATGTAAAAAAAAAAACTGAAATATTTATTTGATGCATTTTGATGCAGTTTAATTCAGTGGATGTTTTCATCCAGAACATAAAAAGGGTAGTAAATTTGAACAGAGTGTATTGTTAAGTTTTGTTTTAATCGAAGCATTTTCTCAAAATATGTGTCAAAATAAGATTTGTCACCAAAAATAATTCTGCTAGCTGAAACGCAGAAAAAGTTATGGCCAAGTTAAGACACAAAATCAGCCCAGAGTGGACGAAAACATCCCCAACAGCACATAAGGGTTAAAAAACCCTTTCTTGAAGAAATTTGAAGAATTAAAAAGTTTGATTGAATTAATTGAAAATTTCAAATGATAAATTTTTGTTGAAGATTTGCTTTATGTCTATATACATAGCAGATTTTTTAATCAGCTCAGTATTTTAAAATTGACCGCCAATTGATTATTGATTATCACAAATGCTCATCCTTTCCCCCTCAAAAATACCATGCAAAAACCACCATCATCACTGATACTAATATTAAAATGAACCTAAAAATCTAAATTTGCTAGATTGAAACTTGAAGTGAGTGCTGAGATCCAGCATCACGTCTCCATGGAGAACTATCTCCAGACCTAGCAGTTATGACTCACCATTAGCGCATGAAATAAAAGCATGAAAACCTCCGCGGTCAGTCCTCCCAGAAGCATCTGTGACGTTATTCCTCACAAAGATTATGATCATCCATTGTTTAGTAGCCTCTCTCACTATAATGAAAACACACGGAGGTTATTGCACTCTTTCACACAAACAAATTTCCAGCCATTTCCTTCCCCCCCCCCACATATTTTGTATGTCTTACTTACATAAGCGACATACAAATATTTACATGCACCCACCTCCACACACACTCGCACACATATATAGGACATGGAGACTATCAGGTTTGCATACTATTGTTCCTGTCTTGGGCTTATCAAGATGTCATTAAATAGTTCAACTCTCCCTTCTTTACCCCAGAGCATCATGACTCACAATCGCTTTTTACATTTGCAGTTGCTTGATGGTTGAATGTTGAATCTTCCCAAACACGTTGACAACACAGAATTCCTGACAACATTCAAGGAAATCCAAATACTTCTATTTTTTTTTTATTTTTCTCTAATCCTTCCATGTTATAACTTGTACTTTTCTAAGTGATTTCTAAAACTATACTATCACAGTCATGTCTCTGAGCAGGTGAGAATTATTTCACATTCTGTGGCTCATTTCAGAGGCTTTATCCTTCATGATGAAGGTTGTTTCAATTCGAAGCCTCTTTCAAATGCAGCTTCCTAATGCGTCCTTCATTTCCTAGGTAATGAAGAATACAACCACTGGATCCTTCCTGGCCTAGAATATGCCAAGATTCAATGCACCTTTATAATATCAGGATGTTTTAATGTATGAATGGATGACTTCATATGTATGAATACAACCCAGGCTCATTATTGATATGTACCCCTACATACATTTCTAAAGAGCACAAAATATATCCCAGGAGGTACGTTTTTTTTTAGCAGTTGTTTTCTCGAATCCACCAGAGGGCGCCGTGTACGTATTTTCAGATCTTAAATTTCTCTTGCGAATGCCATTTGTGCCTGTTGTTCTCATGTAAATCTACCAGAGGGCGCTGTTGACTTACTGACTGACCGACCGATATCCCCACCCACTCCCTTCCCTAAACCCAACCGATAGTGTTTTCAAAAGCAATCCAGAAAAAAAAACCATCCCGCCCGCCTGATTTTTACCACGTTTTCAGATCTTACCACATTCTCACCCTGTTATTTACTTGTTTATTATATTTTTTTGCCTTTTGTTTTTGTTTTACCTGCTTTCTGGAACCGTTCTTCTGCAGACTCGAACACCGACGTTGCGGTCAACTCCTCTCTGCATCTCAAGTCCGCCATCATATGTGGTGAGCTACTAGGTAAACTAGTAACAGCAGGAAAGTGTTCATTGTATTTTCATTTGTATTTACCACAGTGTGTTTTTGTCATTTTAAAATGTCACTTTATTTTCACTTTGTCACAGTTATTAAATCAGTGTGTTAGTGGGACTGTACAGGCTAACGTTACGTGTGTGTGTCAAACATTTATGGTGAATAACATTTGTTTGGGTTGGTTATATATTTGAAAAAAAGAGAGAAACTGTTGACTTTAGCGATGACGAGGCCTCATACACACAAAGCATAATGGGTAATTTTGCGTTCTACGAAAAAGGTCTATAGAAACATGGCATCTGAAAACCGCCTACGTCACATTGCGATGGGCCTCAGAATCACTGGGATTTGGGTCCTATTTTAACGTCAGGAAATAAAAAAAAGAGACGTGTTGGGTTTATATTACTCTAATATGACAGACGTACTATACATACAGACAGTTCTGTCAAACAGCTTACAAAAGTTGATTTTCATAGGTGCCCTCAAGAATCGCATTGTTTTCAAAAGAAATTAAAATACGTAATTATTTTCACTCTTGTTTAAGTGTGTGTGTGTGTGTGTGTGTGTGTGTGTGTGTGTGTGTGTGTGTGTGTGTGTGTGTGTGTGTGTGTGTGTGTTTTCAAATGTGCTGTTTTGCATGTTATTTTTAGCTGTTTGTCCTGTCTTCCTTCTCTCTCCTGTTCTTGGCTGGTGTTGGAGCGGCTGTTGTCATGGCGACACGACACGTCGCTGTACACTGCAGGTTACTAGTTATAGCGTGCTCTGGAAGCAAATGAAAACACTGCATTACCACATGCTGAACAATGTAAAGCCCTTAAACACTATCTACTCTTTGTGATGTAGCTCTTCAGTCTACACACACACACACACACACACACACACACACATTCCAGAGAGCGACCTTGCTGAGGTGAGCGGGACCCACGGGACCACGCAATTCCTCCATACATATTCATGGCTGTCATAGAAGGTCAAAACAGGACGGACATCAATCCATATTAATGTATGTGAGAAATCCCAGCGTGTTATAGATAATAAAGCATCCGAAAGTAACTTTGGCTGGGGACATTTTATGAGTACAGCAGCGGTTTGATCTCCTTACCTGACACTGAAAGTTGCTCTCGCCTCGAAAGGACGGGAGGGGGGGGGATAGAAAGTTTCTATGTAAGCGTAAAACAGTGAATCAATTGTGAGTCATTGCTTTGTGAAGTCATACTGAAATGTCATCTCCCATCACTCACTCCCACCCCCAGCAGAAAGGCAGGAAATGAAAGGACAGGGGAAAAAAGAGGGGAAGAATGGTGTTATTGACGGAGAGCCAGGACTGTAGCGCTGAAGATAATGTCAGTGTGACACATTCATATACACATTATGTCAGCAGTATAAGCTCCTAATATTTTGACCAATGACGACAGGAGACTGCAGATGAATTGCAGCTATAACCCATAGACTGTAAGCTATAACCACAGCTCGTTGCATCCCTCTTGTGGTCAGTGCTTGACATAGCTTAATCTAAAAAGGTTGATATTCAAGTACAGTATATGCTGTGGGTCAGGGCTGCACGATATTAGAAAAATAAATTAACCTACATTGTCTTTAGATTTACTGATATGAAACCTATTACACCAGATGTTTGTAAAACGTGAATATTCGTGAATTCACCATTTATATATATAAATATATATATATATATATATATATATATATATATATATATATATATATATATATATATATATATATATATATATAGATAGATAGATAGATAGATAGATAGATAGATAGATAGATAGATAGATAGATAGATAGATAGATAGATAGATAGATAGAGCTATAGACATATATTTATGTCATAAATACAACAGAAAAATACAAAAGAGAATTTTTGAACCTCCTACTATGGAAGTCAACGATTACTGGTTTCCAACATTTTTCTAAATATCTTATTTTGTGTTTAACAGAGGACAGAAAGCCAAAGGTCCAAGCAAGGGTGTATAGGTTTGCTTTTGACATTGGTGGGAACCTATGAACCACCTATGAAATTTGACATGCTAGCCTACAGTTAGCAGAACTGAAAGGGATTATTTATACTTTTACATTTAGCAGTTTATTGTGCAGTTAGTTTTTAGACCATATTATTCACATACTATATCAACCTGCTACAGTACGTTAAATAGCATCAAAGTGGGGAAAAACACTAGCATTAATGTTACCATTTACATTTATTTTTTCAGTAGCAAACTCCTTCCAAAACCCCCCCAAAGAAATCTCCTCATGTCCACCTTTTTTTTTTTTTTGCTGCCACTATCCTCACTTGTGTCTGTCACACATCTTATTCTTGCACAGGAAACTTTCTCTGCACAGTTATGGCGCTGTTACATGTTACAGCAAGGAAAGGCACAGCCAATCGCATGTTTTGGGGGCAGAACAACTCGAGTAGAGAATGTGATTTAACACAATGGCCTTATTAATGTTGACAGCTCAATTTTTTTAAAGTGAATTCAATTACTGGTGGGGACATTTCAGAAGTCGGTGGATAATGGTGGGGACATGTCCCCTCCGTCCATGCAAAATCTACACCCCTGGGTTCAAGACAAGTGAATGAAGAGTAAATAATGACATTTTGGGTGTACTGTCCCTTTAAGTGACAATTATACATTGATACGTTTAGAAATTAAAGAGACAGTTCACTAAAAGATAAAAATGTACTCTTTATTTCCTCTCCTATTTCAAATCTGTTTGAATTTCTTGCTCCTATTTTTGTAGTATTTTGTTTCGTTTTTATAATGTTTAGACGGGTGTCAATAGCCTTATGTTTTTTTCCTATGATGGAGCTCAATAGTTACCAGTAGTTGCCGGCTAGTTGCAGAGAGCTAGCCGGCAGCTAGCTCTCTGCAACTCTCCCACTGAAGCTAAGCAGGGCTGCGTCAGGTAAGTACCTGGATGGGAAACCATATGGGAAAGCTAGGTTGCTGCCGGAAGTGATGTTAATGAGGCCAGCAGGGGGTGCTCAACCTGCGGTCTGTGTGAGTCCTCCTAACGCCCCAGTATAGTGAAGGGAACTCTATACTGCTCGTCTTTGGGATGAGACGATAAATCGAGGTCCTGACTTAAAAATCCCAGGATGTCCCTTCGAAAAAGAGTAGGGGTTTAACCCTGGCATACGGGCCAAATTTGCCCACTGGCCTCTGTCTATCATGGCCTCCTAACCATCCCCATATCATAGTTGTCTCCTCTCCACCAATCAGCTGTTGTGTGGTGTGCGGTCTGGCGCACAATGGCTGCTGTCGCATCATCCAGGTGGATGCTGCACACTGGTGTTGGATCAGGAGAGCCTGTTTAAATGAGTTTTTTTCTTTCTTTTTTGTTGTCCTTTTTAGGTTATAAACAATTGACTTTGTGTTTTGTTTCTCTTACTACACTCTCAGAAATAAAGGTACGCCAGCTGTCACTGGGGTGGTACCTTTTCAAAAGGTACACATTTGTACTTGAAGGGTCCATATTGGTACCTCAAAAGTATATATTAGTACCTACAAATTTTAGGGGGAACATTTGTGTACATTTTAGGTACTGATATGTACCTTTGAGGTATTCATATGGACCTTTTAGCTACAAATTTGTACCTTTCGAAAAAGGTACCACCCCAGTGACAGCTCACGTACCTTTATTTCTGAGAGTGTATGGAAGTCCATTTTCGAACATCAGATGTTATATGCAATCTTTTTTGTTTATTTTCTTTATTTTCTAAGCTTAATTTTGTAGCTGATTGTGTGGTGAAATTATGAAATTCACTGCAAAATCATCTCTTTTTTTTTCATCTCGAATGCATTTTGTAATCAGCCCACTGTGATTTCTCTGGTGATTAAAGAGCAAATAAAGTTTCGGTGTATTTGTTCTGGGGGAAAAAAAAGAGAGAATTTTTGCTCTTTTATTTTTTCTTAGAAATCTTAATAGAAGTCAGTCGCAGATATTGAATAGCCAAATGTAAAATAACACAACTTGCAAGTCATTTATATAGTGAATACTGTGTAAAGTTAATAATTCCAAAATTAATGTACAATAATAAGAGTCTAACTTTTAAATTATGAAATTTTTTTGCACTATTGTTTTTGTATATCGATTTTAGAGAAATGAAAACAGATTGCAGGAAAACCATTATGAACTTGCACAAATGCTTCCAAGTACATTTTGAGGTTGCATTAAATTTCGGGTGCATATGCGACCAAAAGTAATCTCAAGTAAGTTTTGCAAGTAATTGTTTATTCGCAAGTGTTTATTTTTTTCCATTTTAGCTCATTTCGTAAGTTTTAAACTCACATTCATAATAACAGAAATTCACAAAGGGTAAATTTTGCAATCAATCTACAAATTGCATGTGTTTCAAACTGTGGTTTTGGTTATCTATACCTAATCACTACTTGACATTGCACATCCTGCGATGTGACTGTTGTAAAAGACGACATAATAACTGAATGTGCACTGAACTGAACTGAAATGTTTATTCATTTATTTATTTATTTATTTATTTATTTTGCATTGATGTCACGAAAAAACTTTTTTGTTTTCCCAAAATAACATTTCAGTAATACAGTAGGTTATTTATTTGTATTTTTTCTTAGTGAGAAGAACTTTTTTCCAATAATCATAAAAAATGTTGAATGGAAAGATGAATTAATGCTTCTAACTAACTGCTTCTACAATTTAGTATTTAAGTAAAAATGATTTGAGGTTAATTTGATTCAACTTAAAAATGTAAGGCAATCAGTAATTGTTTTATAGTGTATCTTCCTTTAAAGTCATGCACTGAAATAGGAAATAGAAACCCGCAAACTCCACATAATTCATGAGAACAGTACAAAAAAAAAAAAAAAAACTGTGATAAAAAAACAACTTTAATGCCTCTCTGTCACGGAGACATTGAGTACTTAAAATTTGAAAGTTTCATGTATATAATTTTTAAATATAGAAATAATAAATGTTAATAGATTTAAAAAAAATTATTAAACTTGTACCATTCATTTTCTTTTCAGCTTAGTCCTTTTATTAATCAGGGGTCGCCACAGCGGAATGAACCGCCAACTTATCCAGCATATGCCCTTCCAGCTGCAACCCATCACTGAGAAACACCCACACACTCTCATTCACACTCATACACTACGAACAATTTTAGCTTACCCAATTCACCTATAGCGCATGCTTTTGGACTGTGGGGGAAACCGGAGCACCCGAAGGAAACCCACGCAAACACTGGGAGAACATGCAAACTCCACACAAAAATGCCAACTGACCCAGCCAAGGCTCGAACCAGCGACCTTCTTGCTGTGAGGCGAGAGCGCTACCCACTGCACCACCATGCTGCCAAATTTAAAAGTTTTACGTGTATATTTTTTAATTATATAAAATAATAAATGTCATTTAAAAATGTATTGAACTTGTAACAATTTAATCAAATTATATTTGCTAAATTATGTATGTATGTATGCATGTGTGTGTGTGTATATATATATATATATATATATATATATATATACACACACACACACACACACACACACACACACACACACACACACACACACACACACACACACACACACACACACACACACACACACACACACACATTTTTATTCAGCAATGATGCATTGATTAATCCACAACTAATACATTTCTAATGTTATACGAAAGGTTTCTGTTTCTTTTATTTTTGTTCTTTTAAATGTGTATTTATCAAAAGAATTATGCTGCTTCTTTTATATAAATAAACATTTTTAAATATTAAAGCAGCACAGCTAAATAGGAATTATTCAATGTTCAATATTAATAATAGCAAGATTCCATGAGCTCTAAATCCGTGAATTGAAATCATTTCTGGCGGATTCTAAAAATTAAGCTTTAGCAGGAATAAAAAAACAACAACAACAACATTTTAACATAACAAGGCTATTAAAATAATAAATTATTGATTACTATTTTTTCTATACCATTTTAATGTGGTCATGTCATTGGCCCATGAACATTTCCTGCTTGTTATCAAACTATTTCATAACTGTAACAAGAGGCAATTCAATTATAACTTAATGTTAAAACAGCTATCATAACATTATTTATCAATATGTGGCTCTTTTTTGGATTCTCGGAAGCTATAGAAATCACAAATGTAAAACAGGAAATACGCTGGGAGCATTGTTTTTGTTTACATCCCTCAAAATGGTCTATATGTGTTATTAGATGCGAGCTACTGCCTTCTGTCGGGTATGATTAATAACTGGAAGTCATCCAAGAATTTAAGTATTGATTAGCCAATATGATCAAAACCATCATCAGCATCTATCAATCAAAGATGAGCCAAACGGTTACTAAGGCAACCGAAGTGCGTTTCAAGCCTCATCCGTCTCGCGAGCATCAGCCAATAGGGACCGCGCGGGGGCGTGGCCACAACCTGCCCATCAACCTCCAAGCGCGTCAAACCGTGCGCTACCAGACAAGTTGATGTAGACCAAGCAGACGCGTGAAACCTCCATCTACACCAGCAGAGACTTCGAATTTACAGCATTAAAAAAAATATCAAATGCATTTCTGAAAGTAGGTTAGCAAACACCTCCGAGCAACAAGCATCTCGTGATTCTTGTCCAAAATACACAGTAGTAAAACACGCCCTTTCCTCTGGCTGTGCGGAGACGTGGCGCAGGTGAGTGACACTTTTATCAGACTATTGACGGCGTGTGATGCTGCTGCTGCTGCTACAGAAAGGACTGCCAGACGCGACTTAAAATGGCATCATCTCTAGATTACGGTTTGCGTGACGTCTGGAAGAGTTTTCCTGCTGTCATAACTTGGTAATATCACGAAGTTAGTGGTTCTAGACCTAGAAACGTGATGTGTTTGTGCCACTTAAGTGGGAGTTTAAGCTTGTGAATCATTAGTCTGTCATATAACAGATCGTTTACACCATGGTGATGCTCTGCTTTGACAAGGCTGGCAAAGACCACATGATAATTAAACACACGGTAATGTGTTTGCTAAAGGTTTTGTGGGGCATCTGAAAGCACGTGACTGTAATAAAACGAAGACTTACTGTAGTTTTGGTCCTGTTTTGGTTCATGCCGATTTTATCACACAGGACGCTAAATAATAGTGCAAACATAGAACTAAAAGAGTGCATTGCCCACTATGCCATGTCTTACTTGTCTCCATTTTTTTTTCTGAAACCAAAATATTCACTCATCGTCACGTTATTATCAATCCCTCGAGGATTTAGCGAGTCCAGTGGTTCTTAAGATCAAAAAGGAAACATTTAAAATACTGTTGTGTCTTTTCAAAGTAAAACTCACTAATTGAAGCAAATAATGGCATATTTAAAAATGGTTATTTTTAGGCCGTAAACATGTATTAAAAATGTCCGTGCAAAATGTATTTATTTATTTTACTTGGGTGCACACTGTGATACATTTTTGAAGTTGGGAGCAAACATTTAGGAGCACCCATCAAAAATTAATAAGCACCACTACTACAAACTGTACAGTATTCCAAATCAACACCGATTAGGACTTAAAAAATTCAGTAACAACAATCGGAACTAATGCTGTGCTGCCACATTGATATTACTGCATTATTTCCAAAAATAATGTCCATTATCAAAATTAAAATGATGGTTTGCGTTCATTCTAAAATAAAGCATTGCAGTAAGAAATCTATTTTTTGCATTATTGTGTTTAATATATAGATTTTAGAGAAATGAAAACAGGTCGCACGACAACCATTATTTGCGCTCGCACAAATGCTCCCAAATATATTTAGAGGTTGCACCGATTAAATTACAGGAGCATATGCGACCAAAAAGATTGCAATGTCGAGCCCTGGCACCTGACTTTAACAGTGCAACTATAGAACTAAAAGATGCGCATGGTTTATTATGCCATACCTATAAAACTCATCTCCACTTTTTTAATAAACCAAAATCATTATTTTATGTGGTTCTCACTTCTCCCTGACTTGAACATATGATCAATTTTAGGGTTGATATTTTAACTTTACATTAAAGGGCACCTATGATAAAAAAATCAACTTTTGTAAGCTGTTTGGACAGAACTGTGTGTAGGTATAGTGTGTCCACTGTCGCACTGGAGTGATATAAACCCAACATGTATCTATTTTTAAATTTCCTGACGTTAAAATAGGACCTAAATCCCAGTGAGTTTGAGGCCCACCGCAACATGATATTGGAGTGTGGTTTCCCCGCCCACCGAATTGATTGACAGGCGCAATGTTTCTACAATAATATGTATACACATGTCCACAGAACATTTTTTTGCAAAGAAACCCAGAATAAAATCTGTGTTTCAACTCTCTGTGATTTGTATAAGTTTAAAATGTTTTAAAAACAGAGTATGTTTGTAGTAAAGACAGTAAAATCCCTATGTAATTCTATAATCACCATGGCTGCATGGTGTCAGTAAACGCTAATATGTGTGTGTGTACAGCAAACGGCATTTGTGTGTGACTCATCATTTCAGAAAGGCTTGAAGAAACTCCACCACAAATACATTAAATAAACTTACTTGGTAATTTTGACTAATGAGCTGTATTTCAGCTTCATCCGTGTCTGTCTCTATCACTGACTGCTGTTTATCTGATGTAATGCTAGAGAAGCAGACACGAACGTGGGAATGGTGGGCAGGGAGAAGCAGCTCATTTGCATTTAAAGCCGCAGGCCACAAAAACAGCTACACTGTACTCAGCGACACCAAAATGGGCAGATTTTGGAGGCTACAATAAATTATCTGATGGGTATTTTGAGCTGAAACTTATCAAATTGTCTAAGGCTTATATTAAATCTTGTAAAAGGGGCAAAATAGCTGCCCTTTAAAAAAAGAAAGCAAATGTATTATCATCATATTTAAATATTTGTACGAGAGGTGGAGTCTGTTATCTGTTTTTTTCTTTCTATTTATATGGCTGTTCTTAAATATTGGCATTTTCTGTCCCTGCCAAATAAACAAATAAATATTGTCTCTTTCTATATTTCTGTCAGGTGATGGAGGGTATGCCATTGAGCATGGGTGGGTTGCGAACGCTGCCATGGTACGTGGCAGGCTCTCAAGTGCTTGGGCTGGCATGTGTGGTGATCACAGGTGTGTGGATGGGACATTACCGTGGAGGTTATGCATGGGACGGCTCGGCACAAGAGTTTAATGTTCACCCTCTTTGTATGGTCCTTGGTCTGGTCTTCCTCTATGGAGATGGTAAGAATTAAGGGTAAAAAAAAAAACAACAAAGACAATCTTATTTAACATACATACATACATACATCAAAAACACACACACAGACATCTACAAACATTTCTTTTTTTTTTTCCTGTAGCCAAGCAGGTGAATATTCAGATCTATGACAGCCTAGAAAACAAATCTTTTTTTCCCCATTTAATCATCTTGTTTTACCTTGAAATTACAGATTAACCTAGTTTTACATGGCTGTGCTTAAATATTGGCATTGTTTAATGATCAACCCATTTATTCCTGCGTTCAATCAGTGTATATTTAGCTATTGAATTATTGTAAATTGTGGTTCAAATATTAAAGGTATTAAATGTTGTTTGTATAGTATTAAGTATTTGTGTATGCAAAATGTTTATTGTGTATCATATTTCCATTCATTGATTCATTTATTCTTTCTTAAGCAAAGGAGGTGAACATAAATCGCCAGAAAACTAATCTTTTTCCCCCATTTAATCACTTTGTATTACATTGAATTTACAGATTAACCCATTTTTGCTTGAGTGTATCGGTGACATGATGAAATATTGCCAATATTAGTTGATCAACAAACTTATTTCTTCACCCAAACAGTGTAATTTGAATCAAATTTGGGATTGGTAAAATATTTGCTCACAAGTCAGGCATTTATTTTCTAAAAAAACAGTAATAGTGTCAAATGTCATTACAATTTAAAATAACTGCTTTGTAATGTGATCTATTTCTATCAGTGAAAGCTGCATTTGCAGCATGATTACTTTATTCTTCAGTGTCATGTGATTCTTCTTCTTCAGAAAAGACCACACTGGCATGCTTGATCTGGTGAAACATTTCTTATTATCAGTGTTATCAAATTGTATTTTGTAAAAAAAAAAAAAAAAAAAAAATGTTGAAAACGTTAAATTTCTTTCATGAAAATAAAATATAAAGAACAACTTCATTTGGAATATATTATGAACGATTTTAATGTAGCCTTGATGAATGAAAGAAAATAAATTATACATATACTGCTCAAAAAATAAAGGGAACACTTGGGAGTTACATTGTGTTGTTTAAATGTTCTGTTTATTTTGTATATACTGACTTCATACCTTTGAACAATAGTGTTTAGAAATGTATAAACTTCCCCTTACTTTGTTTTGGAAAGTAACAGTAAAAATTCTGTGCCTTCAAGTTCACATGAAACTGAAATACAGTATTGTGCTGTATTCATCACTCCAGAATATTGTAATAAAAAAAGTCAAGCAAACAAAAAGCTTTGATTTTTCATCAGAAAATGTTTTCCAATCTTACTTGGTATTGTCCAAATGTCAGTGGTACAGAATAGCAGGCTATAGAGCCCAAGAGGCTGGGTGTAATTGTCTAATAAGACATCTGTGTGTCTTCAGCCCTCAGGGTTTGTGCGTATGTGACTTAGTGGCTGCAATAAAACACAATTCAGGGCAGGAAGGGCTTGCTAACGCTATTACAGTTCAAATCAGATTTTCTTCCTGATTTTAGTGTGTATTATGAATCAATATGAGCTAGGTTTGCTTTATGGTTGATTTCAAACCCTGCGGAGAGACAATATAATGTGTGTTTTTCCTCTATTAATCAGTAACTGCTGTAGCCAAGGTGACTACAGTTAAAATATGAAGAAAGCAGAAATTATTTTTAACCTTTAGAATCACATCCGTCTGTCACAGAAGTGCCATTTAGAGCTGGTAAAGCACAATAACAGTTGTTTTGTGCTTCTTCCATCTGGACATTTAATAAAGCACTCAACAGAGGCAGATACTAATTGAGCTAATATCTTTAGCAGCGCTCCTCTGATTCAAAGCCCTCGACGTGGCAATTCAATTAGGACATTCAAACCTGAAAGGTCATTGGTCCATTAGAGGTTGAGCTGTCCCAAAAAACACCAGTAAAAACAGCCCAGAGGGCACCTGTGTGCTTGTACAAAGGCCAAAAAGACATATGGGAAAACACCCTCAGCCTGATATTCATCAAATTATTGCAATTACTCCAACCTGACGCTAACTGTTTTTGGTAGCATTAAGATTGTTTTTCTCTTTTTCTTTATACTGTAATGCTTTTTATTATTGACTAAGCTCTTTGCCTCTTTTAAAATGTTTTTTTTTCTTCTTTACCGCAGCAAATTTTGCTTAAAGGGGCTGATAATTTTAACCTTAAAATTTAAATAAATAAATAAAAAAAATGTAAATAAAAAAAAAAAAATTTAAAACTGCTTTTATTCTAGCCAAAATAAAACAAATTAGACTTTCTCCAGAAGAAAAAACATTATCAGACATACTGTGAAAATTTCCTTGCTCTGTTAAACATCATTTAGGAAATATTTAAAAAAGAAAAACAAATTCAAAGGGGGGCTAGTAATTCTGACTTTAACTGTATACAAACTGTTTTTGGTAGCATTAAGATTGTTTTTCTCTTTTTCTTCATACTGTAATGCTTTTTATTATTGACTAAGCTCTTCGCCTCTTTTAAAATGTTTTTTTCTTCTTTACCGCAGCTGTTCTGGTTTATCGGGTGTTTAGAAATGAGAGTAAGCGTTCAGTGAAAATTCTCCACGCTCTGCTGCATATGATGGCGCTCATCATCAGTATTGTGGGTAAGTCCTGCTATTACTGGATAGCAGAAACATACTTCGTTTTGCTAGATGTTTGTTGATTGACAGATTTTAGCTGCGGCCACAATAGTTTCCCATGTCTAATTTGTCATTTGAACCATTAAATAAGGGGAAAACTGAGATTTCACTTTCAGTTGAAGTCAGAATTATTAGCCCCGTTTAAAATTTCTGTTTAACGAAGAGATTTTTTCAGCACATTTCTAAACATAAGTTTTAATGACTAATTTCTAATAACTGATTTATTTTATCTTTGCCATGATTACAGTACATACTAAAGATAAAATGTGTCAATTTCCAAGAGACTATGGAGTATTACAAAAACATTCTGCATTGATAATTGTATAAATGATTATTGATGATTTGTACTAATAATAACTGCTCATAATAAAACAGCAAATCATCATATTATAAAGATTTATGAAGAATTATGTGACATTAAAGACTGGAGTAATGATGATGAAATGCAGCGTTAAATCACAGGAATGAATTACATTTGAAACTACATTCATTAAGAAAACAGTTATTTAAAATTGTAATATTACTTCAGTTTCACAGTTTTTTTTTACTATACTTTTCCATCAAACAAAATGCAGCCTTGGTGAGCAGAATTGTCTTCTTATAAAACATTAACCAGTCTTATTGTTTCCAGGTTATTCAGTTGTAATAACATAATATAATATTATAATAATAGCATTATAGCTCAGCCCACTACCATGCAGCTCCATGAATATACAGTGATTATACACGTTTTCACACCACTATTCACTACTAAAAAACTATTATATATATATATATATATATATATATATATATATATATATATATATATATATATATATATATATATATATATATATATATGTAGTTTATAATATGTAGTAACAATAAGAACCTTCATTTAAAGACTGCATGATGTGTTTACTTATGTTATCTTAGACTAAAATTTCAAGTTGTTTGATGTGTGACAAACATGTACAAAACATAGGAAATCAGTAAGGGGGCAAACACTTTTTCACATCACTGTATACACTACAGTTGAAGTCAGAATAATTAGCGCCCTTTTGATTTTTTTTCTCTTTTTTAAATATTTCCTAAATGATGTTTAACAGAGAAAGAACATTTTCACAGTATGTCTGATAATATTTTTTCTACTGGAGAAAGTCTTATTTGTTTTATTTTGGCTAGAATAAAAGCAGTTTTTAATTTTTTAAAAAACATTTTAAGGACAAAATTATTAGCCCCTTTAAGCAATTTTTTTTGATAGTCTACAGAACAAATCATCGTTATACAATAACTTGCCTAATTACCCTAACCTGCCTAGTTAACCTAATTAACCTAGTTAAGCTTTTAAATGTCAATAAGCTGTATAGAAGTGTCTTGAAAAATATCTAGTCAAATATTATTTACTGTCATCATGACAAAGATAAAATAAATCAGTTATTAGAAATGAGTTATTAAAACTATTATGTTTAGAAATGTGTTGAAAAAATCTTCTCTCTGTTAAAGAGAAATTGGGGAAAAAAATAAACAGTGGGGCCAATAATTCAGGGGGGGCTAATAATTCTGACTTCAACTGTATATATTTGTTTTTGGTTGTGTGTACATTTCACCACTGTGTCATTTGTGAAGCTTCACTGTATTTTGAGATTGTATTTTCCCCTCATTAACACTATTAAGTACACAGTATTGTACATACTTCTATCTCTTTTCCTGATTTTTTTGTACTACTTTGCTTCAACTTAAAAACTTGTAATGTTAAAAATGTCAAACTCCCTGTTGAAAGAAATTGAATGTGAAAAATAGTTCCGGAAATGCTGTAGTCTATTGCCTTGTGATATTTTAAACCTCCCTCTGTAGGTCTGGTGGCTGTCTTTGACTTCCATTCGTCATCTAAGATCTCTCACATGTATTCTCTGCACAGCTGGTGTGGCATGCTCACGTTTGTGCTCTTTTTCCTGCAGGTAATTTGCACTTGTTATTAATCTGATTAGTGCATTTGCATGTAAACGTCTTCCTTATTTGAAACACTGAATCATGGTCATGGTTGTTCTGCAAAAAAATGAAAAAAAAGTTTGGAGTCACTTTTCGCTGCATTAGCAAACCCTCTGGTGGACAATCACATCCATTACACTGCTAACATTACTGCTCACATACAGTAAGAACATCACCATTGGTGTTTGCAGTAGGTTTTTTTGATGTTGGGAAAAAAGCTTCCTTAAAGTGATAGTTCACCCAAGAAGAAAATAAATCTGTTTGAGTTTCTTTCTCTCTGTTGAACACAATCGAATATATAATCATGAATGTTTGAAAGCAGCAGACATTGACTTGCATAATATTTTATTTTTGTTCATACTATGAATGTTAATGGCTGCTTTTCTCCAATATTCTTCAGAATATCTTATCTATAAATTCAAAAAAGTTGAGTAAACCACTTGAGCAAATAGCCATTCATTCATTTTCTTTTAAGCTTACTCCCTTTATTAATCTGGGGTCGCCACAGCGGAATGAACCGCCAACTTATCCAGCACATGTTTTGTGCAGCGGATGCCCTTCCAGCTGCAACCCATCACTACAGTCAATTTTAGCATACCCAATTCACCTGTACCACATGTCTTTGAACTTGTGGGGGAAACCGGAGCACCCGGAGGAAACCCACGTGAACACAGGGAGAACATGCAAACTTCACACAGAAATGCCAACTGACCCAGCTGAGGCTCGAACAAGCGACCTTCTTGCTGTGAGGCGAATGTGCAACCCACTGCACACCGCGTCGCCTTGAGCAAATAGTGAAAAAGTCAGTTTTTTGGGGAGAACTGTCCCTTGAAACTTGACTTATAAAATGTATTTTATATTCTACATACAGCTAGAAAATAAAATAAACATGTATTATTATATTTAAGCAGATATTAATATAAATTATTCAGAATTAAATACAGATATACATATACAGTATATATTGCTCATATACAGCTGAGGTCAGAATTATTAGCCCCCCTGTTTATTTTTTCTCCCTATTTCTGTTTAACGTAGAGAAGATTTTTTCAACACATTTCTAAACATAATAGTTTTAATAACTCATTTCTTTTAACTGATTTCTTTTATCTTTGCCATGATGACAGTAAATAATATTTGACTAGATATTTTTCAAGACACTTCTATACAGCTTAAAGTGACATTTAAAGGCTTAACTAGGTTAATTAGGTTAACTAGGCAGGTTAGGGTAATTAGGCAAGTTATTGTATAATGATGATTTGTTCTGTAGAATATCGGGAAAAAAAATTAGCTTAAAGGGGCTAATAATTTTGACCTTGAAATGGGTTTAAAAAAATTAAAAACTGCATTTATTCTAGCTGAAATAAAACAAATAAGGCAGAAGAAAAAATATTATCAGACATACTGTGAAAATTTCCTTGCTCTGTTAAACATCATTTGGGAAATATTTAAAAAAGAAAGCAAAATTCAAAGTGGGGCTAATAATTCTGACTTCAACTGTATATACGTTCTATAGGTTCTTCCATACAGTGTGCAACACAGCTTTAAGTGAATGAAAACATCCAGCTGATGTTCAAATCTGAAAGTTCAGCTTGTTTAAAAATATAATTTTTTTTAATACAAGAGTCGACTCAGACTAGTTTAAGTGATCCGTTGTTCGTCGGATCTTTTGCCTGTTTGTATTGACGTTGATACGAAACAATACCAAATATGAACTGCCGGATCCGGTAAAACGTGAAATCGCCTTTCACTTTAAACACTAGCAGAGTAGATGAGTGAACATTAATGATTGAACGTTCTGGTGATTAATGCAATAATCTACCCTGGAACGGGGGATTCATCAGCCATCTGTTAGAGGAAGGATTAGAAAAGACTATTGATGTATGGGACTTTGTCAGAGCTTGACAGGAACTTTATCAGTACACAGTTCATGGATCAGTTTCTTCCTCCATTTCACAAGTGTCAATAAGTGTGATTAAAATGGTTGCCTCCTTGTTTGCTCTAGCTTGCAAAATATGCATTTAATTGTGTTTTGTTACTTGTAATCGCTCCACGGGGCTTGTACTGTATGTGGTTAACTCTTTATATTCTCATATCGCGTTTAAAGCCATGTTGAAAACGCGATGCGTGCCACTTTGTTTACCATTTTAAATCCGTTTGTGAGCTCTCTCAAGTTTCAAAATAGTTTAGCTTTTACCACTTTGTGGATTAATACTGAAAGTGTGTCATTGTTTTTACTTATGGTTAAGAATAGAGCAATAGGATGGTGTTTAACTGCATTGATTTAATGCATTCCTGCATTCTGCTCACAAATATACTCTGCACTCTGACTACTTCAACAATGTTGATAAGCCACGGTGGGCGTTTCTCTCGGTCTCACACTGAACGCAGTCATCCAATCGCAATAGACTGGGTCATCGGTCCAATTAGCACAGATTAGCATCGGGCTAAGAAGGGGTTTGGGAACAAATGAATCGTTGAACAAATCATATGGGAGTCCATGGGATAATTAGGTAAAAATAAATGCATATTATAAGACAATGAAAGTGTTTTTCTACATTGCATGTTGTTGTAGACCCCCAAAATCAAAATATGACCTTTTATAATCCATAATAAGGGCTCTTTAATCCCTTTAGTATAATATATTTTATCACGATCAGTCAGTAGAATGGATCACCTCAGTGGGTTTTGGGTTGACTAGTTCTTCTCTGTTTCCTCCAGTGGTTACTGGGACTGGGATTTTTTCTTTTCCCGTGGGCATCCGCTCAGTTGAGGAGCTGGTATCTTCCTCTTCACGTCTTCTTCGGCCTGCTGCTTCTGGTCATGTCTGTGGGCTCGTGTCTGCTGGGAATCACAGAGAAACTGCTCTTCAGTATCACGTGAGTGTCAGTTAATGCGTCTGACGGATATATCTTTAACAAGAGCAACTGACGCCACTCTAGGCTGAGGTACAAACACTGAATGGGAGGAAAGAAATGAGTCACACTGAATGAGTTATTTAAAGGGCGCCTATTATGCAAATATCACTTTTATAAGAGGTTTAACGGTCTGTGAATATAACTAGCATCTAGTGGTAAACATGTATTGATTAAATTTTTTATAATCACACTTCATAAAAACACTTTGACATTCTGCCTTTGTACATGTCATCAGAGGAGAAAAGCCCCGCCCATCAGTGGTGATCTCCCCCTCATTAGTATAAGATGTTAAGCCGTGGTCACACTAGAGCAGGGGTGCCCAAACTTTTTCTTATGAAGGGCCAATAGCCAAAACTGATTGAGGGCTGTGGGCCGAAGTATACCAAACTGTATTACACCAAAGTTTCCATGAGCAATTTCCAAATTTATTTCCTAATTTTATAACTAATGCAGTATATTTGGAAAAAGTGTAATGAATTTATTACAGTTAAAACATAAACAGTGCCATTAAAGGGTCATGAAACCCCCCTCTTTCGGTTCAAGTCTACCTCAGAATAAAAAAAAAAAAAAAGCTTCATAATGGGCGTGGAGTGCTGCGAGTAGAGGGAGGAGTGGGCATGGCCAGCAGAGCAGGGGAAAAAAGGGGAACGAACAACTGTTGTCAGTTGGCTTACAAAATGAGACACAAACCGTGAGGAGAGAGACATGATTTTATAGTTTACATAGTTAAATAAACAGTAATATATTGCCCTGCTACATATGTTATTCGTAATTTCATATACACATAACCACAATTGGTTATATCATTATAAAGATAACCATTTAAACACTATAAATGAGGAAGACTTCTCTCCTCCTAAATCCCCGGGTCTGAATGCAGACACAGTGGATAGCAGTGTCGCAGATCTCTTGCCCTGTCTATTCCAACAATTAGCTCTGCTGGTAATCTGGAGGATTTTAAACATAGGTGAACAAAGCAGTATGGATATAGGCGATGTGTCTGAATGGTAACAAACTCAACTGATAAAAAACAAAGTCCGCCATTCTCCAATTTTCGTACCAACAAAAATGCTTGCTGAACACAAACAGCTTTGCAGCATCGCAGGGAAACACATGCAACCAAACCCTGTGAATCCTGGAAACAAACACATAACGTTACGACCCTTCATAAACGGCTAAATACTGCTTGCCGTACGCGAACCCAGTCTCACGCAGACATCGGGTCTCACAGTTTGGCAGGTCTGCCTTGATTCGTGCTTGCACGTGCTCTCATGAATAATCAAGTAGCAGGCTCTTCTCATAGGACAAGAAAACTCCGCTCTGAATAATAATGAGAAACCGACGCGTCATCACTCCACTAGCAGATTCGCGCTACATCACCGATTTTGATCCCACCTCAAACATTATTTTAAACCCGGAAGATAATATTAGCTGACAAAAGCTCAAAATTGTCCAGTTTTCCCCACAATTAAAGCTGACAGGTGCTAACGTTGTCTTAACTGATGCTCAACACACACAAATGTGTTACAATTTCAAAAAAGGGTGTCTTAAACCTTTAATGACACAATGGAGTTCAATGCTAAATACACTAAGCTGCACCTGCCTTTGCCTTGATTTGCTCGCCGATGTCTTGTGCATTGCCTTCTATCTGTTGTGTGACAGTATTTACATGTTTAAAAAAATCGGATTAATTTACAAAACAAACATACAAAAGGTTACATTAAATTCAAAACAACTATCGTTGTCAAAGATATTCAGTCCAACAACCTCCCCATCATTCCCCCTCTCTTCTCAAATGGGAGTGAGCCAAATCAAAGGTTAGGGTGGGCCAACTTTGGCCCGCAGACCCTAGTTTGGCCGTCTCTGCACAAGAGTTTGAGCTTGTGAAATTCTGTCATATGGTGCTGCGAAAAGGGGTGGGATTAAACAAGATGATTGGACATTAAAAAAAGCGAGCGATTGGATCAAAAACATGAAAGGGGCAGATTCAAAGAGTTATAAACAATTGTTTGTGTTGTATTTTGAGCTGACACTTCACATACACACTCTAAGGACTTCATTTACATCTTGTAAAAAGGGGCATAATATGTTTCCTTCAAGAAATAGGTCTCAAACTGGATTCCTGGAGGGCCGCAGCTCTGCACAGTTTTGCTCCAACAATAATTAAACACAGCTGATCCAACTAATCAAGTTGTTCAAGACTACTAGAGACCATTAAGCAGACGTGATTTGGAGGTGGTTAAAGCTAAATTTCACAGAGCTGCGGCTCTCCAGGAATTGAGTTTGAGACCATTGCTTTAAGATATTATTCAGTGCGTTTTCATTACTGCGTTAATCATAAATGGTTTATAAAAAGGATTAAATATACATAACATATGGTAATTAACACTTCATTAATCCACTTTTCACACAAATGGGTGGCTGCAGGCTAAAAAAAACAAATCTATAATAGGAATCTGAATAATAAAATCGGAAACTTATACTATTTATTAAACAATGATAATCTTATCTTCAGGTCAACTTACTCAACGTTTGCTCCTGAGGGCATCCTGGCCAATGTTTTAGGCTTGTTGCTGGTGTGCTTTGGGGTGCTGGTTGGTTACGTGGTGACCAAAGAAGATTTTAGGCGACCACCGAATCCTGAAGAGGAGGCTCTGTCTGTCCACTTTAAGACCCTGTCGGAAGGAGAAATCCCCAGTTCTCCTTAATGTCATAATGTGCTCCAGAAACTGCCCTTTCTGCTCTTCCTACCTGTATCCTGTTAAACCTTTTAGCCAGCTCCTCCATCTGTAGTCTTCTCTCACCGTTGTGTTCCACCATTCCAAAGGGTTAGTTCACCCAAAAATGAACAATTTCTCACTATTTACTCCTCAAGTGGCTCCAAACCTTTATGACTTTCTCATCTGTTGAATCCGAAAGAAGATATTTTGAAAGATAGACTTCCATAGTAGGAAAACCTAATTCTATGGAAGTCGATGGTTACAGGTTTATACCATTCTTCAAAATATCTTCTTTTGTGTTTAACGTAACAATGATATGTGATGAGATCCTTTTCAGTTTTGGGTGAACTATCCCTTTAACGTTAAAGTTGTTCACCGACACACAAAGTGACTGAGAATGCTTTACATGACATTTTACTGACTGGAAGAACATGGTCCAACATCGGTTTGCGAACTAATGACATGCTGATTTTGGAAAGCTGATTTTGTGATGCGAAAGTGAGTTGAAATGAAGTAAACAAAAATGCTGTAAATTTAGATTACAGGGTAAAACTGAACAAGTGCATCACTTGGCGAAAGAGATAGATGTCTAATTATGAATGGCTAAAGAGATTTGGGCTGTCAGTGGAAATCTAATAGACAATAGTGCAAAACTAGACTAGCCATCAAATAGACAGACTTCACATGTGTATTCATTCAATCCTGTCTACTTGATGACTAGTCTAGTTTTGGACTATTGTTAGATGTCTGTTAGATTTTCACTGACAGCCCAAATTTAGCCTCGTTTTAGCCAAGCTGTCCGTGTTTAGACGTCTATTAGACTTCTTAAAATGTCCGTGCGAAATCAAAATGTACTTATTTTAGTTTGCTAGTGCACTTTGTTATTCTTTAGGTGAAGAATTCATTCATTCATATTAATCCACTGAAAAATAAGTTTGTTTTGTTAATCTTTAATCAAAGTCAGACCATTTGCTTTCGTGTTTGGAGTGGCATTCGTTCTCTGCTGTCGTCATTTTGATCGATTTAGCCACAATGTTCTTAACCACGCCCCTCTTACCATAAGTTTGCTACTAGTGAATGATGTGCAAAATCAAAGCCCCGCCCCCTACTCAATATTCCATTTAATGTGGAGGAAAGTCAACATACTGAAAGAAAAGTCTCTAGTTCACGCAGACTTTAAAACAAAAATGCTAGCTGGGATAGGTGATTATCTGGGTCCAGTTTTTCAAAAGTAATCCAGAGGGATTTTGGATCTTGGATTGGATCAAATCTTGGAAATGGGTTTTTCAAAAGTAACAGAGGGTGTTTGAATTAAGATCAGCCCATGTAATCCAATCTTACATTTGATTTGGATCAAACCTGACCTTTAGGTTATTCAAAACTTTGAACTCAGATTGGGATCTATTTAATAATAATAATAATAATAATAATAATAATAATAATAATAATAATAATAATAATAATAAATAAATAAATAAAAACAAGATATTCCTGATCCCATTAACCAAATTAACCAAATAAAATAAAAATAAAAAGTTTTATGTTTTAAGTGAATGATCACAAACTTAATGGTTACTGATGATATATAAATTAGTGATGTGCGGATCGATACTAAAATATCGATATCTCCGATACCAGCTTTGTATGTTCTAGAATAGATTTTCTTATCAAAATATCGATATTTCAGTAATTTGGAGCAAATATGTCATTTATTGGAAATGCCAACTTAGTCGGAACTACTTGTTCTTCCGCCTGCCAAGTCATGTGCGTAATATGGCACTGTACAACTGCAGAGTACGCTAGCTAGCCACTCAGTCTGCTGGCCTGGCATATGTTGTTCAGTCACGCTGTCATAGGATATGAGTGACCGCAAGCGAAGGTGTGAAGCTACTTCACTTCCATAAACTCAAACGATGAGGTTTGTGACACATGTAACAAAACAGTGAGGCACTGTGGTAATACCACAAACCTAATCAAACATCTACATATAAATCACAAGACAGAATATGACAACATCATGACTAGGCGATCAGAAGAAGCAGGCACTATCCAGGTACAGAGGGAGAAAATGTGGTGATGTGGCTGTATTTTGGGGGCTTGGGTTTTTGTGACAATGATAATAATGTTTGATAATTATTCATCAATAAACAAGAATAACCCGTAATATGTCTCGTTTTCAGTATGAAGTGACATATTTAAGTACACTACTTGTTACTTTAATTTCCCAAACAGTTATTTTTGGGCAAAGTATCGGTATCGCAGATACTCGCCTTCATTTTACTTGGTATTGGATCGGAAACCAGCGATATCACACATCACTAAATTCCTTCATATTTGAAACCTATATGAAGCATATCACATCTAATGCTATATGCTAAACAACAACAACAAAATAATATCAAAGCAGTATTAGAACAAACTAACAAATGTTTGATGATTGCAGTGTTTCTGTTTCTTACCATTTAAACAAACAATGGCCGTTTGTGTCCACTGGTATTTTGCCTACAGTATACCTGTTGTTCTTTGCTAAACCAGAAGGCTACACTGTTGGTCCCATTTAAGGTTCTGGTAAACAGGATTTGGTCATCTTGAAATTTGGTATTTGGATCACAGTGATCCAACATAAATGCAAGATAGATCCATTAATCCTGGATAGAAAAACATGGGATTTCCAAATCTGGACCAAATTGATCCAGATTAAATTTTTTGAAAAACTGGGCCCAAGATATCAGTGAGATGTCATCATATCTGCATTGTAATTGGTCAGATAACCAGTCAGTAAAACTCCCTGTGAAGAGTTGATTGTGCCAAACCAAATTAATGGTTTAGTTCCCCCCAAAATGGAAATTCTATCATCATACTCGCCATCATGTCATCCCAGAGCCGTAAGAAATGACTTTATTTTTGACACACAAACAAAAAAGTATAAAACGTTAAACAATAAAAAGATTCTTTGTGGTTTAATGGGGTTGGAATGACACAAGGGAAAGTAAATGATGACAAACAGTGAATTTGAGGTGAATTAACCCTTTAACTTGGAACTTCAGATATCAGGATAGCTCTCTCGTGCCTTAGCCTTTGTTTTTTCCAGAATAAAAACATCTGTGTTTTATTTGGAATCAACAAATGTTTCATTTTCAACTGTCCTTCATAGGCTTTAGACAGCATGTCTGTTTTAGATTAGTGATGGTTTAAAATTGATATTTCTTTGCATAATGCTGTGCTCGTCTTACTGGTTGCTGTGTGTTAATTACTGTGTAAATACTGACTGTTTAACAAAGCGTGTGTGAGAAAAAATAAGGATATATACAATATACATGTCTTTCATCTAAATGAATGTGGAAGTGTTGTATCTTTGATTGATGTGCTTATATTTCTATCAGTATATTTTCTATTTAATATAAAATATCAGTAAATGTGTATTAATAATGCTTGCTTCATAAGTAACATAACATAACAGTGATTACGCACCAAGTTTTTAACTCAAAATAAATGAACGAGAAATAAATCTGACTCGATGGTAAGTTATTTCAATTTTCTTTGAAGTGTTATTCATTTTTTAAATAAGTTCATTATTTCCCTCATACATACAGATGATTGTACAGTTTACAATCGTGTAACTGGATTAAAAACTCCTTATTCACGTTTTGGATTTTTCTTTCAGCAAAACATCACAGCTCACATTTACAGACAATTTACAGAGAATCCTCTTTTGCGAGCCCAGTTTTCACCTTAAACGAAATATAAAGCAAATGACATACAAAACCTAAACTTTATCTGATCTTTTTTCGTCTAATAATGGAAACAAGGAAATATATTGTGCCGCAGTCTCTTCCCTCATACATAAAACCACACACATACACACACACACTCAGGTTTGTGTATTAGCAGAGAGCATGCGTTCTAGTTAGGCACATTATTTACAGCCATGTACATTTTGGTCATACAAAAGGAAACAAATATTTAAATACAAACACTGTTGTACAGTAAGCGGTATTCCAGGTCAACTCTGAGTGCACTCGCTTTTCGAAAAAGAGAGAAATAAACACTGCAAAAACACTCCCGACAGCAGTTGAACATTGATTATTAAAGCCAGATCCAGTTAGCAAATCTGACTTGCTGCCGTCTTCCCAAAACATACATTAAAAAAAGTGCCTGCCCCACCATTAGTATTTGAGTTTATACACGACACAGGCTTTGACATCATGTCAGGTCTCCCGTATTTGAAAGCAAGTCCTCGCAGTTTAAAAACAAGCAGAGAAAACGTCTGAAGGCATATTTCAGTGCACAAATAAACTCTCAAAACATGATGAGTGAGAGCATGTGGATTCTGAGGCTGTAAAAATGAAAAGTTTCCCCCCTACGCCTTTTTCCCATGAGAAAAGTTTCTTTGGAAAAGACTATTTCTGGTTTAGTGGTGTGACTATTTACGAACAAATAAATTAAATGGCTGACCACCTGAATGCTACTTCCCATGAGCAGAAATGAAATGATTAACCTATATTTGCATTGTATAAAAGGTTGAACCGGTTTACCCTTGTAACATGTTGACAACAAATAAAAATGCCCTTAAAAGTCTAAAAATATTTCACATTGCTGAATGCAGGTTAACTTAGGAACTAAAGGCAAACTGAACACAACTGCATTGAAATTTATATATGTATATATATTTATATTTGTACAAACATAACTTAAAATGTTAAATATTACTTTTTTGCTTTAGCAATATTGATCTGGAATATTATAGGTACATTTTCGACACAGCATGATTCTCTTGGGGTATTACTAGTCTGAGTGGGGATGTAGGTGAGGACATCTTGTCCACATGCTCATGTGTCCCTGACTGGTATTGAGCAGCCACCCTCTCCGGAAGGTAAAGACAAGTAGAAGGTTGGTATACAGCAGTTACACAGGCCTACTTTTATTCCAATGGGTCTTCAAACCTCCAAAATCTGTTCAGAGTAAATACAGATGCACTTGATTAGTACATGCTAGATTCTGTGGAATTCACCTCGACAGGTCCATTTTTGCCATCGTCAAGTCATGGGACATAAAATGAAGGGATGAGATGGTTAGATATTCCTCAGGAGTGTTCTAATAAATCTTGCAATCTGATTCTGGATTCTTACACGTTCGACTCCACAAAGGGTCTCTTTGGTTTAATGGGTGAGGTCGGACCTTGCCTTTCACTTCGAGACATCTGCCTATACTCATTGTCCTGGTAGGCCTGGGAAACTGGCAGAGTCCGTGCCATTTTCACATCTGGGTAAGTCGGAACCTGGCTAACTCGGCCCATAGCATCTGCCCGGTCCCGAGTCACACCAGGAGGGTTGGCATAGAAATCGTCATCCATGAGGTGTCCATTGTGAGCGTTGTTAGTGCGGTTGTAGTAAGCGATATGGCTGAGGGGTGCCGTCTGCTGCCCATAGCCCACATTGCTAGGAGAAGAGGCTGGACTGTTCACCACAGTATCCAGAGAAGAAACAGTCCAGGGTCGAGAACTCGAAGACGAAGATACAAGTGATGGCTGCTGCGGAAGGTACTGGTGAGTCCGTGCTGTCTTGTCAATGATGCCCATAAATGGCGTGTTTCGGGAGCGAAGTGCCTCTCCTGGATATGTTCCACCCACCACTCGGAAGTCTGTGCCTTGAGGAGGTGACACTGGCGAGAGGTCATCTTGGTATCCACTTTCATAAGAAAGCTTTAGAGGGATCTCCATTTGCTGTGCTGAAGATGACGCCCTGAACCCTGGGCCAAGGTTAGCAGCAGAAGCCGGCCCCAAACTGTTGGTGGATGGAGAGAATCGTAGACCTGTACTGTGAGAATGAATAAGGGGCCGTGGAGCCGGTGGATGCTGTTTAGGCTCTGCGCTATTGGCACTGACTGGACGTCGGAGGGCATGAAGGTTCTCTGGTGAACCCAGCGTCACCTGTCGCTCCATTTCATGAGGCGAGACTGGATAGTAGGCAGTGGATTGACTGCGGCTGATCTGTGGAGTCTGACCATAGCGGACACCTCCGGGAGTGGGCCTGTAAGCAGAGGAGGGCCTCTGGGGAAGCTCGTCCTCCATAAGGCCAGGATCCATACTAATGGCACGCTGGTACAAGGCCCCTGCACTCAGACTGCCCTGAGGTTGAAGTGATGAAGAGTATCCTCCATCCCCAAGTTCATCCATGTCTCCTGGGCAACGGGCACTCATCGAGTGAGCTATCTGACTGTAAGCGCTGCTACCCAGAACAGCACTAGAGTGTACAGCGGTGCTGGGCTGGTTGGTGCGGACGATCTGTGCCTTGGCTGGCTGCAACCACTGACTCTGTTGTGCGGGCTGAGAAGGCTGTTGGGAAAACTGGAAAGAACGCTGGCTGCTCATTTTCGACAGAGGGGATTTGGGTCGTCCTGCAAGCTGATCCTGCTGGTAGCGTCCTGCCGAGGCAGACTGGGGACGATACATAGCGGCTGCCTCAGATGTGGGGCTGGAACGATACTGTGGTCCACGGCGTAGTGGGGATGGGGGTGGACTGAAGTGGTAAGAAGCCTGATGAGGGGGACTGGGCCGGAAATGGGAGCTCTGGTGTGTTGGGGAGAGTGATGGGGAGGTGGATTGGTAGCCTTGTCGTGTAGGAGAGGACATTGAAGGGGGGCTAGGCCGAAGGTCATAACCTTGGCCCAAGTATGGTGAATCATGATGGTTTGGAGATGGAGGCATGTTCTGAATGACTGGAAGTCCTGAGGGAATAATATGGGGCTCAGCAGCAACACCTAGTGGTAGGCCATCCAAATCCCGCTCAAGGTAATCATCATCCTCTTCGAACAAGTCCTGGACAGGCTCCATGTCTGAAATATGGGGCTCCATAGGTGGAGGCGGGAGCATAGATGGGGCTTGCTCGCGGGGAGGGGAAGGAGGGGGATCCAGCTCCTGTTGTTGTTCAACCTGACGACACTCTTCCTCCACACGCTGCAGCAGGCGCTGGATCTCGCGGTTATTGGGACACAGACGCACAGCTTCACTCAGGTCCTCCAGGGCTGCGTGGAATTGCCTACAATGAGGGAGACAGATTGAAAGAGAGCAGGAAGGTGGAATATGGCAGTAGGAAGAGAAAAAGAAAGAAATATTCGTGTTACTCAATGTCATGATTTGGAAAAGACTGAACATTTATTACTAATGAAACATTCTGGGTCCAGTTTAAGTTAAAGGGGTCATGGCATGATAAATTAAATTTGCTCTGATCTTTTGACATATTAGAGGTGCATTCAGTTTCTGACTTTCTCTAAATCAGGGGTCACCAACCTTGTTCCTGGAGAGCCATCTTCCTGCAGAATTCAGCTCCAACTCTGTTCAAACACACCTGAACCAATTAGGACCTGAAGCGGCGCTTGATAATTACAGACAGGTGTGTTTGGTCAGGTTTGCAACTGAAATCTGCAGGACAGTGGATCTCCAGGAACAGGGTTGGTGACCCCTGCAGACAAACAGGACAACCTGACAGTGGTGTAAAATAAAAAAATTATAAATACTCAAATTACTGTAAGTTAATAGTTTTTCTCAGGAATTGTAATTTACTAAGTAGTTTAGAATATGTGTACTTTTACTTTCCCTTGAGAAAAACTTTAATGCAGTATCAATACTTTTACTCCACTATTTTCCTTCAAGCTGCAGTCACTTTTTTTTCTTGTCTCTGGGGATTGGCTAAAGTAGATTAATCAGTCCTGTGATTATTGTCCAATCAAATCGCACATAGAAAGTAAATCGCATCATTCTGAACAACCGCAAGACATTGGCTCCTCATAAATGCAACAAACAATTTGGAAGCATTAAAAGTGTGCAAGAAGATGTTTAAAATCTTTACACACACTGATTGAGAGACTTTATAGACTGCATGTTACTGATGAGAAGATGGATGTTTACTCTATGAGGACTGAAACCACCAAATGCCCGTAAACAATTACTAATGCACTACAGAATGTTACGTTTACACATCCATGCACAAATTGCATGTAAACGCATAAATTGTTCCCATCTTAATACTCAATACTCATTACCCTTAAGTACTTTTAAAAAGGCTACTTTTTACTCCTACTTTGAGTAATATTTACAACAGATACTTTTACTCTACTTGCACTACATTTTTGGGTAAGTAATGGTACTGATTTTTCAGTACTCTTTCCACCAATGGTCAGAGTACTTTCACTTTAATGTGTCTGATTTGAATGGAACTTTTGTGTCTCTGTACAGGATCCCAGTGTCACAAATAAATGAATACATCAATTTTTGATAGCATCCTAGATTACGTAAGAGGATAAAATATGTTGTTTTTTTTTTTGCAGTTTGTCTGGGGGCACAGTGAAATGAAGAGATTGTAAAGATACATTTTGTTGAAAAAAAGAAGCAGTAAGCTGTACTGGACCTGATATACAGCATTCAAAAACATCCTTTAACATTATGAGTGAGCATATTGGAATAATTGAAGATATAACAATATCCATGTCATGACCCCTTTAAACTTGGCTTTTAGCAGCATCTGAAGTAGCCTGCTGTCAATTACAATTCCGAGAAATTACAATTAATTTTTTCTTCATTTGTTTTGTAAGCTTAAGCACCTTTTGCAAGGAAAGTCAGTAAAACCTGGCAAATTCCATACCTTATTGAAGAGTTCACACTTAGCTGATGATTGATTATAAAGCTTGTTTGTCATGCTGTCCCGGGAGAGAGCCCAGAGCTCATAAGATCCTCGAGCCTGTGGCTCCCTCCCATTTGCAAGGCAAGAGGGGAGTTTGAGCTCAGGTAGATCTGGAGAACTCCCCTGCTATAGTAGCTAATGAACAGATAGTGATGGCTCTTAACAGATAACTACTTACTAGGAGCATGTCCATGGTGCCGATTTGAATTAGTCAATTAACTTAAGTTGCATGTTTTTGGATGGTGGGAGGAAACCGGGAAACCCACGTGAGCACAGGGAGAACGTGTAAACTCCGCACAGAAACGGCAGCTGGCTTGGTAAGGACTAGAACCAGTGACGTTCTTGCTGTGAGGCAACAGTGCTAACCACTGGGCCACTGTGTCACCCATCTAGGAAAGGAGGTGGAGTAGAAGTGGAAGGGGGGATTCTTCAAAACGAAGATGGCTGTTATATGGAACTTGGGGGTTTTATAGTGGCTTAGGAATCGTTTGATTGGTGAATGATAAATTGAATAATGCGGGGGCGGCTGCAAGCAATCATAATTAGTTTATAATTAAGCTTCACTTCAACACCAAAGGATTTGGTTGAAAAAGTATAGTTAAAGTTAATCTACAAAAACTCTGAATGACTCAAAAAGCATAAACAATCAAGTTTTAGTTAGTTTTGTTTGGGACGTTCATTGGACAGACGTTCATTGTAATTGCCAAGCTTAACTTTTCCAAAACAAAGCAAGTTGATCAACGTGTTCTTAGCACAAAGACTCAAGCTAAATGACATAGTGGGAGAGCAAAAGTAATAAAATATGAATGATGGAGATTCTGAGAAAAAATAATCTGATTGGTCAACACAACATGAAGTATGAAGAACAGGTCTTGAATTTGACATCTAATGAGCCAGAAGTCAAAAGGTTTAAGCTGACTTCTATCTCCAGGCTCTAACATAACGCTACGTCAACCAATGGAAGCGGATTCAGCCAGTTGTGCTCGCACTTTATCTGTGCTAGAGACCGAATGTGTTTTAAAAGCTGTTCTGCCTGTTTGTTGCTACAGTTTACCTGCTGCTGCGCTTGGCACGGGCTCGTGCGTAATAGGCTTCATAGGATTTGGGTTTCAACTCTAGTGCCTTGGAGGCAAACTCCTCCGCCATCCCAAAGTCCTGCAAGCAACAACATGACCAACAGTCATACACTGAGCCGTACATGATGTCAGAGGGAGCACACGCATACATGAGCATGCACACAAACACTGATACACATACTGTAGACTCTTAGATCACTCACACACTCATGTCGAACACATTTATATGAGGATGTGAACACTGATCAGTACAAAAAGAAACACAAACATCAACATATTTTGTGCAAATATGATAAACAAACATACGATCATGGAAATGCTTGTATATACATGTATAAAGTGGACAGACGCACAAGCAGATATATGCTATACAGGGACAGTGGGAAAATGCAATGTGATAGCTCAAACAGCTCTTCCTGAACTAAACCTAGCACCTTTAACCAATCCAGCAAATATCAGAAAACCTGATGATGAGCCAACAAATCCAACTGAAACGGGGATGAGTGCATGATGGGAGGAAAAACTGCAGCATGTGTGTAGGAAACTTTCCAGAGGGCTGATCCATCTACAGGATGGAGGTTTGAAAATCCAAACTCAAGCAGGAGGTGAGATCAAAATGAGAAATAATGTAGCCATAAAAGATAAAAACAATGGAAAGATCAAAATATTCCTTGATGCATAAAATATCATTGCTCTTCAACTGCTTTGGTCTTAAAGGGATAGCTTACTTTAGTCACCCTCATGCCATCCATACATTTACCGCCAACCCCGAAATTATTCCTACCGATGGCAAAATTTGACTTAAAGTTACATTTATTCAACCAGCAAGTTGTTTCAGAGTGAAAATAACTCAAACTTTAAAACAGAATTTGCCACTGGTATGAATAATTTTGGGCTTGACTGTACAAATTCTTCAGTAGGACATTAAAGACTTATAGCTAAAACCATGGTCCATGAGGATTCATAAAATGCATGTAACAGCACTTTGACAGTCAGAAAAATATATACAGGCAAAACATGAGCTGCATCCGAAATTGCATATTACACTAGTGTATGTGCACATATGAATTTCCATTTACTTCATAGACCAATAGAAAATAGAATAGAACAATAGAAAAGAATATTCCATATAGTGTGAATGTGAAAAGTATTAATGGAATTCAGATGTTCTAGATCCGCCATTTGTCCATATGACATGACCTACCTGCGTCGCTTCACTCGCATTCATCAATTTTCTTATTTGGCATCATGGGATAGTAAATGTCTATTGGATATTGGTTGGTCTGTTTTTCGAATACTATGAATTCAGAAATAATACTCAGCTCACCAACTGTGTTTGACATATTATATAGTAGGGAATTATGCGATTTTGGATGCAACAAAAGTAACACCCACGGTTCCTGATGATAATTTCAGCTCTTATGAAGTGAAATGATCAGATTGCGCAAGATAACCTCATAAGACATTCATCAGTGATTGTTCTGGTATACACTCACTTGTTTTCTGAATCAGCAAGGACCACGGTTTAAGCAGAAATCTTCATTAGTGTAATTAACAGTATAAAAAAGAGAAAGTCACCATGTACTGTACGTTGTGGACAGTGTTAGTAAATGTTCAGCAATTTCTTATTTGTGGGTAAACTATCTTTTAAATGTTTTTAAATTAAACTAAGAACACAGAACAAACACAAAATTAATGAGTGCAGTTTTTTGGGGTAGTTGCATTGGTGCTTGTAAATAGATTTACAGTACTGAACTGCTAAAAGTTAACAGCTATAGATTGGTGACATCTTAGTGTTGGAAAAAAGAATATATTTTTTATTATTTTTGTCTTTAAACCATTGTATTTGTATTGCTTTAAAGTGATATAATAACTAAACTTCTTCTCCTGAGTGTGATATGCCTATGATATTGCATAGTATTGAAGCATTTTTGCAGAAGTAGATGAAGCTAATAGAAATGCAAAGGCCTGAATGTCTAAAATTCACTTGAGGTCTGCAGCTAAACTTCCTGTGAGCAGAGATGGGCTGAAACTGAACACACAATATGTGCAGTTGAGAAGTCTTATGCTTTTAATGTTGTGCAGAGAATTTGTAGAAAAAGAGGATGCATGTATGTAAGAGGGTGCAATTATCAAAATAATTGACAAGTGACGAATTTCACTAAACTCCACCTGTTAATATCAGCAGTGTATAAATTCTTGAGTCAGGAAATGAAAATTGTTGCGAACCTCTTGAAGGTAACTTTTGCCTTGCATTGAGGATAACAGAATTCTGTGAATCATATTTGTAGCCAATAAATTACTAATATTTTTGACATTAAAGAAAACCTCTCCTGACCTTTTTTAATGAACATACATGGAATTGATTAGATATTCCAACATTAGGGTAGATAACATTTATTTAACGTGTAAAAAAAGTGTTAAGTCCAGCTTGATTTTTAAAATGTGTATAAATATTCTGCACTGTAAAAAATGCTGGGTTTCACAGTTACATCATGTTGTCGCAAGACAAATCAATTAAGTTAACTTAATAGTTTTTATACATTTAAGTGGATTAAACATGAAACAATAAAGTTGTCCCAAATAAAGACAAAAGAATTGTGTTGTTTTAACTCAATTTAAATAAGTAGTTTGAACAAGCAGCAAAAGTGATTTTTGAGTGTTTACCCTGAATGAGACATACCCTAAATACTGCCTCACATAAAATATTCTATGCTAATAAATCATTAAATAGACAATATTTGAAAAGACATTTGAAAAATTAACATTGAATTGAACATTTTAATTTAACGTTCTTGAATTATCAATGGAGGCAGTGATAAATTGCTTTATACCATATTCTCACTTAGTAGATAAAAACAAACACCTACAGTAAACTAAAATCTAATGCCAGGAATATGCAGTGCTCAAATGTGGTTAATGTTGTCAATCTCAGTGCTTGTTCGTAACGTCGCTGTAAGGGAAGATAGACAGGAGGAGGAGAGTTTTATGTAACAGTGCGCTATAGACTCACGTTCATTTTCCTCCGGCAGCGGGACAGGTTGAGCAGCAGGGACACTTTGAGCTCACGGAAGGTCTTCAGGTCCTCGGTAAAACCCTCTCGAGGAAACTTCTTCAGGGCGTACTGGTACCTCTGAGCAGCTTCTTTCACCTTTCCTTTCTGTGTCAGCAACACAATTTTACTTCTCAATCGATTTGTACAATACTGTATATGAGACCAGTGTTTTATGATGTCAAAAACATGGGTCAAAAAATATAGATTTTTCCTTTATGCCAAAAACCATTATAATATTAAGTAAACAATGTTCCATAAGAAAGTTTAAAGAGCCCCTATTATGAGTTTTTGACAATTACCTTCCATGCAGTGTGCAACGCAGCTCTAAGTGAATGAAAACATCCAGCTGAGGTTTAAATCTGAAAGTTCAGCTTGTTTAAAAATATAGATTTTGTAAGAAAAGATTCGACTCGAAGTTGTTTTTTGATTCATCATTCATTCGGATCTTTTGCCTGTTCGTATCGGCGTCGACACGAAACAATACCAAATATGAACTGCTGGATTCTGTAAAACGTGAACATTCCTTTCCCTTCAGACACTAGCGGAGTGTGAGGGATCATGGGATTGATCATGACGTGAAGATTACTATTACCTTTTATCTGTTATAGATCAGTGCTTGTAATGTATCTATCAGGTTAAATCTGTAAACCATACCACACCCAAAACCACGTTGAAAACGCAACGCCGCTTCTTCCTTTAGCGATTTAAATGTGTTTTGTGCTTGTGATCTCCTGCTGTTTTTTTCCACTATCAGCTGTTCCTCACACGTGCAACGATCAATTTTCAAAATACAGTAGTTCAACTTTTGCCACTGTATAGATTATTACTGAATGTGTGTTTCATTGTTATTACTTGGTGTTGTTGTTAAGAGTAGAGTAATCTGGTGTTTACTTGCATTGCTTTAATGCATTCCTGCATTGGGCTCACACATATACTCTGTGCTCTGGCTACTTCATAACCGTGCTGGGGTTTTCTCTCAATCTCGCCATGAACACAGTTGATCAATCACAGACTGGATCATTAGACCAATCAGCGCAGATTAGCATTGCGCTAAGGAGGGGTTTAGGAACAAATGAATCGCTGAAAAATTCATATGAGAGTCTTTATGCATATTATAAATTAGTTAAATGCATATTATAAGACAATGAAAGTGTTTTCTGACCTTGCATGTATATCAGCCTGTTGATGGAGACCCCCAAAACCAAAATATGACCTTTTACAATGCATAACAGGGGCTCTTTCATACATTTCCTATTGTGAACATATCATAACTCAATTATTATGTATTGCTAAGCACCTTATATAGACAACTTTAAATACAATTTTTTCAGTACTTAGATTTAGATATTCAATAATTGTATCACAGCCAATTTTGTCCTATCCTAACAAACCATACATCAATGGAAAGGTTATTTATTCAACTTTAAGATGATTTACAAAGCTTATTTTCCAAAAATGGAAAATTAAGTACCCTTATGAATAGTTTTTTGTGGTGCTGGGTCACATATGGTATGTTTAAAGGGGGACCTATTATGCAAAAATCACTTTTATAAGGGTTTGTGTGGCAACAGTGTGCGAACATAGCCACTCTCTAACAGTAAAAAAATAATTCATTCTGTTTTTTATAATCACATTTCCTAAAACAGGCTGCAGAAACAATTTGAATGACATTCTTCCTTTGTAAGTGTCATCAGAGGAGGAAAGCCCCGCCCATTAGTGACGATCTCTCCCTCATTAGCATAAACAGACCTGAGCTAGAAGCAGCCATCCACCATTAGAGTTTTCACCTGCTAAATATAATGTCATTGACTAAGAGACAATATAAATGTGGAATTAGGATGTACAAAGGGACCTTTTTCTGAGACACTTATCAAGACATTTTCAGTTTCTCACATGGAAAATGTTAGTCCTGTTTTGAATCTGCCACTATGCTAACAGATATGCAATTGTAGCTCCGCCCTCTTTTGAAAAGAGCACAATCTCATTTGAATTAAAAGCAACAGCCACCAAAACAGCACAATTAGTATCAAAGCCTAAAAGGGACCATTTCAAAGAGTTCTAAACAATTATACATGTGGTATTTTGAGCTGAAACTTCACATACACACTCTAGGGACCTCAGAGATTTATTTTACACCTTGTAAAAAGGGCCATAATGGGTCCCCTTTAATAAAACAATGCAGTATTGTCATAATTAGTGAACATTTTGTGAATAATATACATTTACATTTTTCTGACTCTACCTAAAAAAAGTCACTCACCTTGTAGAATCCATCACCTTCTTCTATGAGTTTGCTGAGCAGAACGATCATTATATCAGGTTTAGATGTGGCCATTGCCCATGTTGCAGGACCTACAGTAAGTGCAGAAAAGAAGCACAGCAAAGGGTCAACACACTGACGGATAGGGCACAAAGTAACTGCCTAATCTCTGAAGGACACAAAGAAACGAGCAGGCTGCCAGGATATCTTGCTTGAAAGGAGCCAAAGTCTACAAACAACTTCTGGATATCACAAAGCCACGGCAACACGCCAGACACACACACACAGAAAGATATAAAACAGAAAACACATCATGAGCAGCTTGGCTGTTTATACCTTGCCGAAATTGAAATCTGTTTATAAAAAAACAGTTCAAGACAAAAGTTAGTGAACTTGCAGTCTTCACGTTTGAGCTCTGGCTGGAGAAACTGAACTGAACATGTCATGTGGTTCTACTGGTTTGGACTGAATGTACGGTGGAGGGATGGCGGGAATAAAAGATTGATAGGGGTCTAGTAGAGCTATAGATTTCGCCATGGGCAGCCAGTTGCAGTGTGCAGGCAGGCGGTGATTTAGTGCAGTTCATGCAAGGTGCAGTTGAGGACCTGCTAATGAACACAGGATCAGTTACCAAACTGACAAAAAAAACAAAAAAAAAACAGTGGGGGAAAAGGTGCTGTTCACACAGAAGGTATTCTTGCATTGAAATATATACACAGTTTTATTATACATACCATACATTTTGTTGGCTGTAGAGTTCCTGGAGGGTCGCAGCTCTGCACAGTTTAGTTTCAACCCTAGTTAAATGCACCTGAACAAACTAATTGAGTCTTTCAGGTTTGCTTGAAACCTACAGGTGCAGTGCTCAGCATATATGAGTACACCCCATTTTGAAAATGAATATTTTTCTCCATTACTCAGTGAATATCTGTAATATATATCGGTGCATTTGAACAAAACAGATGTATTAAACAGCTATATTTATCCAAATAATATTTTAGTCACAGAACATCTTTAGAAATGGAAAGATAATACATTTAAATTCATGCAAAATATTGCAAAAACAAATTACAAACTACAACATTTCAACAAAATTGTATATATTTTTTGTTTCTCTTGATTTTTGCTACCATTATGGTAAGTTATTTTATTAGATTAGCTCCAGATTTGGCTTAAGTACTGACTAAACTAATATGTATGCCCAAAGATAATGCTGTAAAGCTTCCTATAGAAAATATTAATTTAAACGAGAGATTTGTGGGGGGTGTACTCATATATACTGAGCACTGTAAGTGTGCTGAAGAAGGGTTGGAAGTAAACTGTGCAGAGCTGCGGCCCTGCAGGAACTGGCTTTGACATCTGTGCTGTAGCGTATGCCCTATACAAAACAACTGAACTTCTTCTGCTTTTGAATTTGAATGTAATAATGTGCACCTTTTGTAAATGAACAATAATTATTGTGAAAATTGCTATACAAGTATATTTGAATGGAACTGAATTAAAAAAAAAAAACGCTTTCTTAAATAGATAGTGTGATAGTTTACCAAAAAAGACTGTCAACGACAATATGAGAGTGCAGTAGAACAGAATAATGTGGGTGTTCAGCATCCTGATATGTGAAACTAATGGCACAAGCAGCTGCACCAAAATACTGAAAAATGTCACATTCTGCACTTTTCTATAGCAAAAACAACCCACAAAATGCAGGTCTCTCAAAACAACTTTTTAAATTCTATTAACTTGACAATGAATCTTAAAACAATGCTAATGGCCCAAGATGCTGCAAAAATGCCAAAAAGCAAAGCAACACTGACAGGGATCAATGTTGCTACAACGTGAGGCATTAGTATGAGGCTACCAAAAATATCCAAAAAGCACCACAAACACTGAAAGATGTGCATTGTAACATCTCAAGATGAGTGTTTAACTTATTTTTACTATAGCAATTAATCAATATAGCAATTAAAATGCAACGATTGCTACATAATAAATTAATAAAACTTCACAATACAAAAGCAAAAATCCTAATTTGTGTTGTTGAACCTGAACGAAGGTCTCAGGAGATTAGAAAGACATAAGAGTGAATAATTAAAGGTGCTGTATGTAAGTTTTTAACTCTTCTAAAACATAAAAATACCATAATATGTTTGCAGATATTTAAGAAACATGCCAAGTGAACATTTGTGAACAGTGAATAGTTTATCTAAAAAGTCAGATATTCTGCTTTGAAAATGTCTGTCTTTGTTTAGGTTCTTTTAACCCGCCACTGCCAGTTTAACCAATTATATTTCAGCACCCTGGGTTGCCAGAACTGCATATTTAATTTATTCAGTTAGGAAGGCTCGCAACTGAAATGTGACCTCCAGTGGCCCCGAAATGAGATGCAGATTCAGAGTTCCACATGAGGTTATTAATTAGCATATAATATGAATATTAGGAATGTAAACATTAGGTGAGCATGTTACATTGTAAGCCCGTGTCCTAACAACACACCATGTGAAGAAATTTGCAGTGATAAGCAATTTGGCTGTTTGCACCAGACAAAACACGACAGAAATTTAAATACAGCCATTCAGAAACACAGAATATGCACTCACTGCACTCCAGTGAAATGGTAATGTTTATAATCTAATAGCCTACATATTAAACCTCTTTAACATTATTAAATGTACATGCTGAATCAGTCATTATATGACTCATTATATATGAGTCATTATATGAGTTTATTTTATTTTCAAGATCTGAGAAACTATCTGCTGCTGCTTTCAGTAGTATGGCATTCAAACTCACATTGTTAGCATTTCAGTTTATCCCCTTATGCAGCTGCAAGAAATCATTTCTAAAATATCAATTTGAGGTATTGGTTAGAACAAAAACTTTTTTATGGAAAATATTCCCTCTATCGCGTGCCATTGCTTTCATATAGAACACGACTTAAATCAGCCTTAAGGCTCGATAGTTAGGCTCGGTCCTTTTGGTCCTCAATCTGGCAACCTGCGCTTGTGTTTGTTTTGATTCAGGAATGCAATACCTAGTTCAACCATTGGGTGTCAAGCTTACATACTGCACTTTTAACAACAAAATGTTTGGGTAAGCGAACCCTTTAAAAATGCAATACAAATGGTTCAAGATGCTGATAAAACAGCCACTCTTGAGGAACGTTTTAAACTCTCTTTAACCTGACACAGCATATTAAAAATATGGTGCATCTTTAAAACAATCAGGTCACTGCAATGGTGCCTAATGCACGTTCACCAAGAGAAATAGTTACAAACAGTGCAAGAATACATTCTGTGTGAACACCCAGCAAAACATTCTGCAGCATCATGCAAAAAATTACCACCGGTCGTCCTACATGCAGTCATGCAAGCAAAAAAAGCAGACAAAATAAACCAAATGAGCCCATTTTTGACCATCAGATTTGTGCAGCAGTCCATAACAACACAAAATCCACCCATGTTTATGGCTCACAGCATCTCATCTCATCATTTTTGCGTAGTCAGTAATAGCAATAAACTGCGTTCACATTCAGGCACCCAAAACACACTATCAGACCCGACCAATGGAGAAAGGACCACACAGGTAACGAATGAAGGGACACAGTCAAAAAATGGCAGATGGGCCGCACAAAGCTCTGTTTTACCTCGGGCACGAGTAGGGAGTGTCTGACATCCTGGTTACGACAGGGGTCACGAGTGAAAGGGTGACAGGTTATTAGGAAGGGCATCCGTATCGGACAGGTAAGCAAAGGTTTATGAAAACAAGATACGGGGAGAGCAAGACAGAGTCAGAGGCGAGGGAAGAGAAACAGAGAGAGATTGATGGGTGAAAGGAAGAAGGAAGATCAGCTGTGAGAAGCCGTGGCAAGCAGCAACATTAGCAACAAAGCAACAAGACCGTCCTGATCAGCTGCAGATCAGCGGAGTCCAGTCAAGAACACATGAGAACGAGGGTTAGAGCAGGATGACTGAGGTCACAGGGAGGGTTATGAAGGAGAAACAGCTAAAGGTGAAGCTCATTTCATGTGATACATAATCAATTCCTGTAGTGCTTATGTTTCTAATAGAGTTTTCAAGGAGTATCCTTAGAATTTTTTTTTATGCTGCGTTCCATTCAAATGTTGATGTAAATAATGAAATACTCTTCTTTTTAGCTTTGTACTCATCCAGTTATTCCTGGAAAAACATCTAGTCTAGCTTGACTGTTTTAAACACTGATCATAATGCCGAGTTCAGACTGCACAATTTTAAAAGTAGTCGTGTCATGGATGTTTTCACACTGCATGACTATCTGGGGTAGCGTTTCGTCGCTGCTGTGTTTACACTGCAAGATGGATCGGCGACAGGGTTTTTCACACTGCATGACTTTACAGTAGAAGAATCACAGACAACTTTTTCCACTCCAAACTTCGTCTCAACCAAACACACGCGAGAAGTGACATGGAAACAACACAAGGTCATGTAGTATATCTGTTGTTATAAACTACATACTGAGAAAGAAGCCTTTAGTGGGGTGGAAAATGTACATATTTGCTCACCTGGCATTTAAATAGAATTAGCAATTTCTCCTCATTTTTTTTTCTTTTTGGACCCGGTTGTGGTATTGCTCAGACACGTCAAACAGACATGGGTGCTCCTGCCAAATTTCTAGTAGTTTTCCCCCATTTCTTGGGTCCAAATAAACTGAAAATGAGCACTTTTAACTTCTCCCCCAGCCTCCTGCTGGCCTGCAGATACCCACACTAGTGGATGCTGCTCTCTCATTGGCTGTTGGTAATCGCCCATGTTATTTTCAATCAGAACACATTTCATACAGCATGATTTGAATCGCTGACAGCTCCAGATATTTAGCATGCCAAATATCTGACGGGTGTCGGCGGCTCATCAGCGATTCTCATAGATCGTGACTTTGGTTGTTCACACTGTGTGATTGTCACTCACGTGAACAAGCACTGATTTGCCTGTGATTTCAGGCATTTGTCAGCAATTTCTCAAAACATGTTGGTGAGTCAAAATCGGGGCTAAAATCATGTAGTCTGAACTCAGCATAAGACACATTATCTAATCCAAAACAGAGAAATAAGCTCCGAAACATTAGAAATCATTTCTCAAAAATATTGTAAATATTATTTATTTGCAGAAATGTTTTTATTTAAACATTTTAAAATATATTCATTCAAATAGAACGGTTATTGTGATTTGTAATAGTATGTCATAATATTACTGTTACCTTTACTTTATTTTATGTTAATATTCAATTAATAATTAAAAAAAATATATCTTATGTAAAATGTAAAAAAGAAATCTCTTAAAAATCTTATCTAACCAAAAATATATAGAATAATAATAATAATAATAAAAATAAATAATAATAATAATAACAACAACACTACTCAAACCTACTTCTTTGCTTTCATCCAAGCTCCAAATTTATGTAAATATAAAAAATAGCAAAACATTTTCTGAATTAAACAGCATTTCCATCTCATGTCTAACCAAAACTAGCAAAAGAAACAGTAGTAGTCACTCAGAAGTCTCCGATTAACTTACTTTTGCTTTGGCATTTCAAAGTGACCCAAACAATTTTTTATTTTTATTCCCAGAGCAAATTATTCAGTGAGAATGTTTTCAACTTGTCAGTTGGGTTCAAAGTGGCACTTTATTAAATTTTTTTCAAGTAGGGTAAGCTAGTGAATCCAGCTATCCAAGTGAAATGAATTACAGCACTACAAGCCCAAAGTAGTAAACACCTTATTAAATGATTGATTTCTTAACAGGTAAACAAACAGTGAATTTTAGTGTGCATACATACTCAAAAGATTTTCCCATCTAGAGAGCTGGTGATTCTGACTTTTGAGTTGAATGGAGCACAGCATTACAACCCTAGCTCAGCAAATACCCAAACATGTAAGCCGATAATGGTTTAGCATTAACAATTTCAGTAAGAAGACCCATTTCCATTAAAGCCTACCTATCTTTGCACCCTTCTTGAGCAGTGCCACCACCACTGACGTGTTCCTGCATCCAACCGCTCGATCTAGTGGACGCATGCCGCTGTAATCCACATGCTCGATCATCGCACCATGATCCACCAGAAACTGCACCTGGAACCATATTAAACAGCCCATTTTTAGGTGAACACACTTTTAAATTGAATATATCCATTCTATGATGGTCGACTAGAACAAAACTAACCACTTCAGAGTCTCCGTAAAATGCAGCAAGATCCAGTGGAGTGCGGCCGCTCTTGTCTGCATGGGCCGTTGCTGCACCTCTCTCTACCAGAGCACGAACCAATGGAAGGTGTCCTTTAAGACAGGCCCAGCTCAGCGCTGTCAGACCCTCCTTGTCCATTAGAGACAATGATGCACCTGTGGAAGAAGTTGCAAAGAAGTCAGAAAGTTAGAGAGGTTTTGTTATTATTATGCTTTTTCTGATATTACTTTCACGTAGTGTGCACTATAATGGTTTGCAAGGGTGTAGGTTTGCTCTTGACATTGATTGGTATGGGTTATCCAACAACCCATATACCCACCCCCCAATGCTTCCCAAGAATGTATATCATTTTTTTTTTTTTGCTACTATTAATTATATAACTGGAGCATAATTATAGAACATTAATGCTACTAAAATATATTATTATTTACTCCTCTCTTCGTACAATTTATTAAGTTAAATGAAATACTGTAATATTAAAGGAATGTTCATAAATTGATAAACAGAGAGCTTAATAAGAACTTCCTTTTATTTTTGCCATAGTGCAAACGAAACATCTCATCTATCTGTATTAATAAAAAAAAAAATGGAGCACAGGCTGTAGTTTTTCTGACAAATTGTTTCAACCGAAATTCGACATGCTAACTTGTCGAATTGTCGTGCAATCTTGATCCTGGAGGGCCGGTGTCCCTGCAGACTTTTGCTCCAACACTAGTCAAACACACCTGAGCACACTAATCGGTGTCTTCAAGATCACTAGAAAGCTGCAGGCAGGTGTGTTTGATTAGGGTTGGAGCAAAAGTCTGCAGGGACACCGGCCCTTCAGGATCAAGTTTGCCCATCCCTGCGTTAGACTGTGTGTTAAAGCGGGAAAAAACATGAGCATTAATGGCATTATCATGATGGACTCATTCAGTAGCGAACTTGAGTTTATGTGACTGCTGCCATCCTCACTTATGCGTCACACACCTTAAAATTCCCCTGCAGTTTTGGCAAGTGGTATTAACTGCAGAGTCACATGGGCAGAGCTGAACTCCAGCAAGGGGGAGCTTGAGCTCCAGCTCTTCTTCCACAAGTGATGTCACTGGGGGTTGGGGTTAGGAGCAGGGTAGGTGTACGCATTAAAACAGCTTATAGGAGGAGGAGCTGGAGCTCAGGCTCCCCCTCATTAGAGGTGAGCTCCACTCAAGTAGGTATGCAGTGAGCAGTGAGTTTTGGTGCTGCTTGTATCTGAACACAGTTACAGCCTCGTACCCTCCGTCCATGCTAAATCTACACCCCTGACTGTTTGTAAATAATTTTCTGCAAGGTTTCAAAGATCAGAGAGCAGATAAATGGAGATACTGTCTTCCCTTTCAAAAACAAGATGAATTTGTTTATTATTGTGAATAGCTTCTTTCACACATACAACCTTTTCCGGAAAATTACTGTTAAATTGACTTAGAGATCAATTACCCTAGTTTCAGCAATTTTCCTGAATGAGAAGTATGACGATATTGGCGGTATGATCATGTACAAGATGTGGAAACATATGAAACCATCAACAAAAATACTGGCCCCCTTCAAGTTTACCAATACTAGCAAAGCCCTTTAGAGGTCATTTCTGGTTAATGTTATATAACAGATTCAGAATTTACTGGTATGTTGGAAGGGATGTGTGAATGGTGCATTTCTGAAAAAATATTCAGCTACTTCATTTGGTGTATTATTTGCGAACTTGGGCTTAAATTGTTATGATATAACTGACATCATTAATACTGCTCTTATCACTGTGTTCACACATGCACAGTAAGCATCAAGAGCTGAAATTCAGATATGAATTTGATAGGATTCTGAAACATGCTAGATAAGTGGTAGACCAATCCCAAAAGGCTAGGCCATCTGACCAATCAGAACAGAGAAGTGCTTTGTTGTCCTCAGGTGGATGTAAATCTTTTGCAGGAGACGTCCAAAAGCATAATTAGGAACCCTGAAGATAGCATAACTGACTGAGCAGACCAGCAGTACCTTGAGCCAGCAGGAACTCTGCAGTACCCAGATGTCCTTCAGAAGCAGCCATCATTAGAGGAGTACGCCCTTGTTTATCAGCCATGTTGACGTCAGCGCCATGATTTAGCAGCAGATCCACTATCTGCAAAAGCAATTCCAACATCTCAGACTGAAACATTTGCAAAATACAAATCTTCAAAGTGAAAATGCAGCAGTAGGAGGCGCTGACCTGCCAGTGTCCTTGCCGAACGGCGCTGAAGAGTGGCACAATGCCCCTGCGGTTGGGCTGAGCCACAGCGGCCCCTTGCTCCAGTAGAAGACGACACACATCCAGCTTCCCCCGACCTGCTGCTGCTGTCAGAGCTGACGTACAGATAAACAGAGTCTCTTAAGTGAGTAATCTCTGCACTCATAGATTTAAATGGAGTATACAGTATGTAGTGCTGTACCTGTTTCACCCCATAATGTATCAAAGTTGTTTATTTGAGCTCGTTCCTCCTCTTCCTCATCTTTCTCAGGCAGGTCAAGTAGGTATGATACAATCTGTTAATGAAAAAAAAAAAAAGTGTCAGCAAGCTACAGTATAAACAATTTTGGGATAGTTCAGTCGATCTGGTGAACCTGTTTACCTAGTTGATTATAAAGAACTGGTTCAAAACAATGATTTTGTGTAGACTAGAAATCCCTTTGGACTGTTTAAATTACAGCTAATAGTAGTGTGCGAATTATACATTGCCTATTTGAGGGTCAGCTTTAGTCAGGGGTGTCCAAACTCGGTCCTGGAGGGCCAGTGTCCTGGAGAGTTTAACTCCAACCCTAATCAAACACACCTGACCTAGCTAATCAAGCTCTTACTAGATATACTAGAAACTTCCTGGCAGGTGCGTTGAAGCAAGTTGCAACTAAACTTAGCAGGACACTAGCTGTCCAGGACCAAGTTTGGACACCACTGGCTTCAATGAACTTATTGAAGTTTTCAGTGTTTTAGGAATAATGATTGGATTTGGATTAATCTCTGATGGGCTGTTTCAACACATTTTAACACACAGTTCTCAAAGATTACTTTTTTTTTGTTATTTAATATCATGGTGGTGCAGTGGGTAGCACAATCGCCTCACAGCAAGAAGGTTCGCTGGTTCGAGCCCCGGCTGGGTCAGTTGGCATTTCTGTGTGGAGTTTGTATGTTCTCCCCATGTTTGCGTGCGTTTCCTCCGGGTGCTCCGGTTTCCCCCACAAGTCCAAAGACATGCACTATAGGTGAATTGGGTAAACTAAATTGTCCATAGTGTATGTGCATGAATGAGTGTGTATAAATGTTTCCCAGTGATGGGTTGCAGCTGGAAGGGCATCTGCTGCGTAAAACATATAATGATGAATGAATGAATAATGCCAAATTTTGCTGAACGGTGACAAGTTTGCATCCCTGCATCAATATGGATGATAGCATCTATTAAAAATACACACTATAAGTGTAATTTCACTTTACGTTTAGATTATGTGTAGATACAAAAACTTATTTTACAAAAACGTGTCTTTTGAAGACTTACAGTGTTTGTCGTTTGGCTGGATCTGTTGGTTTCATACAATTGACTGAATATATTTTGACAATCATATAAATCATTACAGGGGAAGTCAAATTTACATTTATGTTACTCAAGCCTGGTTTATACTCGACGCGTCCGCTAGTTCGCTTAATTGCGCCCGGCGAATGTGACGTCGTCGCTGTGTTTGCGAAAGTTCGCTTTGAGTGCGCGCGACATGATTTCGGCCGGTGGAGCGATAAATAATTTTTTTTAAACTCGAGTAAACAGTGTGCACGGCGCCGCTTTTGATTTGATTTGAATATGAACCACTTTGAATAGATTTTCTGAAACAGGTATGCCTGTACAAACATCTTTATGATCCGTGATGATCATAGAGATAACCAGATGATCAATAATTCTTGGCTAGAAACTGCAACAGCCGTGGAAAAGGAGGAAAGTTTTTGTTAAAAGTTTTGGAAAAACCTGAGAGAACATTTTGTTAAAGCCAAAAGAGGCCATGGCAAAAGTGGAAACCCAGGTACACAATTACAGAAATATGTTTTTCCACCAGTCATAGGTTTAACACTGACACAATTTTGAATTTAAAACAATTTAATAGTTACAAAACTAAAATGAAGGAACAAATAATTTCTTTGATAACTAAAATAGGAATATTTGAACCTATCGGTTTGCAATATACTGATGCTCTGTTTTTCTAGGCTTTACTGATAATGGTCAGGAATGTCGGACCATTATTGCGTTTTTAGTATAGTACAGAAGTATAGTACAGAAACTAGCCAGACAATAATGTGTGAATTGTGGAGTGAGCTAAATTTAAAAAAAAACATCTGTATTTTTTAGTAAGTGTACTTTTTTTTTGCTTTTATTCTTGCCATAATAAAAAATATATTTGTAGAGTAACCCATGTTCTCTTATCATTAACATTTTAATAAACTCTAATAGGTAAAACTGTCAGAGATAAACAACAAAAGCAAGTGATGCATCAAAGTTTGATTTTAAAAAATCTTGAATGGTTATAAAAAATCCTTATAATCATTAAAATAATTTATAAAATACTAAAAATAATTAGTTAAAAAATCTTGAATGATATTAATATGAAGTAGTTCCGGAATCTTTCTACTTCTCTGTTTATCCGTCTGACTTTACGGTCAGTTTCTTTTGACCGCCCCCTGTCGTATAAAAGAATATCACAACAGCAAACGCTGCAAGTATAAAAGCCTCGTCCCCTTTGCGAGGTGCGCGCGCAGTCAGCGGAGGTGCGCGATGCGGCACCAGGCAAAAGTATAAATCCAGCTTCACTCGCTTTCCTTCGGCTTCTTCCCTGCTTTATTAGGGATCACCACAGAGGAATGAATCGCCAATTACTTTGGCACATGTTTTACACAGTGAATGCCCTTCCAGCTGCAATCCAGCACAGAGAGTACAACCCACAGTGCTGGGAAACACCCATACACTCTCACATTCATACACTACAGACAATTTAGTTTATCCAATTCGCTTATACAACACGTCTTTACACTGTGGGGAAACCGGAGCACCGGGAGGAAACCCATGCCGAAACGGGGAGAACATGCATATTTCACACAGAAATGCTAACTATTCCAGCAGGGACTCAAACCAGCAACCTTCTTGCTGTAAGGCAACCTTGCTAACCACTTATCCACATATATATTTAGATTAGCTTATTAATATTTAAGATATAGATACATGCAAAATGTTTTCCACTATTCACAGGGCACTATTTTCAATGTTTTGCATGGGGGATCAAGAATTAATTAAAAGGATCAACCCCCTACTCTAGATAATAGCCATATTTATAATGTTCATTTTTAATGTACAGACTAATTGTTTCAATTCATAAGACCTTTAAGTGTGTCCCAGAGCCAAAGGTATTCACTTAGTCTTGTCTTTGTATGCTTTTTTTGACCTGATAACTGTTGACTTGCATTTTAAGAATCACCGGTTTTCCCAAAGCATCTTCTGAATCAACTAAAGAAAAAGGGCACCTACATATTGGACGGCCTGTTAAATAACAGCAGTTTTACATTATTGGATGAACTATCACTTCATTTACTCACCTCAGTATAGCCCATACTAGCGGCTGCTATGAGGGCCTGTTGTATTGCATGACTCTTGCTGAAGGATCCGACTTGTCCCTCTGTATTCCACTCACACTGGACTAAATACTTCACCACCTCCAGATGACCTCGCAGAGCAGCGTGAACAAGTGCACACTGACCGTTTTTATCCAGATGATCCACCTGAACAGAAATACACAGAAGAGAAACAGAAATAAAGCTTCAGTGGCTGATAACCATTATAATGTGTTCTTATTGGTTATCACTGACCTTTGCTTTCTTGCTGCAGAGAGTGGTAACGATGGACAGGTGACCTGCGGCAGCTGCATAGCCGAGAGGAGTGAGTCCGCTCTCTGAAACACCATCTACATCGGCCCCAAACTCCAACAGCAGAGCCGCAGTCTCCAGGTAGCCCAGGTGAGCATGAACGCACAGGATGGGTGCATTATTCAACACCTCTGTGCGGTAGTTCACATTAGCTCCGCCCATAATCAGCAGACGAGACACCTGGAGGAGGAGAAAACAGGGAGGAGCTAAAATAAAACCATAGCTGAGTCTGAAACTACTCCCTACCCACTACATCTGCTTGTTAAGTCGTGACATATCGGTGACGTATGAAATACTGTTTCTGGGTCCAAGCCGCTACTCATTTAAATCGAGAAAATATTAGTTTATGGTCATTGCGATTGTAATTTTCGAAAGTATTACATCGCTTTGTAAACGTTTATTATTACCATTTGTTGAGTCTCCCCATACAGTTTGATATAGCACTTGGACCCGGAAGCCAATTCGCGTGACGTCACACTTAACAACTATATAGTGCACTATATCTGGTGTCTGCCATTTTAAAGTGATGTTCAAATTCAGAGTCAATGACTTCTCCTACATTCATTCACTACGTTTTATCTACAATGCACTCTGATTTCGATTGTACATTTGATGTACACTCTTTAAAGCAGTGTTTCCCAAAGTCCACTTCAAAAGCAGAAGAAGAATGGCAAATTTCATTCATAATTTCAGTCAGGATTGCCTCTGAAGTTAACACAAATAATAAATAACCTATGTTCATACACATTATACAGTGGACTTTAAATTCTGATCTGATAGCCTTAAAACTACACCAGATGCTGTGGGTTTGTGCCTTAATCAGGATGGGCATAGGTATATTGTGTTTCTCTACTGTTTATCTTAAAACCAAGCATACAATTTAAGATGGGAAAGTTTAAATCTGGCTAGCGCACTTTAACTTTATGTCCCATAATGTTTAGGAATTCTGTTTGCTCAAGCCCATATGGGTTAAACACAAGACGCACATGTGGGTGTCTGAAGCTAATTACATTTATTAAAAGATAACATACATAGAAAGCATATTAAATGCAAGTAAAATGTCTACTTCAATGTTTCAAATAAGATTTTTGAAAATAAAATGTCAAAATATGGCAAAGTGGTAATATGGGAAAACATAAAGAATTAAAATTACATGGGGTTTGCACAGAGATCCTTTAAAAAAAAGTCTAATCTGGTTTTAAATACCTTGACATTGGGAGTGTAGAGGTTTCTTAATGAAGCCAAAGCTGTGGAGAGGCCTTCTGTACTGTAGGAAACCCACAACCCCTGCAGCACTGAGGAGGAAACCCCAACCTTCTTACTCAAGCCCTGCATTCAAGAGACATTGAAGTTAATAATTCAAAATAAAAAACAAACATGGCAATATATTTCTAGTAATATAATATAAATAGTTTTTTGATAAACATTTGTTTACTGCTGCACACAGCTTGACACAAAGTTTAGCAAAGTTCAAAACAGGTACAGGTTGTTTTGTTGATCTAACCTTAAAGATGTGAGCTTTGAGAATGTGGTGGCCAAGTTCAAGGGTCTGTTGTCGATTAAGCTTGCTGTCTTGCCGTGAAAACCAGAATGCAAGCAGTGTGTGGCCACTCCTAAAGAATCAAGGGGAAAGATGCAGGTATAAGCAGTGGATTAAAGAGGCTTTAGTAAGATTTCCTATGTTCATTTTGTCATTTTCATTTCCTATTACACTGTGGCATATTTTGGAGTGTAACACAATATTCAACAAGACAAAATGTGGAACAGGAAACCATGAAATAGCATTTTGATGAGATATTCGACAAACAAACATTCTCACCTGGGGTCACAGAGAAACTTGGTCTTCTCTCCATCCTCTCTCCATATGAGCCACTCTCGGAAAGAGGGGTGGATGAACATGCGGGTTCCATCACGTCTTTTCACCAGGAATGGCGACAGAAGCTCAGATCTCTGCTGGAAATCCTCCCAGTCCATGGATGCTCCACGCATCATACCAGCGTTCACGGCGCCACAGGCCTGCTCATCGGTTAATGGGTGCAGAGAAGCTACGGCCACATTCAGCAGTGGAAGAACACGCTCGAATGATGACTGAGTTGGGAAACGCATGTTCAGCTGCAGCAGGTAGACCTCAGCCAGATTCACTGGAACCACCTAAACAAAAACATCGGTGTTACAAAATAAATAAATCTATGCCAAAAGCTTATTCACTATATGCCATCTAAAATGATTTTTTTTGCTTCATTGCTTTATGACTTTGTTGAGCCCTGACCTTGTAGCTAGAGCTTTTAAGTACGAGATAACCCTTCTCAATGAGGTCCAGCGTGAGCTTCAGGTACAGGTAGGAGCCCCGGCTCAGACTCTTGAGATGAGCGCTGAGTTTTGTGAAGGCTGTGTTGTCCAGCTTGCCATTGAGTGCCACATTGTTCTGAATCTCCTGGCTGGCATGAAGCCGGTGAAGGATGTAGCCTTGCAGGTCAGAGTCAATTGCATCACTTTCCTCCAGACGATCCAAAGAGATACGGTGGAATGGCAATGGACGAGTCACATCCTGAGAACAAAAGAAAAAAGAATACATTTGAGTTAAATGGATGGATAGATGGATGGATGGAGTAATGGGAGGGTGGATGGATGAACACATAAAGGAAATAATAGTTGGATACATGAATGGTTAAAGGGAGAGATAGGGGCTTAATAGAGGGAATGAGGGAAAGATGGAATAATAGCATTGGATGAGGGAACGAATGTAGTGATGGATAGATAGAGGAATGGAGAAATGGAGATGGAATATGGGGAGATGGACAGATGGATTGGTGGACAATCAAAAATAAATAGAATGAGAAAAATGAATGTTGAATAGTAAGAATGGGTGGAGGGGTGGCTGAATAAATCTACGGAAAGATAGGTGGAGAGTTTGATGGATAGATGGATGAAGGAATGGAGGGAGAGATGGATAGAAATGGATGGGGGGATGGTTGTATAGAGGGATTGAGAAAGGGATGGAAAAATGGGGAGATGGATGAAAGAATGAGGTAGATGGGGAAGGATGGATGGATAGATGGTTGGTTGGATGGGTGGGTGGATGAAGAAACAGTCAAATAAATGAATGCCAATGGACAGAGGTGTGGAAAGAGGCGAATGGAAGGAGTGTATATGGATGGAAAATAAATAAAGGCATTGAGATGAAGGGATGGATGGGTGGAATACAGACCTGTAATGTTGTTCTGACAGTGACCACTAGTTTAAGCCAGGGAGGAAACCGCTCAATAGTTTTGCACAGGAAAGAAACAATGGTTTCTCCATAATCCGGTTTATGGAACTCCGCCTCATTCAACCCGTCAATCAAGATGATCAGATTATCCTCACAGGCAATTTTCCTCTCTGTAAGTAATGCAAGTTCCATCCATATATGTTAGTATTCACATAAAGTATGAACCCAAAATCCATAAACATCAGTATACTTGAGCATGTACAGTATAATCAGGTTTTTATTTTACCTCGATGCAGGATCTCCAGAGGCTCCAGTAGGCCCCTACGAAAGGCATTGAAAGGGTCCTGGACGCAGGCGCGCAGGCTCAGTGTGCTTTGAAGGTGTGGCTGGCGGAGCAGAAGATCTCTGTAGGCCTGCATCTGAGGAGCCCTGCACAACAACGCTGCCACATTGTGTACAAACTCCGGCACCAGGCATGTGTATGCATTGTCTGACTGACAGTAATGGTACGCCACCACCTACAGCAGGAAGAAGAAACACATGAGTTTGAGTAGAGTAGAGCCGTTTTAAATTGGCTTACCTACACTTATTGAATTTAATAGGCAAAATAATTTTCCAAGTGTGTCAATATTTCCATTACTAAATTATACTCAAAGTTTAGGGATGAAAAACCATTTCTTATTTCTTTTTTTTTTTCACTAGTAAAGCCAAAATAGAAAAATTAACTTCAATACTGCAACACTGTTCCAGAACTATTCCATACAACAGATTGTTTGTTAAATGTACAATATATGTAAATATGTATATTAATATTAATTAATGTATATTAGTATATATACAGTGCATTTAGAAAGTATGTATAGCGCTTGACTTTTTTTTTATGTTACAGCCTTATTCCAAAATGGATTAAATTCATTTATTTCCTCAAAATTCTACACACCATACCCCATAATGACAATGTGAAAAAGGATTTTTTTAAATTGTTGCAAATTTATTAAAAATAAGAACCTGAAAAATCACATGTACATAAGTATTCACAGCCTTTGCTCAATACTTTGTTGATGCACCTTTGGCAGCAATTACAGCCTTGTCTTTTTGAATATGATGCCACAAGCTTGGCACACCCGTCTTTGGGAATTTTTGCCCATTCCTCTTTGCAGTACCTCATCAGGTTGGATGGGAAGCGACGGTGTGCAGCCATTTTCAGATCTCGCCAGAGATGTTCAATAGGATTTAGGTCTGGGCTCTGGCTGGGCCACTCAAGGACATTCACCGAGTTGTTGCGAAGCCACTCCATTGATATTTTGGCGGTGTGCTTTGGGTCACTGTCCTGCTGGAAGATGAACCATCGCCCCAGTCTAAGGTCAAGAGCACTCTGAAGCAGGTTTTCATTCAGGATGTCTCTGTACATTGCTGCAGTCATCTTTCCCTCTATCCTGACTAGTCTTCAAGTTCCTGCTGCTGAAAAACATCCCCACAGCATGATGCTGTCACCACCATGCTTCACTGTAGGGACGGTATTAGCCTGGTGATGACCGGTGCCTGGTTTTCTCCAAACGTAACGCCTGGCATTCACTGCAAAGAGTTCAGTTTTAGTCTCATTAGACCAGAGAATTTTGTTTCTTATGGTCTGAGAGTCCTTCAGATGCCTTTTGGCAAGTTCCAGGCAGGGAGTGGCTTCAGTCTGGCCACTCTACCATACAGGCCTGATCGGTGGATTGCTGCACAGATGGTTGTCCTTCTGTAAGATTCTCCTCTCTCCACAGAAGAACACTGGAGCTCAGACAGAGTGACCATCGGGTTATTGATCACCTCACTGACTAAGGCCCTTCTCCCCCGATCACTCAGCTTTAGACCTAGGAAGAGTCCTGGTGGTTCCTAACATCTTCCACTTACAGATGATGGAGGCCACTGTGCTCAATTAAACTTTCAGAGCAGCAGAAAATTTTCTGTAACTTTCCCCAGCCTTTTTACCTCGAGACAATCCTGTCTCAGAGGTCTACAGACAATTCCTTTGTCTTCATGCTTGGTTTGTGCTTTGACATGCACTGTCAACCCTGAGACCTTATATAGACAGGTGTTTGCCTTTTCAAATCATGTCCAATCAACTGAATTTACCAAAGGTGAACTCCAATGAAGCTGCTGAAACATCTCAAGAATGATCAGTGGAAACAGAATACAGTGTATCAGTTTAGAGCTTCACGGCAAAGGCTGTGAATACTTCTGTACATGTGATTTTTTTTTAAGGTTTTTTATTTTGAATAAATTTTCAACAATTTTTAATAAATCTTTTTTCACATTGTCATTATGGGGTATTGTGTGTAGAATTATGAGGAAATAAATTAATTTAATCCATTTTGGAATAAGGCTGTAACATTAAAAGTGAAAAAAGTGAAGCGCTATGAATACTTTCCGGATGCACTGTACACTATAAATGCATTAAAATGAACAAAAGTGACATTTATAATGCCAGAAAAAAACTTGTAATGGCATGTGAGGACAAGATTTATACAGGCAAATGCCACTTTCATAAGTCTACATGAATTATTATCATTAAAATATTAGGCATATCTACTGAATATACAGCAAACAGCTCACTGATAAATTTAACATAATAAAGCTAAATCTGCACTAAATGTATTTTTAGACAAAAGAAAACACAAAAAAATTTCCAATCTCCAGTATCTAGTGCAGAAACTGTTCAAAAACACAATGAATATTAAATCTAGAGTAAGATTCAAAGCTCAGGAGTTTCGATGTGATGAAGGGGTTTTGCATAAAACATCATCGAGTTTGAGTGCATCGATGGCCTTATTCCAATACTCTAAAACTGCTGCTTCCTTGGATTTACTTCGCCTGTGTGCATGTGTGTGTGTGTTTCAAAGCTTGTATCATTAGCGATGCAGAGCTCTGAGTATATCTAATGGCTGTGCTGGGAGACTCTGTGCATATAAATATTTGATAAGGCAACAGAGCCGCAATAAACCTTTGTGCTTAAAAGAATAGAGAGAAGAGGAAAGCGCAGATAGAGAGAGAGAGACAGGGGAGAAAATTAATAAAAGAAGAAGGAGACAAAGCAAGAAACAGGGAGACAGAGATAATAAATCAATGGAAGAGGAGAGCAGAGGAGAGAGAGAGACTGAATGGCAGGCTGGTCTATTGCCTGCTGTGTGGATATGAGTTGGCACCTGAGCAGCCAGTCTTCTGAGCGCCTCCTCTTGGCGTCTCCTCATCTCTGGTGTTCCAGGGCAGCTGCTTCCTCCAACCAGAGTGCCATGAGCTGACTGAGGCTGACTCAATGGTAGTGTGTCTCCATCTGACAGAAAAAACAAAGCAAAAATGTTATTAACTGAAACAAAACGCCTTTCTAGTTTTTTTGACAAAATTTGAAAGTTGAGATATCATCTATTCACATTTATGTCAACATAACCTGTAGTGTGTTAAAGGGTCAGTTTACCCAAAAATGAAGTTTCTGTCATCATTTACCCTTCCTTGACCTGTTCAAAACCTTTATGTGTTTCCTTTTTTTCTGTTGAACACAAAAGTATTCCATCTCCAGTATTTGTTTTTCTTACTGTGGAAGTTGATGGTTACAGGTTTCCAACAGTCATCAAAATATCTTCTTTTGTGTTCAACAGAAGAAGAAAAACACTCATGGAAGAAAAAATAGTGAGTAAATTAAAAATTTCAGGTAAACTATCCCTTTAAGTTATATTTGTCATCAACACAGGTCTTATCATACAGTAAATATATGTTGTATGATGCCTGTTGTTGTTGAAGATGATTATGCTTATTTTTATTTTGTAAAAATTGTATCTTGAAGGTCAAAGACAAAAGGGGTGGTTTCAAGCATCCAAACAAATTTCCCCCATTCTCCAATTGAATGTCTTATCTGAGCTGAAAGTAATATCTAGACTATCACATTTTTACTGTGATTTAGACCAGATGTTCATAAAGATGTCAATTATTTTAACTAGTTTAATTATTTGAATTATTTTTAAAGGTGTCGTTTTTATTTCAGTTTACATACCAAAAGAAATAGTCAGGCATATTTAAGAGAAGAATTATTTGATGACAAAGACACAATTGAAAGAATTTTGAATCCTCAAAATATTCATTCATCTTTATAATTCACTCTTATGCTTCAAACCACAAAGTTTTAACATTTTGCCAGCAATATGTTTTTAATATTTTAAAATGTTATTAAATTTAGTATAAATTTTACTTTAATATAATAATAAGCAGAGATCACGATGAATAGAGATCAGAGATTCATTTGACATTGCCGTTTGACTTGACATTGGTTCATTGTTTAATCCATACTTTGACATTTTATTTTTGTAAGTTATTTGAAAAGTGATTGAATTAAATTACTGTTATATAAATTGTAAACATTTTAAAAATACATAATTTTACAAATATACAGATAATGTACACTTACTGTACATGTATTTAGATGTACAAATTCATATTAAAATACACTTTAAAACATAAAACATATATATAGAACAGTTATTTCAGATTTGATTTTTGGTTATTTTTAAGAACATTTCTGTTTAAAAAACAACCATAATTATTATGTTATTCAATGAATTAGCTAACTATTTATCCAAATACAGTACCTCTAGAGCAAGGCTTAAGTAACTACTTTTATGTTTTTAAATGATTAAAATGTTTATCTCTGTTGGGCACTTGACAAGTGACATGAGGAGAATTACTTCAGCTGTAGTATAAGTAACTTATAGTTCTTCCACAGACAAAAAAAAAAAAAAACCTGCATACAGGTTTAAGATCATAACTAGATGATCATTAAAAACAACAGAACTAAACATCTGTGTATGTTCATGTTTTTGTCTGATAAGTGATGTACAAGCAAATCCACTCACGTTTTGGTGAAGCGTGTGGACTGTCAGAGGTGATCTGTCTCATGCGGTTACCGTGGCAGCTGAGAGCTACCAAGCGAGAGATGATGGCCGTCTTGCCGAAACCTACGTTGCCCACAATAACGACACCTTGACTGGTGGTGGACTCACTGCTGCGGAGACACACGTCGACCTCTTGGAACAGCCACTCTCGACCGGTGAAAACTGCCTCGGGTGTCAAACTGGGCACTTCGAAGAGAAGCGGCTTCAGGGCGATGTCCGGCGGCCGGTATGGAGCAAAGCGCACTGCAGGAGGGGAAACAATGACCAATACTGTCATGAAAACAGGTTTATATTGCACAATATTCACAAAAATAACCCTTTAAAATGTTCATTTTAAATACACACATGCATGCATGTGTTTGAAAAAAAGTTTATTTATATTTAGATATAAAATATATATGATAGAAAATCCATACAAATTTAAATATTTAAATATGTGTGTGTATTACATATACATTATATATATACATCATATATGTGATATTTTACATATATATATTTTATCTTTGCCATGATGACAGTAAATAATATTTTACTAGGTATTTTAAGACACTTCTATACAGCTTAAAGTGACATTTAAAGGCTTAACTAGGTTTATTAGGTTAACTGGGCAGGTTAGGGTAATTAGGCAAGTTATTGTTTAACGATGGTTTGTTCTGTAGACTATCAAAAAAATAAATAAATTTAAAAAAAACATAGCTTAAAGGGGCTAATAATTTTGACCTTGAAATGGCTTTTAAAAACTTAAAAACTGGTTTTATTCTAGCCGAAATAAAACAAATAAGACTTTCTCCAGAAGAAAAAATATTATCAGACATACTGTGAAAATGTCCTTGCTCTGTTAAACGTTATTTAGGAAATATTTAAAAATATATATACAGTTAAAGTCAGAATTATTAGCCCTCCTGAATTATTAGCCCCACTGTTTACTTTTTTTGCCTAATTTCTGTTTAACAGAGAGACGATTTTCTCAACACATTTCTAAACATAATAGTTTTAATAACTCATCTCTAATAACTGATTTATTTTATCTTTGCCATGATGACAGTAAATAATATTTAACTAAATATTTTTCAAGACACTTCTATACAGCTTAAAGTGACATTGTCATTGTATAATGATAGTTTGTTCTGTAGACTATCGGAAAACAATATAGCTTAAGGGGCTAATAATTTTGACCTTGAAATGGCTTTTAAAAAAATTCAAAACTGATTTTATTCTAGCCGAAATAAAACAAATAAGACTTTCTCCAGAAGAAAAAAATATTATCAGACATACTGTGAAAATTTCCTTGCTCTGTAAAACGTTATTTAGGAAATATTTAAAAAATAAAATTAAAATAAAAGGGGGGCTTATAATTCTGACTTCAACTGTGTGCGTGTATATATATATATATATATATATATATATATATATATATATATATATATATATTCTTGTTTGTATGTGTGCTTTAGCTCGGTTACATCTGCTCTCCGCTACACATGACATGTCCCCTTTAAAATATATATATATATGTATGTATGTATATACTGTATATATATATATACATACATACATACATACATACATACATACATGTATATATATATTTTAAAGGGGACATGTCGTGTGTAACGGAGAGCAGATGTAACCGAGCTAAAGCACACATACAAACAAGAATCAATACGATTAACATTACACTGCAGAGGTTCTTTTTAAAATGAAAATAATCAGCCATTTGTATAATTCTGTTTTTATTTTGGATGCAAATCATGACTATTAATCTTTGCCAGCACTACTTAAATGCAATATGCACTAATTTGCATACATATCTGGCACAAAAAAGCAAAAAACAATTCAGTCTTTTTGACATATTAGAAACGTTTTCACAAAGGATATTTTGGGAATCTCTTTGTATGACTATATTTCAGAAAATACTGCATAGAGTCAGAAAAATGATGTGTAGATTTTTATTTTTTATTTTTACATAGAATAAATTATATATAAAATCAGGAAAATTATATATGAACATATCTCACTGTAAACATTCAAAATAAATGTTTGCATGAATATAAATAAAACTTTGAAGCTTGGTTTGGAGATTTATACTTGTGAACTGAAGAAAATACATTTAAAAATGCATATTGTAGCCTGACTGAAATCTACAGGCACAAGTAAGTAAGTAAGTAAGTAAGTAAGTAAGTAAGTAAGTAAGTAAGTAAGTAAGTAATGTGCATTTATATAGTGCATTAACTGTGTATGACCATACACCCAAAGCACTTTACAATCATGAGGGGGGGGGGGGGGGGGGGGGGGGGTGTCAAGAAATTATAATATTCTTTAAAAGAAACATTTAAGTATATTGTTGGATGTTTTCTTAACATTCAACTAAAAAAAAATCTCACAAAAGAGAGGTGCATATTTTGTTTTGTTTTGCCTGCAACATTGCACCTTCAACATCTTTAATCTGCACTAACCCTTTTAAACCAGCAGGGGGAGATGGTATGACTGAAAAAAGCTCATGAATGACAGCTTACGCAAGTCAAGAGCTGCAGTGTGAAACACCATGAATCAGTGGCTGTCGACGGGGTGCCTTGACCCATTAATGTACAGCACACACACAAAAAAAAAATACATCTGAAAATATCCCATCAGCCTTCATGCATCCAGAACAGCCATAGAGCTGTTGCCATGGCTACAGGAACCCACCCTTGAGAATGCTTGTTGCTTTTGTTCATAGATTACTTGTCAAATTCACAGAGACTGTGCATAAAACCACATGCATATTCACGAGCCTCTTAATCCATCACATAAAGATCCTTTAAAACAATCCTCATCAAATATTCAGGTTCAGTCATTATTCTTTCACGTACTTACAAGTGCCTAATCTCAATTACTGATAATATTCAATGCAAGTGTCATTTCAAAAGCAGGCATTGATATTAAGGGGGGGGGGGGGGTCTTTGAAATAATTAGCATAAATTATTCAAGACGGCTATAGAACTTCCTGATCATATAGGATTATGCTGCAACAAGTGTGATGGAGCATTTCATGAGATTATTTATCCCTTGATTCGCGCTATTAATTAGCCGGATAACATGTGAATTCATTAACTGTGCATTAGCATAAGAAGGTAGGCGGGGTTACGCAGGACGAGGTGACCTTTATGAAAGCATATGCAAAGGAACAGCACGAAAAAAAAGGCAGAAAATAAGGACAAAGGAGAGAGAAACCAGAGCAGCCAAGCTGTAAAAACTAGAGATGAGAAGACTGCAATAAAGAAGAGGTGAAGTGAAAAGTCAACCGAGCACAACACAACCCACAGCAGTTTAGTAGCATATATTAAATCTCCTTTCACAGTAGGGTGGCTTCACATTACTATGTGCTTTCCGCAGTTAAGTGTCATTATTGCTAGCGGAAATGGCCCTTAATGCCTTCTGAAAGAGTACTAATGCATGGAAGAACCTGATTGTAATTGTGGCAAAATTATGTGATTAGTAACGATGTGCTAGAATTACTATCTACAGTAGTTATATTCAACTAATTCATGTCTGATGAACGGTTTGAGCATCACATCACTATAAAGGCTTCAATATAGAGTACATAGAGTAAAACTGGTGTGACGTTATTTTGATCAAAAAAAGGCCAAAATGAATGCTACATCTGAAATTGTGGACTGTGTGCTTATTTTGGATACTTTCTAGAACATTTAGCTTAAAATCAACTACCATTGGTGCATGGTGATTATTTATTAGTATGTGTAGATCTGAAGCGCTGCCTTCATTTACTGTATGTGAAAATGTTCTCTGGTTCATTTCTCCACTTGTGTTTGTCACAGTCAGAGAGTAAAAACAATTACTTTAATTGGGAGAAAGCCAACCAACCAACCCAACCCCACGACCCAAATCAAATCAAGGCAAACCAAACCCCACCCACCCAAATCAAATCAAACCATCCCCACCCAAATCAAACCAAACCAAACCAACTAACAAACCCCACCTACCCAAATCAAACCAACCCCACCTACCCAAACCAAACCAAATAAAACCAACCAAAACCAACCAACCCACCTAAATCAAACCAATCCAACCTAACCAAACCAAGCGCACACAACTACCCACCCACCCAAATCAAATCAAATCAACCCCACCCAAATTAAACCAAACCAACCTAACCCACCCAAATCAAACTAAACCAAACCAACCTAACCCAAACTAAACCAAACCAACCCACCTAAATCAAATTAAACCAACCCCACCCCACCCACCCAAATGAAATAAAATGAAATCAAATCAAATCAAAAATCAAATCAAAAACCAACCAAAGCAAAGCAAACCAACCCAACCCAACTACTAGAAACTGAAATTGCAATTATAACTGAAAACAAAACTGACAGAACATGCAATAGCTTAAAGGCACAGTATGTATTATTTCACTGCTAGAGGTTTCCCTTTTCCTTTCTTCTATAAAACCAAACTAGAAATCAAGGGTGTGAGATATTACCAAGGTCAACACAGGACACAGTGCGTGTCACTAGTTAAAACTGCTTATTTCTCTGGATTTGATCAAAGAATGGATGTCACTAGCAGTTGTGCAGTATTAAAGCTAATATCACAGCATTAAAGCATTATATTGCAGCATTAAAGACAATATATTTAATAATATATAGTAATATATTTTCATTAAAATATCCAAAAGTCACTAGTTAAAACTGATAATTTCTGTGTATTTGAGCAATCTTAAAAATGTGGAATAAAAATTCTACATATATTTTACAGTATATTGTGTCTTTAATACTGTAAAACTACTAGATTTTTTTCAAATTAGTTTTTTAATAGAATCTTTACTAATTACATTTCTCCAATGACTTCACTCTTTGTTAATTACAGAGCTCTATAATTTGATTTATTAGCACAAATTCTAACCAGAAAACCTCTAACTGGTAAGAACTTTCATTCATTTGTAGAGCTCTGTAATTGTAATTCTTACAAATAAAAATGTAACTGTTGAGCTCTAATTAAAAATGAATGGTAGTCAATGCAGACTTGTATAAAAGTAATTTGTGTGGATTTCTGGGACTGCTGCCAGCAACAATTGAATTCTTGCCGCTGCAAAAGTATAACAAACTTATTTTTATCTCTAAGTCAAGAATGGAAAAGAACTTCATCATGAGTATATCAGATCCTCTATAATAAATATGTCATTTGGATAAACTATTGGAGTTGTGCGTGAATCAGAAGAAGCGCAGATCTCTGCGTGATTTCGGACATTTTGGGGCCTTGACTGTGAGTTTTAGACAGCAGGCTGAGCTCTGACAGATGAGTCTGTGCTAATGCTAATACAAAGTCAATACATTGATCTGGATAGGAGACAGATTATAGCACAGCAGTCCAAAGGGGGAAAGCGAGAACAGCAGTCCAAGGGGGGAGAGAGTGATCCAGCATAAGAGCTGTGTTCAGGGTTTTAATGGGGACATGCCATGTGTAGCGGAGAGCAGATGTAACAGCTGAAGCACCCATACAAACAAGCATCAATATGATTAACATTGCACTGCAGAGGTTCGTTTTAAAAGGGACATGATCAACCATTTGTATAATTTAGTTTTTGCTTTGAAATCAGTCTGAATTTAGGGAGTGTTCAAAAAATAAACATTTTATGCAATTTTGGCCATTGGTATTTATTTATAACACAATAATGGTCCTTTTTTATTTTAAGGTGTCCTCATTACTGTATAGGATGTTTTCACATGACGTACGAAATTCAGATGGAGGTCAGGAAGTGGTTCTTCTACATAGGAATAGCTAGGAGTACATCAAAATGTTTCTGTTTTATGTTGTTTATAATTGTTTAAATCGGCCAAAATAAGAAATGTCAAACAGCTTTTATAGAATTTAAAAAGTTTTTGCTCATAAAGGGAATAAAGCAAACCCTTGCGACAAAACTAGATGGTTTTTATTGTGGAGCACTTTTTTCCTATTACAAAAATAAATACAGTAATGTTAGTGTAACTGTGGTGCATTGTGATGGTGTATACAGTATCTTATACAGTATCTACCAACTCAATGACAGGCTATATATATTAGTTCAGTAGAAAACTTGGCCCTTTTCATGATATAGGATCATGCCCAACATATGTATGGAAGAGGAGTGTAGAATGCTAAAAACAAGTGAAAGTGAGTGAAAGTATTACATGCACTAAATGGAAAGTGATTGTGCAGACCTCTCATGTCTGCTTGTCCGGATCGGCTGGAACCGGAGTTCTGACGTGGCATTCTCAAAGATGTGCGCAGCGGAGCCTGTCTCTGCTCATCCAGATACGCAAGATCCTCCAGGTGAGCCGAACTGGTGGCTGAAAATGAGAAACAATTCTTACTGTTATTTTATAATAACATATAATATTATATATATTTACAGAGCCCCTATTATGGGTTTTTGAAAATGACCTTCCATGCAGTGTGTAACACAGCACTAAGTAAATGAAAACATTCAGCTGAGGTTTAAATCTAAAAGTGCATCATGTTTAAAACTATTGATTCTTTAACGAAATAGTCGACTCAGAGTCGAGTAAATGAATAGTGATGGGTTCGGATCTTTTGCTTGAACGCATCGACGTCGATACAGTACATCGCCAAATATGTAGTTCCAGATCCAGTAAAATGTGAACGCGCTTTCCTTTCAAACACTAGCAGAGCACGGCGGATCACAGGACTAATTATAACACAAAGATGACGATCACTGATAAATAGAGATTCGGCTGAGGGGAATAAGGGGTTATTTTCACAACAATATCACAATATAGCCAACCTTGTGCTGTGTTTGTTCCTGTCATTTTTATGACGATTGATACAATAACCTACACTTCAACGCAGGATTCCCGGCCGTTTGCGATTGAAGGAGCAGCAGAGACTATGGGACTTTGTCAGACTTCGTAACTTTTACAGTTCAAATGGACCAGTTTCTTCTTCCTCTGGATCATAACATGTAAGTGTAATTAAAATTGTTGCCTCGTTTTGTGTAGTTTGCAAAATATGTGTTTAATTGTGTGTTATAATAAGTTGTAATCACCTCGGGTGGCTTGTAAATCACTTATCTATTATAGATATATATGTATGGGGCTATTCACATATTGTGTCCAAAACCACGTTGAAAACGTGACATGTGCTTCTTCCTTTACCGATTTAAATGCGTTCCTGAACTCGAGATCTTCTGCCGTTAGTCTTTGTCATGGCCCCATCAGCTGTTCCTCACATGCGCATTGGGCTTTCGCATACTCTCTGCTACTTCATAGCCGTGGTGGGCATTTCTCTCTGTCTCGCACTGAACACAGTCGACCAAACACAACAGACTGGGTCATCGGACCAATCAGCGCAGATTAGCACCGGGCTAAGGAGGGGTTTGGGAACAAATGAATCGCTAAACGAATCATATGAGAGTCGTTGGGATAATAAAGTTAAATGCATATTATAAGACAATGGAAGTGTTTTTTGACCTTGCTTGCATATCAGACTGTTGTTGAAGACCCCCAAAACCAAAATATGACCCTTTTTAATGTATAATAGGGGCTTGTTAATATCACGCTAATGCTAAATATGTAATATTATTTAAAAACACAAAATGTTACAATTAAAGTCTTTTTTACATGTCTTTACATACAGTTGAGGGCAAAATTAGCCATCCTGTGAAAATATATATATGAAGCAAAGACATTAACAGTATTTCTGATAATATTTTATCTTCTGGAGAACACCTTATTTGTTTTTGTTTTTTTTCAGCTAGAATAAAAGCAGTTTTAATTATATTTTTGTACCATTTGAAGGTCAATATTGCTAGTCCATTCAAGCAATTTTTTCTCAACTGGGTACAGAACAAACCATAGTTAGACAATGATTTGCCTAATATAAATTGCACTTTAAGTTGAATACTACTGTCTTTAAAAATATCTAGTAAAATATTATTTATTGTCATCATGGCAAAGATAAAATAAATCAGTTATTAGAAATGAGTTATTAAAACTATTATGTTTAGAAATGTCTTGAAAAAATCTTCTCTCTGTTAAACAGAACTTTAACAGTAAGGCTAATCATTCTGATTTAAACTGTATTGATGCTTGAGCAATTCTGTATGCATAAACAATCATGCTAATTAATTACTTTAAAAGTGAACACTGAACCAAATATAGAATCACACTTTTATCGACAAAAGAGGAAAGAATATTACAAACTTAAGCGCACACTCAACAGTGGGAGAATACAGAACAATAACTTGGAAAACAGCAACCATTTGTTATACTTCCTCAGTTCAGCAGCTAAGTAAACACAGAGATGTTATTAAAGAGAAGCACAATTAAAGAGAAGCACAATATTCTGTTGTCATACTGTAATGCAGTCTTCTGGAGGATCTTACTGTTTAGAACAGCATAACTGCACTTTATAACTTACACCTGTAGCCTGCACTTGCTGCTATTGCACTCCTGGTTAGACCTAAACTGCATTTCATACATTCCTTGCACTTGTACATGTGTAATGACAATGAAGTTGAATCTAATCTAATAATGAATCTGTACTGTTATCAACTGTTCTGCTGAGTTTACAGTACCTGCACATCATCCAAAATCATCATGAGAGATCAGATTTCCTTTTATTGTGTTCTTAAAGGTTTAGTTTCTCCTGAACATATTCAATTGAGAAACATTTTTAAACAAATATTTAACATGGTAAAAAAACAGATTGAATTGGACATACTGTAGCTTTAGCATTGCAGCGACTGATTTTGAAAGTAAGAAACAATGATTGCATTTACATTTATGTGATATTTACTTTCAATTAAAGTTACTAACAATGAGTGCAGTGATGTTTTTACGGTACTATAAAAACATTGTAATAACATGGTTATATATGTAATTATGGATGAGATTAAAAGCGCTTTGGAGCTAGTGTTTGTTTAGCCCATGGTTATTAGCTTGCATGAATATCTGCGAATGAATTCAGAACCTTTTTTCCTTTGCTAATGAGGAGGAAAGTTCACGGCGGCTTGATGCACAAGATTATTAAGAACACAGTGGGTGGCCGCTGAATTTATCATGCCTCAAGCAGCAGGAGAGAGCGATTGAAAGTATTTAACAGCGGCTAACATTGTTAGCACAGATGCTAAGGATGACTGGCCACCAACAATGTAAGGTGCCACATACTAAGGAAAGCATTTCGTTTTCCTCTGATGTGATTTAATTGAAGACAGATTTCAGAAACAGAGCCTTGGCCTCATGGTACATGTGTGTACAAATGACAACTTCCTGTTGGTGTTCATGTGCAGAAAAACAGTTCAGTAATACAACCCTCCCCCAAAGTGAAACTCTGGAAAACATTAGGAGACCACTTCAAAGCTATTATTGCTTCTCTGGATTTGACATTAATAGTTCTGTTTGAGTAAAATGTTGAGCTGTGCTTTATTTTAAACACGTCTTCAAAATGTAAGATAAAAATAGTATTACTTATATAATTTATTTGCAGAACATGATCAATATAGAAAAAAATCCATGTTTATACCTTAAACATTGTATAATTATATGTATTTATACATATTTTACACACAAACATTACTGTACGTTTATAAAATAAAAAATATTATATATTATATTATGTTATATTATATTCAGGGCTTGACATTAACTTTTTTGATCACCAGCCGCTGTGGCTAGTAGATTTCCAACATTACTAGCCACTCGCCATTTTCACTAGCCACACTTTTCTTGTTGGGAAAATATATTTTATATGCATAAATTTGACTGTGACATGCTAAAATGACTTGATTTAGATGTGTTATGTCCACATGCCTTCTCATTCATTTAACTTCTTGTGTGTATTGTGTATTAGCTTGCTCAGTGTGAGCAAATGGGTTGTGTCGCAATGCAATCAGTTATTATTTCACATGACTTTTCAGGGCTCAAAATGAAGGATTTACCAAATTTATCTCTGACCACACCAAATAAGTATTTCTTAGCCACAATTTTTTATGTGTCAAAACAAGGAAAATATAGCTGTATAGGTGCACTGTTTAAATCAACAAAACTTTTCTTTAAAAAAAAAAACATTACATTTAAAAAAGAATTATTGTCATGTATCTAAAATATGCACAGTAATCTGTCCTGGCTAATAGTCCCAGATCACCAGTTAACTACACATAAATGGGGAGTAATCTCCCATTAAAGCAATGTTATTGTAAAAAAATATAAACCATATTAACAAAAATAACTGTAAGCAAAAGAAAGCAGGTGAAACATACCGTGTTTGATAATTAAAGGATGATCTCACGCATATGGTTAATATAGGCCTGTTATAACCTCTTCAAAGAATAATTAAAATGAAAGCAGTGACCGCTGCTGCTTACAAAAGAATAGGCCTCTGTGTATTTTTTTTTTAATCTTGAGCTCTAAAAAGCAGCAGGACTGTGGGTGCACGATCATCGCTCTTTGCCCAGTCTATTTCAAAGAGAACCGATCGCACCAGTTGCACTTTCTCTAGGCACGGTTGCTTCGCGCAAGTAAATGGGAGCGTGCACGCTTTTTAACGTGCGAGTGATCATCCTCTCGTTCGGTATTTACCTGCTTTAGTTTGCTTGCGTGAACACAGTTAGTTTTGTCAGTCGTGCTGCTTCTCGATTCTAAGATCACATTTGCACGAATGTTGGACCATGCTTACTCTCGAACACTGCTTTTAAGAAAACTACAATTTAAAAATGATTTCCAACCAGCCAAAGTGGCTAGTGGAGGTGTCTGTCTAACCCGCCACAGCTGAAATCTACCCGCATTTGGCAAGTTGGCGGGTGTTAATGTAAAGGCCTGATTGTATTATATTATATTATATTATATTATATTATATTATATTATATTATATTATATTATATTATATTATATTATATTATATATTATATTATATTATATTATATTATATTATATTATATATTATATTATATTATATTATATTATATTATATTATATTATATTATATCATATAATTTTATGTTATATTATATTATATCATTTTGTTATATTATATTATATTATATCATTTTATGTTATATTATATTATATCATTTTATGTTATATTATATTATATCATTTTGTTATATTATATTATATTATATTATATTATATTATATCATTTTGTTATATTATATTATATTATATTATATTATATTATATTATATTATATTATATTATATTATATTATATTATATTATATTATATTATATCATATCATTTTATGTTATATTATATTATATTATTTCATATTATACTATATTATTTTATATCATATTATTTTATTTTATATTATGTTATGTTATATTATAATATGCTATATTATATTATTTTTAATATTATATTATATTATATCATTTTATGTTATATTATATCATTTTGTTATATTACATTATATTATATTATATTATATTATATTATATTATATTATATTATATTATATTATATTATATTATCATTTTATGTTATATTATATTATATCATTTTGTTATATTATATTATATTATATTATATCATATTATATTATATTATCATTTTATGTTATATTATATTATATCATTTTGTTATATTATATTATATTATATTATATTATATTATTTCATATTATACTATATTATTTTATATTATATTATTTTATATTATGTTATATTATAATATGCTATATTATATTATTTTTAATATTATATTATATTATATCATTTTATGTTATATTATATTATATTATATTATTTTGTTATATTATATTAAATTATATTATATTATATTATATCATATTATATTATATTATATCATTTTATGTTATATTATATTATATTATATTTTGTTATATTATATTATATTATATTATATTATATTATATTATATCATTTTATGTTATATTATATTATATTATATCATTTTGTTATATAATATTATATTATATTATATTATATCATTTTATGTTATATTATATTATATTATATCATTTTGTTATATTATATTATATTATATCATTTTATGTTATATTATATTATATTATTTCATATTATACTATATTATTTTATATTATATTATTTTATTTTATATTATGTTATATTATAATATGCTATATTATATTATTTTTAATATTATATTATATTATATTATATCATTTTATGTTATATTATATTATATCATTTTGTTATATTATATTATATCATTTTATGTTATATTATATTATATTATTTCATATTATACTATATTATTTTATTTTATATTATGTTATATTATAATATGCTATATTATATTATTTTTAATATTATATTATATTATATTATATCATTTTATGTTATATTATATTATATCATTTTGTTATATTATATTATATTATATCATTTTATGTTATATTATATTTTATTATTTCATATTATACTATATTATTTTATTTTATATTATGTTATATTATAATATGCTATATTATATTATTTTTAATATTATATTATATTATATTATATTATATTATTATATTAAATTATATTATTTCATTCATTTTTGAATAAGACAACTTGTATCAAGTTTTATTAAAAAAAATATATATATTTATAAATATAAATATTTAGGCACAATTTGTCTTAAAACGTAACTTAAAAACTACCACTTTTGACTGTTTCCACCTCCTGAATCATACATTCAGCTTCAGTTTTCATTACATAATTCAAAAAGTTTAATTTCCCTCTTTTTTGTGTTTACCAAATAAAACAAACATTTACAAGAAATATCTATTTTCTGCATTTTTTGTAATTTCAGTAATAAAAAAATAAATGTTGTGTCTGTCCCTATACATTCTGCTCAGCTCTTTTACAAAAGGCATAACAATTCTTAATGCACTGATAGGAAAAAGCATGGGACTTGCTCCAATAATGTCATTTCCTGTGGCGGGAATCTCTGGAAGGCATTGAGGCATTTAATCGTCCCTCATTAATTTGTACAAAATATTTAGGAAACACCAATATTAGATTAATTAATGTCACTCTGTTATTGTTATATTTCAGTGAATGTCTCATTTACTTTTTAAAAACATGATTATGATGAAAATTCTTAAAACTGTGTTTTAGACATGCCATACGGTATCAGGTTTGAGGTTAGCAAAGCACAAAATGGTCGAAAATGTCAACACTGTTATCGCCAACTCCGTTAACTGTTTAAAAAGTTTAACAATAAGTAACAGACTCAATCGTTTCAAATCATATTCAAGCATTATTTTACATTACTAATGTTTTCAGTAGCCATTGTTTTCATTAATGTGCAATTGTTAAATGTAAATTGTTTCATATATCTCTTCAATTGTTAACACCAGCAGTTCTCCTGCTGCACCATGTTCATCTGCACTGCAGACTGTCTGGCTGGCATGATGGTGTTGCTGGATTTATAGCTTCTAGAACTGCGTCACAATGACTTTGGCTCTGATCACTGAACTGGTGTTTTACAGCTCCTCCATGGCTCCAGGACAGAAATCATGTCTGCACTTTACACCAAATGCTCGAACATGTGCATATCCAACTTAGATTACACATGAAAATCATCAAATCTGTTTGTGTCAAGCCAATATAATTATAACAAATGAGGAATGGTTAACTATTTGGGAAACACGGATGATCACAATTAATTCAGATTCATGGAGGGAATTTATTTGGAATAATTTAATCAGGTTTTTTATGACACCCAAAATAAAATACTTTTAAACTAGAGATCAAAAAATGGTGAATGCTGGAGAAAATGTGTAAATGTATTGGCTGATCATTTCCACATATTTTGCGATTGTAATAATATATACACACATTGGTATAATTTGAATAAAGAGATAAATGCAATAATGGGATTTAATCTGGAATGTAATTTACAAACTATGCACCTGGGAATTTACTCTTCAAAAATACCAAAACAATGATGCATATCTTCTTAATACACTACTAACAACTAGCAAAAAGGCCATTACAAAGAAAAGGCTCAAGGAAAATCCTCCATCTGTAGTTGAAAGGCAATATATTATAAAAGAGGTGTATGATATGGAAGTACTGACATTTTCCTTGAGACACAAGCCTATAAAATTTCTGCATACTACAGTAAATGGTTAAAAAAAAGAAATGTAATTTTTTAATTTTATTGTGGTGCTTTTATTTATATATGTCTGGAGCCTGTTGATCTTTGATACGTAACCCTTAACAAAATTTTATATAGCAACATTTTATCAACCATAAATACGAATGTAAATAAGATGACCTTTGACACTTGTATTGCATGTCTTTTTTGTTTCCATGTTCCTTTGAAAATTTTTTTTTCTTTTGCTGTTGTGTTGTTTGTTTTGTTCTGAAATGTTTAAAAAAAAAAAAAGGGGAACAAAATCGGTTTGTGTCCTCATATAGGACTTAAATATGGAAGAATAAATATATTTACACAATAAAGCATGCGGGTCAGTTGGCGTTTCTGTGTGGAGTTTGCATGTTCTCCCTGCGTTTGCGTGGGTTTCCTCCGGGTGCTCCGGTTTCCCCCACAGTCCAAAGACATGCAGTACAGGTGAAATGGGTAAGCTAAATTGTCCATAGTGTATGAGTGTGAATGTGTGTGTGGAAGTTCCCAGAGATGGGTTGCGGCTGGAAGGGCATCCGCTGCGTAAAATCGTGCTGGATAAGTTGGCGGTTCATTCCGCTGTGGCGACCCCGCAAGGGACAAAGCCGACAAGAAAATGAATGAATGAATGAATAAAGCATGCAAAAATAATTACCATTATAAGCTTTTACTAATTTTATGTGTTCAGAGGATCAAATGGGATCAAAATTTGTATTTTATATATATATATTTCTTATTTATTTATTTATTTATTTATTTATTTATTACTGCTATTATTTATTTTTCTTTATTTTCTATAGAGGTCAGTATATTGTATTTATGTAAGCGCATTTGTGTATACTTGTTTGTCTGTTCATATTATTTTGTTTAGCTCCAACACTATTCACTCTGTATGCTTTATTTTATTTTTCTCCCTCTGTCGATTTGTATTGCCTAATTTACAAAAAAGGGGATCAAATTAAGTTGCCATATTTGTTTGTCATACCGAAACTCACTATAAGAAGAAACCTGATTTCCAGAGACTAGAACATAAAAAAACATGGTAGTGGGATCGTTTAATTTGTTAGAAACTACAAAGAAAACCCAAGCAATCATGAAATCCACCACCCACGTGTATCTCTGCATTGTGTTATGCAGATATGAGAGAGAGAGAGAGAGATGAGATGAGCTGAGCTGAGCAGAGTAGGAGAGAAAACAGACAGATGTGAAGACGAAAGAACAAACAGATCAGCTTGAGTGTGTGTTCTCAAATATAATGTATTCACATCACATCACATCACATCACATCACATCACATCACATCACATCACATCACAACACAACACATTAATCTATAATAATAATAATAATATAAAATTTTAATTGTAATAAATAAATACGTTTATTTAACAAAATTATAAACAAATTATTCATATAAATATTATTAACACAATTATTATTATTATTATTATTATTATTATAATCATTATTATTGTTATTATTATCTTTTTTATTGTTATTTTAATATTAATATTCCAATAACAATATTATTATTATCATTATTATTATTACTTATTATAAATAAGTAACATTTTGTTTACCTACATGTAAGCTAAAAAGCAAACAAATTGCCTAATAAAACTATTAACTCTGTCTTGTTCAATTAGATTTTATTGATCACTTTTTGTCAGTTTACTTGATCTTATATTTATTTCTTCCAGAACCCACGCATGCATGCACACACACACACACACACAGAAACTACAGTATAGGGTGCTCAGCTACTGAATTCAACACTATTTTCCCACATGTGGATCCAAACCCAGCAGCAGAAATCAGAACTGGTTATAAAAGCTGGAGGAGATCGACACGGGCGTCCTTGCTTTGCAGCATCAGGAGCTCAAATGGCCCATAAAGCGGAGAAGAGGCCACTTCTATGGTTCTCCCAGTAATCGCCTTTACTGACCTTGACATTTGAAGGGAATTGGAAACACGTGTGTGTTGACTTTTAGGGTCTGGATTATGTGGGATACTTCCTGTATCTGCAGTTCAGCGCTCATGAAGAGAAGTGTTCAAAGACCTTTTGGTGAATGAGCCGCACACTGAGCTCACTCTAAATATTCACCCGTGCTGAAGGATGAATGAGAGACATTGTAACTTACAGCTTTTGACTGCTTGACTGAGTCTTGACCAGCTCAGCATAATATATTTATGAAGGCTGAATTATTAAAATGTCTCAATAGAGGCAAAGCTATGTAAACAGCCAAAAGGTGAACCATATAATAATAACAATAATAATAATAATTATTATTATAGTCAGCACAGTGGCAGTTCACTGGTTCAAGTCCCAGCTGTGTGAAGTTTGCATATTCTCCCCGTGCTTGCGTGGGTGTCCTCCGGTTTCCCCCACAGTCCAAAGACATGCGGTACAGGTGAATTGACTATACTAAATTGTTCGTAGTGCATGAGTTTGTGTGTGAATGAGTGTGTATGGTGTTTCACAATGCTTGGTTGCGGCAGGAACTGCATCCGCTGCGTAAAAACATATGCTGGAATAGTTGGCGGTTCATTCTGCTGTAGCAATCTCTGAAATGGAGACTAAGCCGAAGGAAAATGAATGAATGAGTAATAATAATAATAATTATTATTATTATTAATATTATTTTATGATAATATTATCAATATTACTATACAAATTCTCATTCTTTATCTAGACTTCCCACATGTGAATACTGCATTTTAAAATATCTAAACATTATCTATATAACATGTTTGCACTACTGCAAAACTGTGTATGTTTGACGTTTTGCTTTGTTTTTAACCATCATGTAATGTAATAACATCATGTAATAAAACATTTTAGATCACTCTGTTATTTTAATTTGACAATTGTATTACGTGCACTTATACGGCCAATGCTCTTTTAAGTTCACAGTGTTTTGATCCTCCAAATAATTTTCTGTCTGCATTTACAGTAGCTCTATTTAACATGTCTGTTTATTTATAATATTCAGTGGGAACACTACCTATGTTTCCATTCACCTATTTTCATGTAATTTGGATATGCGCATAAAAAAAAAAATAGTTGATGGAAACAGCAAGTATTACGCGCATACATTTTGAAAATGCGCATAAAAAACATATGGGCATAACTGAGTAGATTAACCTTTTTATTTGATAAGAAAAGATGCGCATAAAGTACGATGGAAACGATTTTACTGAACAAATTCCAGTATGTGCATTAAAAAAGGTAATGTGGTTTTGTTATAAGAGATCATGTGATGATAAAAATGTGTGTGAATGGACAAACCAGCAGGCTGATCACACTGTAAACCATCTGAAATGTTGTTTTGGTCATTCTAAAACGCCTTAACCATTTCAGTATTAGTGTTATTATATTATTAATGACCTCCAGAACTATCAAGAGCGTCTGCGCTCTGCGTCTTACGCCTTCAAATGCCAGCACGTGTTCATTGCGTGTCGGCATCGTCTTCTGAGGCACAAGTCATTTATTAAATGAAGAAAAGATTGACGCAGCTTCTCCTACCACAGCAAATTCCGTTTTTACTGTTGATATTTGGTGCCAGTTAATCAGAAAGTGACGATTTTGTTCTCGTTGACTCATTGGATGAAAACGCTGCTTTATTCACATATCTTATGCAGTATTTCAGTTTTGCGCATAAATTTAATTTGCATCTTTGGATGGAAACATAGCTACAGTGATGAAAATAATGACACCTCACAGTACCTACAGTAGTACTTTTAAAACGCTTGACTGATTTCTTATAGTTTGAAAGAAGTTACTCTCATAAATGTTGTACCAAACAGGTAAATGTGCTGCTGTATAGAGATCCATTGCAGCTAGTTGTGTTCACTATCCAGCTGTGGTGATTCCAGCAGTTATGAATTATGTAGTTTATTAGGTATAGTTCAAAATGGAATAAAAAGAAACCCCTAAAGTGTAGTGCTTACTGCTTCTTAATGTAGTTGGATCACACTTAGAATGCATCTTTGAATCTTAGTTTCTTAGCAAATCCTGTCTTGTTGACATGTTAATACGTGTTAATACTGAGACGCGGTAATATGCACCTGTCTATCTATCTCGGTGGGCGCGGACAACCACACTGCTATGTCACGTTGCGGTAGGCCTCAAAATTGCTAGGATTCAAATCCTATTTTAGAATCAAGAAATTTAAATAAAGGGACTTGTAACGAAACTTGAAATAATGTGTTTATTGTTTATGATTTAGAATTTATTTTTGTTATTTTGTTTTATTTTGTATATGGTTTTACTTGTTGAATGAATTAAGTTATTGTTGGGGACTTTAATTATGATACAGAGATTACGGAGCCTACCGGATATGATGCTTATTGTAATGGATGTAAAGCAAAGCATGTTAGGGATGGAATGCTAGGTGAAATACGCCAACAAGGCATAGGTATATGGCTGATTTACGGATTCCCCATTTATGAGTTTTAGCTCCTTGTTTAAGGGAAAATAATGTAATTTGATTTATTTAATTTGTTTAAGATTAATGTTTAATTTTTTTGATGTTGGATTAGTGTTTCAATTTTCGGGATTCATTTGTGTTTGTTTGTTTGTTTTCTCTCTAGTTCTTACAGTGATTCGTGATGCAGTATTGTGTAAAGGTTCTATGGAATGTGACCAATAAATGAATCGTGAACCATCAGTGAAAGACTTAATCCTCTTTTAACCAGGACGCTACAGTAAGAACTTATTTCGTCGAACTAGCAAACTTGTTAACACGATGAACTGCTTTATAGGATGATTCGTTTGGGGAAAAAAGGCTTCTGGCTTTTCTGCAATCGATTGCGTTGGGAGCTGCGTGATCGTCGTGGCTGAGGATGGACCAAAGGTAGACTAAGTGAAAGGACTCGTGTAACAGGCAAACGGGTCTGATGAACTGGAAAGAAAGGGAAGTCTGGTTTGTTTACATGGAGAGCAGTGAGTACTATGGATTGAACTGTTTATCAGATGAATTCTGAATTTGTGTTTATATGTTTATATTATAACATACCTACACATTTCTCTCCTAACAGCTGATAAAAAACGATGATTTTGCATGATAGGTGCCCTTTAATACCTAAACACAGCTACTACCTCACTATTAATAAAATCACACTGCTACGGCACGTTGCAGTGGGCCTCAAAACTGCTGGGATTCAGATCCTATTTTAACGTAAGGAAATTTGAAAAAAGAGACTTGTTGTGTTTATATCACTCTCATATGACTGTAGACACAACATAACTACAAATTTCTGTCCTAACAGCTGATAAAAAAAGATGATTTTGCATGATAGGTGCCCTTTAACACCTAAACACAGCTACCACCTTACTAACTATCAATAAGCAGCTAATTAGTAGTTTAATGAGCTAAAAGTATTGGTTAATAGTTTATTGAGAGCATGAATTGTACATTAAAATAACGTGTGAACAAGCTTTTATAAAAAGATTTCTATTCAAAATTTGGCCTCACTCTTTCTCAAGCGATACTTCAAAATGCACATTAAAACAGGTTGATGGAAACCCAGTTTCTGAAAACACTTCACTGATCATAGGGTGTAGGAAGAAAGTGGATCTGGAAACCCAGCTATAGAGAGGTAAACAGTACACAAACTAAACAGTATACAGTAGGGATGCTCCGATCAGGATTTTTGCAGCCGATACCGAGTACCGATTCCTTGTCATGTTGATCGGCCAATACAAAGTACCAATTCTGATGCTTTAAGCTTTATAATACTTGGAGATCACTCCTTACCTAAGAGAATAAATTAAGGATGCTGCATATAATCCCTTAAACACGTCTCCTATAACCATTTAAGTGTAAACATGTGAAAAAAAATTGGTAAGAAAAATGACTAACAATGCAATTTGGAAACAACATGTCTCAGTCAAGAAAAAGTTTGGTGCGCATATTTGATTTTGAACCTATGGATCCATTACTTCTATAAGGGAAATAGGTCTATAAACTACTGTTTATTACAATAAGTAAACTACAAGAAGTTATTTTATTAAATAGTCATGTTAAAAAATATCATTGTTAGTTTTTTTTTTTTTTTTATGTATCTAATATTTCCAGCCAGATTTTAGGGAACTTGCAACATTGTCAAAACCACAGAACTTTCAGTTCTGAAAAGTCCTACCTCATCTCTAACGAACACAAACACTTGCAATCGGTTCATGAGATCAGAGAGTACCGATCGGCTCATCAAACGTCATTATCGGCCGATACCGATCTCCGGTCGAGCGATTGGAGCATCCCTAGTATACAGTCAGCAATACAGTAGTGTTATTGAAAGTGGTAGAGGAGCAAACACTCACCAGCCACAGAGTTGGGCCGGGGCATGAGGTAGAGCGGGATGGAGTGAGCAGAGTGAGACACAGAGTGCTCCAGGCTCCTCTCAGGGATTTTATTGAGGCTGTACGTGGAGGCGGCCATGTTTTCATCCACCCGATAGAGGAAGGAGTCCGTGCCCATTGACTTCTGTGCCTGCCAGAGTTTCAGGCTGCCCCGTGAGCCCTCGCTGTGTTTGCCTCCGTGCTCCGCATTCTCGGAGTAACTCGTGAGTGTCGCTGTAAACAGAGGAGATTTGGGAGATTTGAATCGGAAACACACTTGATTTTTTGTCATTGTGTATATGTATATCACAATTGTCAAACATGTTGCTCATAAATCCAATTACTATATATAACTTTAATATAAAACAATAAGAAATAAATGATGAATACATTTAATGAATACATTAAAACACTTTATTTTAAGATGTACTCACTATATTAATTACAAATAATTATGCATATTTACATAAAATAACCCTAAAGCTAACCCTTATCCTAACCCTAACCATATAGTAAGTACATGTAACTAATTATTATTACTCAGTAGTTAAACGAATAGTTACACTGTAATAAGGACACTAAAATAATTCAGTTCAGTTCGCTGGTTTGTTACATTCGTGATATAGAGAATAATGTCTTGTATAAGCTGTTTTTTTTTATTTATTAATGTGAAATAATTAACTACTATAGTATCATACTGCTGTTTTCATACTGGATCTGATCAGTGGGAATCAAACCTCTCACAGAGTAACACTTGCAACTGCTAATGGTGACTGTCTTGTACCAAAGTGTAAGACCTCTTTTGGTCAATCTGTTTTCTCTGTTAAGGAAACCAAATTGTGGAAAGATTTACCTGTTAGCCTAAAATTAGAAAGTAATATAAATGTTTTTAGTACTTAAAAAGTGGTTAAAACAAAACAGCAGTGTTTACACAAATAGCCTACTACTAGTTTGTTGTTCATGCTTTGCTTTTCCCTTAATAGCATTTTTATGTAAAGAATTCCAATGTTTATGTGTTTATAATGCATTTTAATGTTTATAATAGTGTATATGCATCTAATTTATTTTCATTTTAGGTCAAGCCACCCATGGACAGGTGTTAAGAATTAGCAAGTCTGCTAAAACATTTAAACAAATGCATTTAGTTGTCCAGTGTAATTGTGATGTCCATTGCAAAATAAATAAATAAATAACAAAAAATACAGTTTCTCTTGCAGATTGTAATTGGAAATGAACTGAATCTATACAAAAATTCTGTAAAAACAGAATTAGTTTTCAGAAATTCATATTTAAACACAGCATTCCCTATTTTTAATTTCATTTGCCATTAACAAATGTTTCAAACAAAGCTAGAGCAAAAACGATGCACTGCAGTGTTTCATTAGTAAATGAGCAGTTTCTGAACGAGTCATTTGAGTCAATGATGCAGCGACTCATTTGTAATGATAGTCATTGGCTGTTTCTCAAACACAAGAACGAAAAGAATGAACTTGTGATCTTGTGGACACCGGTCTTGCAAAGTTACCTCGGAAAAACGAACTTGGGAGACTGCGAAAACAGAGAATGCGTCCTGTGTTAAAAAATGAGATGCCGCGTTCTTTCTAATGGTCACATGACCTTCACGCGATTTTAATAGAAAATTATTTAAACATTACAGCATTCATACAACGATTTATTGGTTTTCATCTTTTCACAATACACACTATGCATGAAAACTTTACAAAATATATGTTGCACAATACAAATAAAACAAATTTTAATACGAATTACAGCAAATACTGTAAACCCCCTTAATGTGTTTAAGCCTTTATTAAGATTTTCATGGTGATGTTTACTTTCATCGTTTGATTTAGGGAAACTCCTGAGATAAATAAGTGATATCTCTGAACTTTAATAATCAATCTATATAAAATGCTGCGCTTCCCACCTCCTTTATTCAGCCGCAATGACTTCTGGGACTTCTCAAGCGAGTTTTGCGCTCAAGTCTGCATCGATGCGTCCTCGATTCCAACACATCCGGGAACTTTCACGCGTCCTACATTCTTGCAGTCTTGAGTTTTAGAACTGAACTTTGGCGGTTGATGATGATATTACACGAGGACGCAAGATTGCTGAAGAAAGCATATTGAGAAACAGCTATTTTCTTTTGTTTCTAAATGATTCAGCTGTTTTGAACCAGTGCTTTGAATAAATGTTAATGAATCCCTCATTAAGACAGGAACTTTCTGCCTCCTGCTGGTGATTTTACTGGATTTTTTCTATGTACAGTGCTCAGCATAAATGAATACACCCTGCGCAGATCTCTTTTTTGAATGAGTATTTTCTATAGAATGCTTAACAAAAATATATTTCTGCATATACATTATACAAAAAAAGTTAAAATCTAACAAAAACACTAAGATCAGTCTAAATTAGTACACACATATTAATATGTTGAGGAAGAAAATTAAATAAAATTTTAATAAACAGGAAAAATCAAGATAAACATAAAAAATATATAATATTTAGGTGAACATTTGTAGCTGGTAATTATTGTTATTATTTTTATTATTATTATTTGCAATAACTAGTTAGGTTATTTTAATGAATATAACTTTTAATGACTTATAAAACCGTTTTATTTAAATGCACCAAACATTATTGGCTACATTTACTGAGAAATTGATAAAAATATTCAACTTGATTATGCTGAGCACTTTATATCTTTGACAGGCCTAAAGTACCAGCATAAAAAACACTCTCAAAATATCGTCTAAATATACTTATTTAAAAAAAAAAAAAAAAAGAACTAATCTGGTTTGTATGGTTAATAACAGGTTTAACAAGTTTAGTCCTCAACCTAATTTAAGTGTGACCCCCTGTTGTACATATCCATATTGTTTTCCAGATAAGTGCGTCACCTATAATGCCGCTGTCCCGGCTCTCCAGTGTGGATGTTGGACTGGTGATGGAGCCGTAAGCACAGTCTCGGGTGCTCATGTTACCCGGGGCTCCAGCAGGCAGAGTGGAGCAGGGGCTTCCAGCAGGTGGAGAGGCTGTGCTGCTGGCCAGACTAGAGCAGGGGCTGATCCTCTGGGTCATGGAGAGGCACTGAACACAACACAAGACAACACACTTATAAAGTATACTAAATTACAATTTGGGCCATATTTTTGTCAGTAATATACAGTATATATATATTTATTTGGCCACACTTTATTTTAGTGTACAATTCATGCTATTAACAAACCATTAACTAAGACTTTTAGATCAAACTGCTAATTATTAATAGTAAGGTAGCACCTGGGTTTAAGTAGGATTAGAGATGCGAAAAATTTATATCATAAAATGTTTAATGTATAAATGTATAAAAAAAATGTATATCATACTTTACAAGTGCTAAAAAACAGTTAATCATAGCTAAATGGTGTTAATTGTTACTTAAAATAGTGTTATTATTTATTTTATAATAATGATTAAAAGCGTAACAACAACAACTACAATAACTAAACAACAACTACTACTATAACTAAATTTACTACAACTACTACTACAACTATTGCTACAACTACTACTACAACTACTACAACAACAACAACAACAACTACTTCTACTATTGCTACTACCACTACTAATACTGCTACAACAATAACAACAACAACAACAACAACAACAACAACTACTACAACAACCACTACTACCACAACTACTACTACAACGACAACAACTACTACGACAACAACAACAACTACTACAACTAAATCAACTACAACAACAACAACAACAACTACTACTAATACTGCTACAACAACAACAACAACAACAACAACAACAACTACTACTACCACAACTACTACTACAACGACAACTACTACTACAACTAATTCAACTACAACAACTACTACATTGACAACTACAACAACTACTACTACAACAACTACAACTACTACTACTACAACTACAACTATAACTACTACTACTACAACTATTACTATAATGACAACAATAACAACTACAACAACAACTACTACTACAACAACAACTACAACAACAACAACTACTACTACATGTATAAGTACTACTACAACTATTACTAGAACTACTACTAATACTACTACAACTATTACTATTCCTGCAATTACTAATAATGCTACTACTACAACAACAACTACTACCACTACTACAACTACTACTACTATAACGACAACTACTACTACTACTACTACAACAACAACTACAACTACAACAACGACAACAACAACAACTACTACTACTATTACTACAACGACAACAACTCCAACTACTACTACAACAACCACTACTTCCACAACTACTACTACTACAAAGACAACAACTACTACTACAACAACAACTAATTTTACTACAACTACTACTACAACAACTACTACAAAAACAACAAATACTACGACTACTACTATAATAATAATGATCATAGTCCTTTCTATTGTATTATATTCCCTTAATTATTAATAATAAATTTTGCATTATAAATCTCTCATGTAAATAACAATAAATAGTGTAAATAAATAAATATGTAAATGTTAATGGTACCACCACCAGCAGCAGTAATATTAGTGTCATATGATTATTATTATCAATACATGCAAAACAGCTATTTACCCCCAACAAAAGGCATAACAAAATAACTAATTATGTTTTATTAAATATACCATTATGGGGCATCACACTATTTTCATTGTATTTTCATGCATTAGACTCACATTCTGTCTACTCAGGACACAGATTTACAGCTTAAAATGTAAAATCCTTGCCCAGATAGACATCTTGCATTAGCTAAAGGTTTAACAGAATGAATATAAGTAAATCATTTGTAAAAACTTTTCTTAAAATAATCCATTAACTTTTCAGGAGCAATTCACACAGAAACACAGCGCTCGAATATTTTATTTTGCTGGTGTTTCATGAATTAATTGTTATGCAGCAGAAATACAGCATACCGAAGGCTTTCTGTTAGATCAGTGCACCAATGCGTATATATGAGAGTCGTATTCCAGAAAAGCAGCATTGCTGAATGACTTTCACACACAAAAATGCCCACAGAAGTGGAAATCTGCTGACTGCTATTTAATGATACAGTGCTGTCCCATATTTCTGCTGAGGACTGCACACTCATGTGGAATTATCTCTTTTTATGGCCTGGGCTGACTTCAACTATTTTCCACTGTGACTCAGTATTATGCAATTTAATACAATGTTATTGACTTTATGGTATATGACAAAGAGAGAATGTTGAATTTAAACTCATAACCAAGTGGAAAGGGGATAGAAATTAGGATTATTTTGGCACATTGTGGTCAGCTTCAAGACATGAAAACCAACCAGAATGGTGGATCGTTTTACCCAATGGGATGAAAGAGCGAGAACGACAAAGTGAGAAACATAAACAGACAAAAAGAATGATAATGAAAGAGTTGCAGGGGAAAAAGCAGAGAGGGAGTAGAAGAGACATGGAAAGAATAAGTGGTTAAGAGAGTTCATGTCTGACTCGGGGTTTGCGGCGAAGTCCACATTAATGACCTCATACAGACGAATATGAGCTTCAGTGAGTCAGTGTCTGTCCAAAAGTTGTTTTAGACAATGCTTTTTCTTTTTTTTGCAACCCGAAAAAGATCATAGTGCAAACCAAAAGGATGTTCTTTCATAAAAACAAGTTTCAAATTGGAAAATGAGATTAAAAAGCAAGTTAAAGCCGCAAGTTGCATTGAAAAGTACATTTGAATTATACAAATTCTATGGAAGTCAATGGTAGAAATGCATTGTTTGCTATTTTCTTGGCCCATTTCGATTTCTGATTTTTGGGAAATGTGACAAACCAATAGTTTTTTCTTCTTCTTAGATCTATAATTTGCAGCATATATAAATATAAAATATACAGTTCTGGCAATCGAGTTGAAGATCAAAATGAGGCATTTTTATTAACAAGACCAGTCAGGCAGACAGCGGTCACAAGCAGGAGCAAACGGTAACATTAAGGGCAATCCAAAAAGAGTAGTCAGGTCACAGATGAAGAGATCAGTACAGGCTGCTAGGGTCATAAACAACACACAAGGTGAGGGTCAGGAAACAACAAGTAAAAACAAGACACAGACATGCTTTATAATGTTACAAAAACAAGACTCAGCAAAGTTTATGTGTGTGAGTGGTGAATATAAAGTCCAGGTAATCAGTCCATGATGAGTTACCAACTGTGTGTGTGTGTGTGTAATCAAGGTGAATCAGGAACTGGTGTGTGTGAGGTGCATGATAGTCCAGTTGAGTAAAAGATGTGTAGTTCTCCAGCAATCTGCAAGGATTAGATTGCTAGTGATCATGATGATAAATAAATATAAATGATGTAACTATTCATTCATTCATTCATTCATTTTCTTTTTGGCTTAGTCCCTTGATTAATCAGGGGTCATCACAGCGTAATGAACCACCAACTTATCCAGCATATGTTTTACGCAGCCGATGCCCTTCCAGCTGCAACCCATCACCAGGAAACACCCATACACTCTCATTCACACTCATACACTACGGACAATTTAGCCTACCCAATTCACCTATAGCGAATGTCTTTGGACATGTGGCTCGAACCAGCGACCTTCTTTCTGTGAGGCAACAGCACTACCCACTGCGCCACCCTCTATGTAAAATTAATGTTTTTTTAATTAATAAAAAAAATTAATCATTGAAATAAACAGTAGTTTCCCCCAAACTGCAACAGCACTAACAAAACATGTAATTTTCCATTGTTTGCAACTTTAACTTTCTCAAAATTTTCTCGTTTAACGAAAGTCCAGTAACTATAAGCTTTGCTTTTTAAATATGTTTTGAATAATATTTGTATGTAGTTTTGTACTTTGCTGGCCGCCATCAACACAGTTTTAGCCATATTGACCTTATTCTTCAAAGCGGAAGTGCACTCGTTTTTGTTTGCAGTCCCCTATGGGAGAAATGACTAGGAATAATAAACGAGTAATATAACAAGGACAAAATAAAATAAGGATATATCAGCTTGCAACATCAATCAGCATAACAAGCTGTTTTTAATGTCTAAAAGTGAAGTGAACATGATCGAAGTGTCAAGCCAAAAAAAAAAATCCAATGGTGGCACCTGCTCATATGTGAAGAATAAGGTCAATACAGAATCAATATTAAAATTGACCAGAAGACTGGCTTTTTACCAATCAGACCAGGGTTTGAAACAACAAAAGGTAAGTAAATAATAACAGAATTGTCATTTTTGGGTAAACCATCCCTTATAATATCCCTTACTGGCAAAAATTTAAGCTTATATGCTTATGTACTTTGCAGATTTGAGCAATTTGCAGTTAGTTCAGCCAAAAAAAAAACCCAAAACAAACTCTACTATGCATTATAATAGTTTATTTGTTTATATGTACGCACATTTTTTGTGTTTTCATTCTATATACGTTCACAATGTATTATATGAAAAAAATGTTTTATAACCATCATCATCTTTTTTATTTTATTTTCATTATCAATTTTTCTCTCTCAATGTTGAATTAATGATTGTTGAGTTGACCTTTTGTTCAGTATATTATTTAAGTATTGTTTAGATATTCTAAAGAGTCATAGTCATAGAGTCACACACCTGATCTCCGTTACCCTGATGAAGGCAAGTGTTTGCTGAAACGCATAGGCACAGTTTTAACGAATAGCCATGTCAATAAAGGTTTTTTAAATATTTTTTTCACATTTTTCAAATGCCTTGGACTTACTTTTGCTGTTTATTCTGATGAGACCTTTACCCAAAAAGCATCGACACATTAAGCAAGCTACCACTGCACACTTTTTGTTTGATTTGGGATTTTAAACTTTACTTTAAACTCCTTTTCAGCACATTTGTCACTGTTTACTAAATCTAACAGTACTTTTTGAGAGATAGTTGATTGGCGTACACTGTTAGTAAATCTAACCACATGATGCTTACCAGTTTTTTTATAGGCAAATCCACCTTAATTTCAAAGTGCAAAGCTGTTTTAATGTTTTGATTTTACTTTTAAATCACCCACATTGGTCTACTGAGATTGACTGAAAACCACTCAAAACTAAAAATACTTTACACTTCCTGTCACTGTGAACCAGCCAGATTTTGGGTTCAAAAATGTTCCTTTAATATACGTCCAAATAGCTCAGTCTACACCTTTTTGTGTAATTCAGGATTCGGTGTGCGTGGGAGAGATTGGCTCTGAATAGCTTTTCGGTGACCACGCTGGCCTGGCAGGGTCTGCTTTCTGAAATAGCTGTATGGATGTCTGAGCCGCTCAGCTGTGGCTGTGGACGGCAGGAGTCTTGTGTTGAGCCATACATTCCTACTCTCAACTATGTGTTGGATCAATGAGGTCAAACTGAACCGTGAACAATTAAGAGGGAATGAAATGCTTCTGATTCTAACCAAGGGAATGTGAGAGCGAATCCAACAAGAACTGCATTCAAGAGTTCCGAGAACGAAAGCCGCATGAAATAAAGACTAATGCCGGGCTCAGACTAACTCTAAATCTGGATGCAGCACACTTTCTGTGAATTTCTTACATCAAATCACAACACATGGAATAAATCGATTTATTAATTTATTTACGTTTTAATAATATTTATTTTATTTAATCTTTAATTTTAAGAGGTTTTTGTTGTAATAATTAATATTTATGCAGTACTAAACCTAGTTTTTAAATATAAGAGAAATAATGTTTTTTTTTTTTTGTATTTCTGCAAACAAAATATTTTCTGAATGTTCATGTTTTTGCTTATTTCAAATTCACTTCCTTTGATGGTCATTTTTGACCGTGACGATACAACAAGTGTGTTTTTTTTTTCAATCATTTGGCATGCTTGAAACATTTTTCAAATTTTATATATTCATATACCAAATTCAAATAAAGTCCAAGAGTTTAAGACAATTTTTTTAAATTCTGTTTTATAAAAAAGAAATTTAAATTTCAGCCTAAAATGACCGAAGACTACCAGAGGGTTAAAGGAGTTATAGAAGTGTATAGAAGTATGGTGTACATTTTAGTACATCCTCAGACAATTTTAATTTGACGTCAAGGCATAGAATCTCAGATTATAAGCTTAGATATTTGACGAAACTGCATAGTGATCCTAGGACTAGCTTTTAGGACTGAAGAAAAACATGATCAAGTGTCAGGTCTCCTATATATGGATTGGGTGAAACAGATGAAAAAGCATCAGACCAATGGGCACTGAATGAAATGACATAAGACAAAAAGTGATTGGATGAAAAGGCATCAAACAAATGTTTTCAGTTGAAGACAAAATTATTATCCCTCCTGTGAATTTGTTTTCCCCAATATTTCCCAAGTGCTGTTTAACAGATATTTTTTAAACACGTTTTTAAACACATTAGTTTTAATAACTAATTTCTAATAATTAATGTCTTTTATCTTTGACATTTGACAGTACATAATCCCCCGGTTTCACAAACAAGGTTTAAGGCTAGTCTTGGATTAAATTGCATGTTTGAGCGGTCTCAACTGAAAATAACTTGCAGTGAGATGTCTTAAAATATGTCAGTGTCATTTTTTGTTTACAGGTGCACACCAGTAATGTATTTTTCTAAGGCTGTTTTTATAAATGCTTAAATAGCCTAATTTAATGAAGGTATAGTCCTGGCTTAAGCAAAACCCTGTTTGTGAAACTGGGCCAATAAGTGCAATTTAAAGGCTTAACTATGTTAATTAGTTTAATTAGGTAAGTTGTTGGACAAGTGAGGTTTGTACTGTAGTCAAACTAAAAGAAATAAGAAAAACATATTAGAAAATACTTTGAGAAATGTCTCTATGTTAAACATCTGGAAAATAATATAATATAATATAATATAATATAATATAATATAATATAATATAATATAATATAATATAATATAATATAATATAATATAATATAATATAATATAATATAATATAATATAATATAATATAATAACAGGAGGGCTAATAATGTTGTCTCTGTTAACAAATAGACATCTGTATGTCTCTCTGATGTTTCTTTTTCAAATCAAACTTGCCACCTATTTTTTTTCATTATAAATATATTATTGTCATGAGTGCAATTTCATTTTTTTTGCCAGAAAGATGGGAACGCATGTGAACTTTTGCATTCATTTATAAGGATTTTACAGATTAAAAAACAAAACAAAACAAAAGATTGTATTCCATTATTTTTTTAAAAAAGAAGGGTCATTCAAATATAAAAACATAATGACATATTAATTGATAATATATCTTTTAATGAACAAGTCAAAAAATTGCTTTTTTATTCTCGTCTCGTTCTTGTGCGTAACCTGGCCCTATTTGTCTACATTCTAAATCCTTCCTTAAGTAATTCCTAATTTTACTGGGGTGGAGATCAATATGAACCAGCAGCCCTAGATTTAATTTCATCTGACCTCAGTTATATTGTTGCTGTAATGTATATTAAAATCAAGCACTTGAAATCCCAATCCCATAAAATCATGACTTGTGTATAAATTAAAAAAATGTATTAATATGGTATTTAAAAAAAAAACATTTAATCCTGTTCCTTGACCGGTTATTTCTGTACAATCAAACTTTTGTATTGTAGACTTATTCAGTCATGAAATTCCTATAATGTGTTGCTACATGAAGTTAGTTTGATAACATAATCAGTATATCAGTAATTAGATTAAAAAATACAATACAATAACAGATTTTAATTCACACAACATGACTAATAGTATGTTAGTGTACTGGATAATGAATCGAACACATGTTGGATTCAATTTTCCAGACTTGAAAGCTTTCTAAGCACTGGAAACCCAGAAGCAGATGTTGACTGGGTAAGATCAGTGTGGACTGTAAATAGAGCAGCGGCAGGGGTTTCAGCATCTGCTGTCTGAGACATGCCTAGTTAGACCCGAACTGCACCAATATCCCAGCGCAAACTGCGGCTGTTCATCCAAAACCCTGAAACATCTGTCACGATTTAGAGAGCAAGAATATCTGTGTTTTGAGGTGGGGAAACGCCTACTGACAAATATCATTTACCCATCATTAAGTTAAAAAGTCACATGTCACTTGATGTATTTTATTTTTTTATGAATAATGAGATCAAACCTGAGGGTCATCTTGCTCCTCCATGGTGTATTGTGCTCCAGCAGGCCCTTCATTCACTTTATCCCCCAGCAGGAACCCCAGTCGCGTCATCAGTGTGTTTGCAGCCTCGTCTACAGAAGGAGGAGGACCCAAATTCTGCCCTTCATCCCCTTTGAGAGAATGACACAGAAAGACAGAGGTAAGAATAAGGTTTATAAAGAACAAAACCACCAGTACTGGAGCGAATTTTGCTGTAAAACATTCATTTCAGCATTCGTAAATAAATAAAAAGTACATTTATTTATTTATTTACACCAAGATTGTCTTACTGCCACTTAAAAAAACAATTTAAAGCATATTTACTGAATAAAATGTTATTTTCAAGTCGTAGGTCACTAGTATTTTCACCAAAAAAAAAAGGTTTAAAGTTGAATATTTCTATATTGTTTTGTAGTATATCTTACAATTAGGGGTTTACAGAAAGTTTGGCAGAATTATTGGTTGAAAATGTCATTTTCAGTTTTTAAACAAAAGAGAAAAATGGCCAAAAATATAAATGTTACGAAGCAGATGCTGACAAAAGACTTGCAGATCCAAACTCAGTTTATTAAAGGCAAGGTCGTGAAGGCAATGGTCAAATACAAGAGCAAAACAGTAACAAAAGGGTAATCCAATAAATGTGGTCTAAATACAGCCTAGAGGTCAGACTAGGCGGCAAAGAATCAAAACGGGTCACAGGCTAGTATCAAAACACACAAGGAGAAACGCTTCATAATGTTCGATAGAAACAAGACTTAACCATGTGTGAGTAAAAGTGATGTGTATATATATAGTCCTTGTAATCAGTGGAAATGAGCAGCAGCTGTGATTGTGAATGTCCAAATTATTGTTAGCTGTTGTAGGAGTTGATGGGCGCAAAGAGTTCTGGGAGTTGTAGTTCGGTAGAATGTAATCTCCAACAGATAAAACAGCGCTGGCTATACAACAGACTACAGGAAGTAATTCTCTGCAGGGACAGCACTGCTGGCAATCACAACAATAAAAAAAAAAAAAAAAGAGACTATGCTGTGCCAAACTGTTCAGCAATGTTCAGTGTGCTGGTTTCACTCTACAGTTGAAGTCAGAATTATTAGCCCCCCCTTTGAATTTTTCTTTCTTTTTTAAATATTTCGCAAATGATGTTTAACAGAGCAAGGAAATTTTCACAGTATGTCTGATAATATTTTTTCTTCTGGAGAAAGTCTTATTTGGTTTATTTCGGCTAGAATAAAAGCAGTTTTAAATTTTTTAAAAAACATATTCAGGTCAAAATTATTAGCCCCTTTAAGCTATATTTTTTTTCGATTAGTCTACAGAACAAACCATCGCTATACAATAACTTGCCTAATTACCCTAACTTGCCTAGTTAACCTAATAAACCTAGTTAAGCCTTTAAATGTCACTTTAAGCTGTATAGAAGTGTCTTGAAAAAATATCTAGTAAAATATTATTTACTGTTATCATGGCAAAGATAAAATAAATCAGTTATTAGAAATGAGTTAAAATAAACAGGAGGGCTAATAATTCTGACTTCAACTGTCTCTTCAGCTCAAGTCACTGTGTCCTCTGAAGCGGCTTTCACACTGGATACGGAAAGCAACGTGCTTTAAAAACCCATTCATTTCAAAGGCAGAGAACCATTGACTAGCTTGCACACACACAGCAGTTTCAAAATAGTAAATTATTCCTCTCTGTAGATTTTCTGCACATTTACCCATATAAATATCTATGCATGAACCAAACATTGATTGGACTAGCAAAGTCTGCTCAAATAACACACCGACATGTAATTAAAAAAAATGACATTATTTTATTGACTTGTGTTTTTTTTTATTTAAAGTTATTGAGTTAAATGTAAACATTTGAACAAAATATCTTTAAATTATTTAATTAAATTATAAATAAATATTACAAAGCATTTTTGGTTTCAGCTTTCGGCCAAGCCCATTCAAAATTTTTGAGAGTTTCATCTCATATTTTTCATTTATTAATTAGAATTAATGATATACTCACTGCTAAAGTTACTTAAACGCAGCAATGTTAGAGAAACACTACGCAATTCAATTCATGTTCATTTTGTTGTGTTTATTGCGCTTTTACAATGTAAATTGTGTGAAAACAGCTTAATATAGACGTTCTAGTAAATTGAAGCTGTAGTTCAGTCCAGTTTTCAGAGTTGAAGTTCAGTTTAGTGCAGTTCAGTGTGCTTTATTTTTCACTGCTGAAAGTCCAAACACTGAATAGCAAATCCATCGATGCGCAGCTCCACAAATCCCAACCAAACAAGCCAGTGGCGACTGAGGCGAGGAACAAAACTTCACCAATTGACAAAAGTGAAGGGGAAAAAAAAAACCTCGAGAGAAACCAGGCTCAGTTGAGCACGACCATTTCTTCTTTGGTCAAACTTCGTGTGCGGAGCTGCAGTCTAGGCACTGGAGGCTGGAAAATACTAGACGTCCATCGTGAAAAACTGCAGGTGTTCAATTCAGTTCAATTCAATTCAATTCAATTCAATTCAATTCAATTCAATTCAATTCAATTCAATTCAATTCAATTCAATTAATCTTTATTTGTATAGCGCTTATACAATGTAGATTGTGTCAAAGCAGCTTCACATAGAAGATTATAGTGACTTGAAACAGTGTCAGTTGTTTTCAGAGTTTAAGTTCAGTTCAGTTTAGTTTATCTCAGGTCAGTGTGGGTTAATATTCACTCCTGAGAGTCCAAACACTGAAGAGCAAATCCATCGATGCGCAGATCTACAGATCCCGAACCATGCAAGCCAGTGGCGACAGTGGCAAGGAAAAAACTTCACCAATTGGCGAAAGTGAAGCTTTAAAAAACCTTGAGAGAAACCTGGCTCAGTTGGGCACGACCATTTCTCCTATATAGTGTATGTATAGATAAGAGTGTATATTCACACTATGTCTAAGTAACACTTAGTATTACACCCAAGTAATTCTGTCCTTCTGAGAAACCGCTTTCTATGACTTCAGTAAAGGGATTTTTATGATTCCTGCCAATCCACATCGTCCAGTGTCCAGTTTGACACAAAAATCACAACCACATGCAGAAATCATGTTGCATACCTGTGGTCTCATAGCCCCATTTGCATGCTTGTCAGTTCATTCATCCACAACATTGCCAAGCATCCTGCAAAGAATGCTGTTTCCCGTCATTTTTGTTTAAAAGAGAGATCACGATTCTCTCATAATTGGAGCTTAATAGACAGCTTAACTAATTAACAACAACAAAAAGTAATTTACTAAAGCTTTTGGTAAATGTAGCTGCATTCATTCATTCATTTTCTTTTCGGCTTTTTCCCTTTATTAATCCGGGGTCGCCACAGCAGAATGAATTGCCAACTTATCCAGCACATGTTTTACGCAACGGATGCCCTTCGAGCTGCAACCCATCTCTAGGAAACATCCATACACACTCATTCACACTCATACATTACAGACAATTTAGCTTACCCAATTCACCTGTACTGCATGTCTTTGGACTGTGGGGAAAACCGGAGCACCCGGAGGAAACCCACGCGAACGCAGGGAAAACATGCAAACTCCACACAGAAATGCCAACTGACACAGCCGAGGCTCGAACCAGGGACATTCTTGCTGTGAGGCGACAGCACTACCTACTGCGCCACTGCTTATAAACAGCTTATCATCAACAGTAAGCATTAAACGTAATTCTGATTACCTTTATATATTGATTTCAAAGTCAAGATTTTGAATTGGTTAAGGTTTGTAACACTAAAATAATAACACTGGTTAAAAAGAATCAAGACTAAAGCTGCATGACTCACCAATGTAATCATCAAAGGTTTGATGCAAATCACAGGTATGCAAATCACAACTATTTAGACTTAAGACGATGCAAGTGTTTGAGCACAGATTGTGATATTTTACAGATTAATTGTGCAGCTCTCAATCTCAGTAGATAAAGACATGTAAACCAGCCCACAATGCTGATAGCAGTGAGCTCAAGCTCCTCGCCACACCAAAACCACCTCACAATCCCTAACAGCGGGATATCTGGGTGTCACAGTGTTTTTCAAACCCCGGTCACAGATGAAGCGTCTGAGACTGTGCCTTCATATATACAGTCAAAGGCTGATTTCTAGACTTCAAAAGAAGAGCAGTCCCCAAGGTGGCTAAATCCACAGTGAGAAGAGCTTTTTCAGGATTACTTTTCCCATCATGCCTTTCACCTCTCACCATAAAAAAGAGAACAGACTGCAAAACAAACGGAAATAGGAGGCGAGTCGCTACACCTCTAAGGCACAGGATCGTCTGACTGTCAAAACCATCCTCTGAGACTCTAAATGTCTCTCAGATAAATCAAAACCTCAGCAGCTTTGCACAGCAGCTAGTGTTAAAGGCCTTTCACACTAATCCCTATACAGATAATAAATGTAAAGTTCTGAAAATCATTCTAAATATAAAAAAACAGAAGAGTTCAGACCATTACGACTAAGATGTAGAGAAATGATACCGCTGGGATCACTTTCAGAACAATTTATTTCTCTTAGTTAAATGATAAACACTGACAATCAGTCAGAATCCATTGAAATGTAAAGAGGTCAAGCAATTTAAAGCTATACAACATTGTGGAGAAGCTCTACTTGATGTTAAGCCCACATTTAAAAGACTATTTAAAGATAATAACCATCTTGGTAAACAATTGATTACACTATGAAAATACACTATTACACTGACTACGATCACTAAAATTACTGTTTGATTTGATGGATTACACAAGCTGGATTTACTGGTCAGACGCGCTAGTAGCACACTGAGGACACCTGCTGGTTACAAGAAGGTCAATGCAAAATGAAAAGCATAAACTAAATAAAAATAACCAGATTGTTATTGTTAATCAGTGTGTGGACGGAAATATATGTATCGTTATATTTAAATATAATGAACAGGCCTTTAGCCTTCAGAAGACATCCTTAAAAAACTTTACAAACCATCTAAAGTAAAAGAAAACGAAATCTCAGTTTAAGACCAACATGATAGATGCTAAAGCTAAATATGCTTATTCAATCAAAGCATGAAGAGTTATGGTTCAAAATTGAGATATCAGAGAAACATATTTATATACTTTAGGGTACAGTATATACATCTGCTAATTTTCAAAGGCTTTAAAAGAGTGAAAGAGCAATTTTATTTTCATGAAATACATCAGATCTCAGATCTATTTTATGTATTGTCATAAACGTGGCTAATTCATGTTTTTTATAAAAAGAGTATTAGCCCTAAACTTCACTCCTAAATCCAACTCTCACTGGATATGAGAAAATTGTACTAAAATGTGCAAATAACATTTAACAAATTCTTACAAAAATCAAAATAAAAGAATCCAAAAAGTTCAGAATTTCTGTAAGATTGCATTGGATGCATATATTCTGAAAAAAAAAAAAACCCTGAAGTGTATATTTATCCAGTTATAGTCAATAGAGTCTGTTTTTTTTTATTATGGTTTCAAAAACAATAACCACCCTATGCATTCATTAGTACAGAGAATCAAGTAAAAAACAGTGTTTTATAAATTCATTTATAATAAATTATAATAAATTATATATTATAAATTCATAACTTGTTTTTCCGCACATATTGTTTCTGCATTTAATACCCTTAATACACTTCATTAAACATATATTTACACTCACTGGCCACTTTATTAGGTCCAGCTGCTCATTAACACAAATTTCTAATAAAGCAATCACATGGCAGCAACTGCATGCATTTAGGCATGTATAAATGGTCAAGACGATCTGCTGCAGTTCAAACAGAGCATCAGAATGGGGAAGAAAAGTGATTTAAGTGACTTAGAAAATGGCATGGTTGTTGGTGCCAGAAACTGATGGTCTACTGGGATTTTCACGCGTAACCATCTCTAGGGTTTACAGATAATGGTCCAAAAAAAGAAAATATCCAATGAGCGGCAGTTCTGTGGGCACAAATGCCTTGTTGATGCCAGAGGTCAGAGGAGAATGGCCAAACTGGTTCTAGCTTATAGAAAGGAAACAGTAACTCAAATAACAAGTCGTTACAAACGAGGTATGCAGAAGAACATCTCTGAACACACAACACGTCCAACCTTGAGGCGGGTGGGTTACAGCAGCAGAAGACAGTCAGCTAAAAACAGGAAACTGAGGCTACAATTTGCATAGGCTCACCAAAATTGGACAGAAGATTGGAAAAATGTTGCCTGGTTTGATGAGTCTCAATTTTTGCTGCGACATTCGAATAGTAGTGTGTTGTAATGGTGTGAGGGATATTATCTTGGCACACTTTGGCCCCCATTAGTACCAGTTTAGCATTTTGTCAATGCCACAGCCAACCTGAGTATTGTTGCTGACCATGTCTATCCCTTTATGACCACAGTGTACTCATCTTCTGATGGCTACTTTCAGTAGGATAACACAACATGTCATATAGCGCGAATCATCTCAGACTGGTTTCTTGAACATGACAATGAGTTCACTGTACTCAAATGGCCTCCACAGTCACCATATCTCAATCCAATAGAGCACCTTTGGGCTGTGGTGAAAGAGGAAATTCGCATCATGGATGTGCAGCCGACAAATCTGGAGCAACTGCGTGATGCTATCAAGTCAATATGGACCAAAATCTCTGAGGAATATTTCCAGTACCTTATTGAATCTATGCCGCGAAGAATTAAGGCAGTTCTGAAGGCAAAAGGTGGTCTAACTCAGTACTAGTAAGGTGTACCTAGTAAAATGGCCGATAAGTGTAGACATTACCTATATGCTATAAAACTGCAGGTTAACTATGTTTATATATAATAACTTATATTTGATTGTAATGTAATAATCTGCACCTTTAGTAAAGCTGCTTTGTAACAATAATTATTGTAAAAAGCGCTATACAAATACACCTGAATTGAATTGAACTGAATTGAATTGAAAGCTGTGCACAAAACAATACTACTTTTCCAGAAAATGTAACCAAGACTTTCAATTAGTTTCTTGTTTGAATGGCATGCCTCTATTACACGGGAATCTGTTTGACTGAACACACAGTTGATTCCAATCTCTCCTTTTTTCGGATACTGTCCTAAAACAAAAATGTCGTCATAGCAACAATGTATTTGCTCAAGATTGTTGCGAAGCATTCATCTCTTTCATTCATTCCCCAACCAAACCTTCCTCAGTCGCTCTCCTGTTTCTCTGTCCCTCCGGCGGGATGTATGTCACTTCTGACAGCATATAATAAAGTTCAGAAGCCCACTAATGACACCAGCAGGCGCTGAAATAGCACAATGCTGGAAAATCTTGTTCATTACAAGCATGAAGTCTCCGAGGTTTGTTATTCTTCTGCTCTCTTTTTATTCTTTTGACCGCAATGCCATTCATTTAAGAAAGCATTGCGCCTCTTCAGACGTTTTCAAGACCACAGATGGTAAAAAAAAAAAAAAAAAAAAAGAGAGAGAGAAAAAAACCATAACCATTCTGAACGAAAGATTCACAAACATGCCAGCAATGGTGCTTTAAAGGTAAGCCTGAGGAAGTGCGCAGAAGAAAACATTCACATATTTGTGGACCACACACATTTCTGAAGGCATAACGTAAACATGTAGTCATGTATGACAATCACGCATCAGTTCACTTCTGTTTGCAAGATGATGAGCTTTTTGACATCCAGACAGGCCACGGGGGGTTGGAGACGTGAGTTTGTGGGTGAGCGGAGTAACAGCGGGAGCTTTACTACAGTAAAAACACAAGGTGATTTACAATGTCTGTTGACTTGGTGGACATATTTGCAATTACCCAGCTATTTCTGATAACAAAGCCTTATATATACATGAGTAAATACTGAAATCTCAAAAGCTTCTTGTTACACTCACATTTAAATAGCAGGTTTCAAATCAGCAACACAATCTGACATAAACTGTCAGACTTATAAATAATAAATGTTGTTTCGTATACTCAAAAAGCATTTAATAGCAAAAGAGCTTTTAATAGTGTATGTATGGTAAAGTTTATTGCTCAGTAAAAAAAAAAACAACAAGAATTTTAAATGAATATAGCATAAATAAGTAAAACCTCGAGCAATTTAAAGCTACACGACATTGTGCTTTACTTGATGTTAAGCCCACATTTAAAATACTATTTAAAGATAATAACCATCTTGGTAAACAATTGACTATACTATGAAAAATAATGACATAATGACACTACAGCACTAACTGCGATCACGATCGCTAAATTAACTATTTGATTTAAATTACACAAGCTGGATTCACTGGCTAGATGTGCTAGTAGCACACTGAGGACACCTGCTGGTTACAACAGGTCAATGCAAAATGAAAAGCAAACTACAAATAAACATTGTTATTGTTAATCAGTGTGTGGAGGGAAATATATGTATCATTATATTTATATGGTACAACATGAACAGGCCTTTAGCCTTTGGAAGTCATACTAAAAAAAAAAAATTTACAAACCATCTGATGTGAAAAAAACAAAATCTCAGTTTAAAACCAACACAATAGATGCTAAAACTAAATATGCTAATAAATAAATAAATAAATAAAACCTGTATTAGACTTTGTTTTGATATTTGAAAACTTCTTTACTTTGACGTATAAACAAAATTTTTCTAAATGTTAAACAAAGTAAATTAAAAACTAAATAATTTATGTAAATGTGACTTTATGCAAGTCATTACACTTCTAATTTAATTTAATATTATAATTACATTTAACTAATTAAATTTAATTATAATTACATATTAAACATAATTAGTTTTAAATACTGTATAACATTGTGTGACAGTATTTAATGTAACATTATAATAACAATATAATGTCATGCCAATAATATGTAAACAATGATTTTATGCAAGTCATTGCAATATTTAAATAAAATCACAATTGAAATTAATTAGTAATTGAGCAACTAATCTATTATACAATCATATTATGCAATTATTTTGATTATTTAATTGAATTTATTTAATCAAGTGGCAGTCCTACCTATCTATAAACTAGAGCTGCACGATTTAGAAAAAATAATTTTTTTAATTTTGCGATATTAATACAATTTTACCAGATGACTTAATATCGCTATTTGGAAAGTATTTATAATGTTAGATCAATTGGGATGATTCTACAAAAGAATCTTATCTCCATAAAATCTAATAAAAAAATCTAAAAACGTTTTTGAGTCCCCCAACACATTTTCGTTGTGGTCTGTGCGGTTTTCAGTGCATTTCTGTATTTGCATGTGTTGTATTTTCATGCACGTGTTTAGTCAGAGATTGATGAATTAATGTTTACTATTTGCATCTCCATAAAATCTAATAAACAATCTATAAACGTTTTGGAGTCCCCCGACACATTTTCATTGTGGTCTGTGCTATTTGCAGTGCATTTCTCTATTTGCATGTGTTGTGAGTATATTCATGCATAATCTATTAATACAATCAAGAAAAAGACAATTGAAATAAAGTGTTTTAAATTGTTTCCTGAGTCTAACAGTATGCAATTACAGTAACTAAATAATAACAATAAAAATAATTCAATAAAATTAATCATATATAAGGTCACAAATGGTACAATTTCTTATAGCTGAATACAATTAGAATACAAATTCATACATTGCATATATCCTACGATGTGACTATTGCGAACGATCACATTGCGATATCGATGCTGAAACGATATATTGTGCAGCCCTACTACAATCCATTAAAAAGAAAAAAGTCTCTGTCTGAAATTTAAAATGACAAAACCAATGCCATTACAAGAAACCTCAGATGTTTAAATCATACGTCTCATCTGTAACACCCCCATGAGAGCCGCTTAAAGTTCCACTCTTTAACTCCAACACATTCAGCTCCACTTCCTTCTTTCAGACCCCTGCGGGACAGGGACGGTCCCCATGGGAAAGCGTGCTGTTTGTGCTTTCGCGAGAGTAAAAAACATCAGCGCTGCAGGGTTTTAAACCTCCTCATTCGTCATGTCGCTGCCTCTTGTAAAACCTACAGCGCTGCAGCAGAGGTTACAGGACTGAAAATGCCGATTGGTCCGGTGTCAAAGGTTTGACTTACAGCTCTTGATATGCACCACTGGGCTTTTAAAACCCGAGCTGAAATCACTGCTGTGCAAAGACAAGCAATGACACATGGCCTCTAACAAAACCACACATGCAAAAAAGAAAAAGCAGCTGGCGTAGTGAAGAATGTAACACTCAGCAAAAAAAAAGAAGGGGGAAAAATGGAATATCTGAACTTCTAATAGCAGGGTTGCAGTTAGTGAGGCAGGGTACATTTAATCTAAGAATTCAAATATCATTCCATTGCCTGTGATGCAGGCTTTCCTACACTTGCACACTGCCCTCCTAAACTGCAGGAGAGCTAACAGTTGGCATTTAACGTAGCAATACCACACTTCTTTTTCATTACAGATAATCCTGGACAACATTACCCTGTAAATAGATATTGAGTTGCAAGATGGTTGCTAGTGGTGTAACGGATCACAAATCTCACGGTTTGGATCACTACACGGTTTTTGAGTAATGGATAAGACCATTTTTCGGATCTGCAAAAAAGGAGGACAAATGTCATTTGCTTTTCATTTATACAGAAATATTACTGCAAAAAAAAAACACTGATTTTAACAAACAGAACTTAGAACCTGTCATTTTAATAAAATACAAATCAAGAAAGAACCAGCTAAAAAAAAAAGGAAAATATTCAATATGAATAATGATCTTTGCTACGGTTGCTGATAATGCTAACTATAGAAATCTAACATCTTGTACAACATATTTATTTTCAATGAATGATTCAGTAAGTCGCACATAAAACTTCATGTTTCATTATAGGTGTATCGTTTTTTGAAAACTTATTCAGTGAATTTTGATGGTTGTTTGTCGCCACCCATTGGTTACACAATGTAATTGCCACAACATTCACCAGCGTCAAGTTCCATTAAAGGGTGATTTTAATCTTCACCATGAACATCAGTGTTTATATCTGAACTATAAACTGTTCTCCCAGTGCTTCTGCGTTATTTAATTGTTTGTAACTGAAAAAGTGTTAAAACTGAATCTCTCTCGATCAAACACAGATTTGAATGCAGCGCTTCGAAAGATCATTAAATATGCAAATCATTATCATTTATCAATCATGTTGCCAATCAACATGAGAGATCCTGATCTTTTAATGTTTAACTGTGCAGCTTTACAATGGACACATTAGCGTAGGCTAAACAAACAGTGACAGAAAACACTTTTAATTAATAACCTAAGAAAACTTTTCTGAAAGATTGTTGGGTGGTTGATATCCTCAACAATGCAGACTGTACAAAACGTTTGGTTCAACTCAATTGATTTGTGTTGGGAAAATCATGAAGGACTTAAGTTAACTTACTAGTTCTTAAAAATTTAAGTGGAATGGACATAAAACAATTAAGTTGTCCAAAAAAAAAAAAAAAAAAAAAAAAAATCAAACAAATTACAGAACAAACAAACAACCTCCAAATGATAGAACAAAGAATAGCTATAGCAACTAAACAATGAGAAGAGAGAGAGAGACAGAGAGAGAGAGAGAGAGAGAGAGAGAGAGAGAGAGAGAGAGAAAGAGAGAGAGAGAGAGAAAATAAAAAGAGTGACGCACTTGCAAGCACGCACGCACATCTAAATTATTATAAATAAATCACTGTAGATATACTGATTATTATTTATTATTACTGTTTATCCATAAATGTTGATTGTTAAGTGTACAGATTATTCAGATTTTTTATTTTAGTTATTTTTATTTATTAGTATTTTTATTCAATTATATTTATTCTTCTTATTATAATACTATGTATTATAATTTTATACTACAATTTACTGTGTTTACTATGTTTTTTAAATATATATATATATATATATATATATATATATATATATATATATATATATATATATATATATATATATATATATATATATATATACTGTATGTTCTTTTTAATGTAAACTTTGCCAGCGAGACTTTAGAGACTTTGCCAGCGACTTAAATTACAAAAAAAAAAAAACAACAAATCAACATTGATTAATAGCAAAAGGTTAACATCAGAAGAGAAGTAAGCAAGCAAGTGAATGAATAAATAATAATCATACAAAGAGTATACCTTCAAACATCATCAATGGGACACTTTCAAACTCAAGAGATCCATCAATTCCACAAATTAATTGATTTAAATATTCCACTTATTGATACAAACATTATACTATTTTCCATCTTAAATTTACTAGACTCTTTAAAATTGCCAGCATCAGTTGACCCCTCACCAGTGATTTTACTTCGAAGACCATTTTCCCATTTTAGCCAGTCCAAACAAAAAATTGATGATAACATGAACTTGATTTCTATTTCAACAATAGTTTGGTCCATAAATAAATAAACCATAGAGAAAAACTCTAACCGTAAACCTTAAAGTTTGGCACCATTCCTTTATTTCGACAGACAACTGCTGTAATCTCTCAGTCAGGGTGAGAGAGAGATTTCACTGTGATCACTATCACCACATTACAATTGAATAGTTCCAAAGATTCCAGCAAATTTATCCACATTTTATGGCCGTATCAAATGCAGAACAATTACGATATATTTTAGGTGAAAATTCCACAATGATCCCAACAGCAGCCAAATATGTGTCAGCCTGCCACAAACTCAGACTGTCAGCCAATGGACAAACCTAAAGCAAGACACCCACTTCGAATGTTATCAATTGATTGAATAGGTGTTATTAGTTGATAGATATAGGTTAGTAGGGGCCTTCTGCACCTACTGGTAGGCTCAGAAGGCCGTTGTCATCCATCCACATGGTTAATCAGCTATACTAATAGAGAAGACTCCAGATCTAGATCTGTTTTTACATTACTGTGTCGGTTGGGTTTAAGGTTGAGGTAGGGGTAGACGTTAATAAAATACAATTAATGGGAAATTTAATAAATAATATAAATAATTCTTGTTTATTTCTGGCCACATTCGTATGTGATCTATAGCTGATTAACCATGTGGATGGATGATAACAGCCTTTTGAGCTTACCAGTAGGCGCAGAAGGCCCCTACTGGCCCATATCTGTCTATCAGCTGATAACCACTGATAATGCCCATTCAATCGAGTGATAACATTCGAATATGCTGAGCAAGAGCATTTCTGTGTTTATATTCTTATATTTCCTTTTATTGTTACCATTATTTTTATATTTTATTTATTTGTATTTATTTTATTTTTATTTTTATTTATCTTTTTTTGTTATTATCATTTTTATTTACTTATATTAATTCACTTTGTATATAATTTACGTGGGTTCCTTCTGGGTGCTCCGGTTTCCCGCGCAAGTTCAAAGACATGCGCTATACGTGAACTGGGTAAGATAAATTGTCCATAGTGTATGTGTGTGAATGAGTGTGTATGGGTGTTTCCCAGAGATGGGTTGCAGCTGGAAGAGCATCTGCTGTGTAAAACATATGCCGGATAAGTTGGCGGTTTATTCCACTGTGGCGACCCCAGATTAATAAAGGGACTAAGCCAAAAAGAAAATGAATGAATATAATATATATAAGATTTGTATATTTGTTATATAAGATATAAAAAATATACAACAGAGTGAACAAACAACAGAACAATATATGAAAGACATGCAATAATACAAGACTTTAAGACAGAAAGACATAACAAAACTACAAAAATAAGATTTATCAGATCAACTCTTATTATGCATCCCTGCCAACTGTCATATGAGGCATCATAATATAAATAGCACACATGTAGAAAATGTTGAGTCTGAAGGGGTGTAAAAAGGGACAGAGAAAGAGAGAGGAGACACCAAGCACAATTGGATGGGCTGAATTACATTTGCCCACAAGCAATGCTGCTCCAAAAAAAAAAAAAAAAAAGTCCAAAAATAACTTAGAAAAGCTGGTTTGAGTTAACCAAGCAAAGCTCCGAGGCTGACAGGGAGGAAAAGACGGCTGCACGATGACAGGGTGGCTGTCTGAACAGGGCGGCACAACTAACAAGCCAAGCACCAAGCTGCGGACCGGCTGTGCTGGCGGTTTACAAATAGAAGGCATGAGGAAAATAAAAAAAAGAACAACAAAGGGCCTTGCAAACAAACTCTTGGCTAAATAAATAGGCCAGAGAAAAAGCTGGTCTGTCATTGTGAGACATTTTAAGCATGAAAAATGCAGTGTCAAATGAGTGGAAACACTTGAGTCTGCTTTCCAGAGTTTAAGTGGCTGGTAGAGATGGGCAACCCACACTGCTTCCAGATCATGTTGTATTATACAGTATTAACATAGCAATGAGATAAGTAAGATTCCCTTCATCTTATCTATAAGTTCCCCTTTAGTTTATTCGAAATACCAATTTTAAATACCAATTTTGATGGAAAATGTAAGGTTTTCATTGAAAACAGAGGCCTAAACACTTTGCTAAAAATAACACAACTGTAAAATTGTAGGATTTAACCATGACCTTGTGGAAACAGGCAGCTAACATGCATTGCCTCTGCCTATACTAATGCAAAAACAATTGTGTTTTCCTTTTTTCGTGTTCTTTAAATCAAGTAATGTGAAATCAGATAAAAATGTTCGTTATTGTGTCTCAGTCTGAACAATTTATAGTCATTAATTGTACCCGGCATGACAGCAGAAATGAACGTTCATTATGCACTGAAAAACATGACTGCTTAACGAGTTTTTAATTAGTCTTTTCACTTGTTTTTCATTAAATTATCTTTAGAAAATCCTTAAAACAAGTAGATTTTTTTGAGAAAAATACAGCATATTACAAATGTTTTCAGATAAGAAATTTTTAACAAATATTTTTCTTTTACGTGTTCAATGTAAAATGTAAATAAATGAATAAGTAGATAAATAAATAAATAACTAACTATATAAATAGATAAATAAATAAATAAATAAATAAATAAATGATTCAGTTAAGCGGAAATGACAAACCGCAATTTTGTGTTTATATTTTCTAAATGCAAATTTTGTCACAGTTTTGGAGCACACTAGAGCATTAATATCCTTAAGACATACTATACTCACAGTAACATACCGATACTAACATCTAAAAAAACAACAACTTTATTTTGATTTCACAGGCACGTTAAATACATCACTGTATATACTACATAAGTCTGTATACTAAATATTTAGCTATATAAAACAGTTTATTGGATTTAACTACTAAAATGAAAAAAAAAGTGCCCTCAGAAGATGATCTGACTGATTTATAAAGACATGAGTGTAAGAAAACGCATGGTATAATTTTCAGCGCTCTCTGTAAAAAACAAGTGAAACAAAACTAGCCAATGCAGTAAGAACAAAAGATCTTCTCTAGATGCAGTGTTGCTTCTAAAATGACTTCATAAGATATTAAATGAGTTCATCTAATCATTTGAATCACACATTTGCAAATAAACAGCCAAGAACATCCATTCCTTTTTCCATGACAGCGGTTTCAATGTAGCGAGTGACCTCGTCATTTCCCTGTCAGCTTGCTGTACATTTTTCCACTCTGCAAAATTCGCACTTTTTGACTTCTCGGTCATCATTTGTTTCACCTTTGCAGGGATGGCTTTTGATGTTGTAACAAAAAATTTGATTACATCCTCGTGAGGATTAATTTCATTTTTAAATTTTACCACGTTATATAAAAACATAAACATTTGTTTGAGGTAACAGAACACATTTTTACCTGCAGTTATTTCCCAATCTGTTAGTACAAAAAAAGCTCTGTTTGCACGATTTGATTAATATCATTGTATCCAAATACTTTATAAATAATATTCTAAAATAATCAAATTATAATATACTCCTCCATTGTTTATTCTTTTTAGAAAACATCAAATCTTTTTTTTTTCGAGATAGTCCTTTGTAAAATTAAAGTTCAAAATAGCTTAAAACGGTTTAATTCATTTATTTTATACTGTATATACCTAAATCATTATAGCTTTTGTTTGTTTTATATTGGTTTATTTAATGTTTTTATTATATCCGATGTTTGTATATCTTTAAATGATTTCAATATAGCTAAGGCTATTTTATATATATCTATGAAATTGTGTTGATCCTACAAAAGTGGACACGTAATTTGTAAAGTTCCATGTCTTTCTGTTGTATTCATTATCTCCAATATAAAGAAAGAAACCCACGGAGCTGAATAGAGCGCTCTTTCGCCCGGTCCCTCACACACAAATACATATACACGCGCATGTTTGATGCACAAACACACCTTTTAAATGTGACAAAAACGACAACTGAAAGTTACTGGCTGCTGTGTCTTTAATATGGTGTAAAGATTATTATGCGTTATTGAAACATCAAGGAGGACGCAGCAAAGAAATATCACTTATTAAATTAAAACTACTTTATTATTTTATGCAACACCTTTAAATTTAAAGGGGAAACATAAGGGCAATCTTAATCAAAAAGAAAAAAAAACCCTTAGCCTGACCAGTAGCTACATTTTTTCTTTCCCTTATATAAAACGCACCCTGGGCAGGTTGTTTGATTTGGGGAGCGTTTGCTCGCACAGGCCCGACAATGGAAAATTGGTTGTTCTTTGCGCCACCTGGTGGATATAGCGCAAAGCACATTTTTTTTTTTTTAATGAAAAGGTGGCCTTTGCTGCTGCAGCACTGCGCGTGACTGCACGTGACAAATTGTAGCACTGTGCATGAAGAAACGCATGTTCTCAGTAGCCACATCTGTAATAAAAATGGCAAAAGCTGAAAATACAGAAGGCATTTATTTTGCTTTCTTTCCCCTTGCCTATATGTCCAGATTTTGTATACCATCCCCATATCCAATTAACCTATGACCCTTCCCCAACCAACATGAATGTGCTAGAAAAAGTGAATTCTGAACTGTGCACATTTTCCCTGCAGCGTGAACAATCCTCTGACCACAACAAGGTAAACGCTACTGATGATGACTGCCATCTGAAGGCCACAGTGGAATTCATCAATCACAACTCTCCTTTCCACAAACTCGCACCATTCATACCCTGTCCGTGCACATATCTCATCTACACTGAAATCTCTTCTAATCGAGACAGATTACACTCCAGCTGGGTCCCCAGTCCAACTCCATCATTCTAATTGACACTCAGGCTGTGCGAGAGCACCAAACATCCATGCATCAAACATAAAGAGTGAATTAGAGCAGTGTTTCCCAACCCTGTTCCTGAAGGCACACCAACAGTACACATTTTTAACCTCTTCCTACTCAAACACACCTAAATGAAATCATCAGATCATTAGAAGAGACTTCAAAACCTGAAATGAACGGTTCAGATAAGGGAGACGCATCCAAAATATGTACTGTTGGTGTGCCTCCAGGAACAGGGCTGGGAAACACTAAATTAGAGCATTCACTGGACGGAAAATGCTTGACAACCTCAAGCTCCATCTCCACCTCACCTTTCTCCTCTTCACTCTCCTCCTCTTCTCTATCCCGATCTTCTTCTTGTTCTTCTTCTCCATCCTCACCTTCCTCACCATCTTCAACTTCAACGTCCTCTCCGTACACCTCTGTCTGTTCATCTCTTGCATCTCCAACAATACCCTGTGCACCTCTGGGACTGGTGCAGCATCCAGACTGCAGCAGGGACTGATCAGACAGGCTCAGGCTGGATGTACAGGCCCGAGATGCACAGCAGAAGTGAGACATCCATTGCCTGAGGAGAGAAGAGGTGCGATTCTGCCTTGTCGGCCCTCGTCCTGTGCGGTCATATGGACGAGACCGCTTCCTCCTCTGCCACGTGCATCTGGCCCTAGTCCCGGCACATGCCTTTCTGACCGTCAAAGCGAAATCCATAATCCAAACAAGCTTACAGCTGGGGTCCAGCTCATCAGGAGAACAAGTTCAATCTGTTGCGTCCATGCAGTCGCTAAAAGAACTGAAGGGAAAATGAGCACCCTGCTTCTTTTCTCCTTCAGAGCAGTTGTCAGTGAACGGGGAGGAGAGGACTTCGACAGTGGTTTGGTTGCTCTGCTGAGCTTCAGAGAAACCGCTGGCTTAAGCTTTAACGGGAACCATGAGGAGTCTGAAGAGTCGGAGTCCAAACACCACAAAAGGAGGGAGGGAGCGAGCGAGAGCTGCAAGAAACCGCTAAACCCCATTGCTCTGTGTTTCTTGCTCGACGTAGTTAAAAATGTTGGAAGAGCATGTGTCGTATATGCGCACATGCAAGGCCTGCACAAATAAAAAAAAAAAACACGAAGAGTACAAAGGTTTTGGCTTACCAATGCAGAGCATATCCAGGTCAAGACACACAGCCAGGAGTGACTTTGAGGAAACCCAGCTTCTACTTTCCCAAAAGGAAAGGTCTCTAGTGCGTGTGCAGACTGTAACGTCATTAACATCTTTGGAGATAAGAGACGGTCAGGATGACCCCACAACAAACAGAGAGTGGAAGAAAGTAACGGGCAGAAAAAAACAGATGGTAGTTCTTAACGAAGTGTGCAAGGCTGGGGGTCGGATTACAATGTTGTTGGGCTGCTTAAAGTAAAGGGGCCAGGGGTCGTGCTTCTCTGACCCTTGAGGCCCCGAGAGATGTATTCTATTGGGGGCAAGAGCGTTGGGTGCAAGAAGGTCGCGTTTCACTGTAATCCCATGATGCTCAATCAATCATTTGTGTCTTGTCACTTCCATCTCAACCAGATACTCTGTGTATTGAGAAATGCAGCTAGTTTAACATTCACAAGATGCTATTGTGGGAAAATCTACAGCTGCCATGCGGGTGCAATAGAAAACAAAATTATAACTAGTATTATGTTACTGTAATTAAATTACTTTTAAGCCGAAAAACTAAAGTAAGGGATTAATTTTCATTTGTAGGTCATTTAATTATTTACTTATAATATACTTTCTTAAATACTGTACATTTTGTAAATTCAACCGTTCTATATACATAAATTCAGAGAAGTAGAGTAATATATATTTTGCAAGATAACAAAATTTGTCCAACTGAAGAAACAGATTTATTGTTTATCCAGACATTATTTCATGACAATATAAAGTATAAATGTGGAGAAGCAGAGTAACTGTAAATATATATGTAACCCACCGGTCCTACTGCACCCAACCCGCGCTTTATATGGGAGTCGGTTGCTCTAACAAGAAGGCTTAAGACCATGGCCTCTAGTGTCTGTCGCTAGAGCACCTTTCCAGGTCAGACGAGTGAGGTTTACAATTATAGCACTTCGCTAGCTGTCCTCAGTTACACTCACCCCCTAAACCTCGCTCCCATCCCGGATGAGCCCCCATCTCATTCTGAGCTAAGATCGGACCAGTGATTCTTTGTATGGGAGTCGGTTGCTCTAACAAGGAGGCTAAAGACCATGGCCGTTAGCGTCTGTTGCTAGACCACCTTTTGAGGTAAGAGGAGTGAGGTTTACCTGCATAGCACTTTGCTAACTGGCCTCAGTTACACTCACCCCCCTAAACCTCACTCCCATCCCGGACAACCCCCCAAGTATAAACAACTAGTCCTACTGCACCCAACCCATGCTGAGCTGGGATCAAACCGGTGATTCTTTGCATGGGAGTCGGTTACTCTAACAAGAAGTCTAAAGACCATGTCCTCTAGCGTCTGTTGCTAGATCACCTCTTGAGGTCAGATGAGCAAGGTTTACCTGCACAGCACTTCGCTAGCTATCCCAAATTGCCAATATACGATTTACAGTATATAAACATGGTGTCAATACATTGCATTGAGATTTATGTGGAATAGTAATAAGTAATTAATTTAGTTGATGAGTGACTAATTTACTTTTCAGATGGACCAATTCGAGCAGTGATTTAAATACAACTGTAATGATGCAATTAGTAGTTAATTAATGTTTGAAGTAACTTACTGTACATAACACAGATTAAAACAATGCAGTGCTAATCTGGTTAAAATGACGTTTTCTACTCTACTGCATGACATAGCATTGCTTTTGAATTGAAACATTAAGAAAACAAATGAGACAAGTCAGATGTTAAGACAACTGACAAATTAGACTACTTTTTTCAGAGTGAGGAGATTGCCTTACAAAGCTGTGCAGTTCAGCAAACAGCGCTGACTTCTAAACCTACATGACACAACTACAACACTTCCTACTGACTTCCGTGACAAAAACCCTGAGAGAACACTGAAAAGGCGACATGTGGTACAGACAGGCTTCCCACGCTCTTTAAAAATAAAAATAAAAACACACATATTATGCGAACAGTGACGCTTCTGGCATCTTCTGTGCAAGAATCTTGCCAATTCAAGTGTGAGTCTGGACAGTGGGGAGTGATGTGGTTAACACTTGAAAGTAAATAACCCAAGAAAACTCAGAAAAGAAATAAAGACAATAATATAGTAATCTAACTTCCATCGGATTGGAAAAATCTTTAATTGTGCCTTTTAAAAAATAAGGAAAAATGCCACTCAGTTCATTTTTTAATTCTTCAGCTTGGTCTCCAGCTGGTATTAACAAGTCATTTCAGTGATCTGATGCTGGCATATGGCCAACTGAGATGCATTACTGTTTCTATCCGATTATTACATGGATTCAAATGAGTCTTTTGTCACCACTTGTGCTCAGATTTTGTCACGCTCCATATCACATTTGCAGGAGCGCTCAGTGTGACACATGAGCACTACTGAATGAACAAACACATGTTGCGTGGCCTACAAGCAAGTTGAAAAGCAAGCGAATTAAAAGATTGTGGATGACAACTACAATTTTGATCATGAAATTTTCATGTAATTTTTACACTAATAGATAAACACATTGTTTTGATCACCTGTTTCACAACAAATCCCAAAACTGCCATTTTGTGGAATGAATTTGACCACACTATGAAAGGATACAAGCGTGTGGGTCAAAAGAGAACAAGCTCAAAACAATTTAAACCCTATATTCATTTGTATTTGGCATCATCCACCAGCAATCGGACTGAAAACAAAATCTTAATACTTAATAGTAATACTTAATAATTAATAAATTCATAATTAATACTATACTTAATACTACATTTACCTGTACATACATCTACCTGTACATATTTTTTTGTCTTCATAAATTTAGAGACAATTTGCAATTATGCATGTTGTAATCTACTACATGCAATACTTATTGACAGAGCAGGTGAAAATAGTCATCATTTACTCACCTTAAAAAAACAAATCACACCAAAACAAACAAACAAACAAAAAAAACACTACAAATCAAAAAACTTAACTCCACAAAAACGCACAAAACAAGCAAAATAAAACACCACAAAACAAAAAAGAACAAAACACAACAAAAACAAGGCAAAGCAAAGCAAAACACACCAAAACAAACAAACAAAAACACAACAAATCAAAAAACTAAACTCCACAAAAATGCACAAAACAAACAAAATAAAACTCAAACAAATCAAAACACCATAAAAACACAACAAAACAACAAAACAAAACCATAAGCAAAAACAAAACAAACAAAAAACACTACAAAACAAAAAACTAAACTCCAAAAAAAAAACATAAAACAAACAAAATAAACCACCACAAAATAAAAAAGAAACAACACCACAAAAACCAAACCAAACCAAACAAACAAAACACCAAAAACAAAACAAAACACACCAAAACAAACAAACCAAATCAAAAAACCACAAAAACAACAAAACAAACACACTAAAAGAAAACAACAACAACACTAAAACAAACAAAAACACTGAAAAATAAAAAACTACACTCAACAAAAACGTAAAACAAACAAAATTAAAGCTGCAAGCAGCGATGATAGGGACCTCGCACCCCGGCTCACCGCCGCCCGGTGGCCTCAAGATGACAGAGAACAGCGAACAATATTAAATTAAGCCGATATATAAAAAAAAACCTGCGAAAAATCACAGATTTATGCCAAATTTCCTCCTGTCAGCAGGTGGCGCTATGACTGTGACTCAACATTGGCATGTAGATGTCTTCAGGAGAGGAACTTTATCAACCATGTGAAGTTTCAGGCAGATCGGACATTGTGTGGTTGAGTTCTATGCCGAACTACCTTCTTCCAGCAGGTGGCGCTATGACTGTTACTCAATATTGGCATGTAGATGTCTTCAGGAGAGGATTTTTATCAAACATCTGAAGTTTCAGGCAGATCGGACATTGTTTGGCTGAGTTATAAGTGATTTCCTGTTGCCAGCAGGTGGCGCTATAACTGTAACTGGATATTGGCAGGTAGATGTCTTCAGGAGAGGACTCTTATTAACCATGTGAAGTTTCAGGCAGATTGGACATTGTGTGGTAGAGCTATAAGCCAAACAACCTTCTGTCAGCAGGTGGCGCTATAACTGTGACTCAATATTGGCATGCAGATGTCTTCAGGAGAGGACTCTTATCAAACTTGTGAATTTTCAGGCAGATCGGACACTGTTTGGCTGAGTTATAAGTGATTTCCTGTTGCCAGCAGGTGGCGCTATGTCTGTGACTCAGTATTGGCATGTAGATGTATTCAGGAGAGGACTTTTATCAACCATGTGAAGTTTTAGGCAGATTGGACATTGTGTGATTGAGTTATAAGCCAAAGTACCTTCTGCCAGCAGGTGGCGCTATGACTGTTACTCAATATTGACATGTAGATGTCTTCAGGAGAGGACCCTTATCGAACATGTGAATTTTCAGGCAGATCGGACATTGTTTGGCTGAGTTATAAGTGATTTCCTGTTGCCAGCAGGTGGCGCTATAACTGTAACTGGATATTGGCATGTAGATGTCTTCAGGAGAGGAACTTTATCAACCATGTGAAGTTTCAGGCAGATCGGACATTGTGTGAATGAGTTATAAGTACTTCCTGTTCCATGGCGAAGCGTTGATGTTTGTCAGTTCGCCACGGACACGCCCATCGGTGAAAACTCTAGATCTTCACAATATATCATCGCTAGAGCTTTCAGATAACACCACCCAAATTTGGTGCTGATACGATAAAATTTGTGCGAGGAGTTTGTTATGCTGTAAAACACATCACTTCCTGTTGCCAGCAGGTGGCGCTATAACTGTAACTGGATATTGGCATGTAAACGTGTTCAGGTCAGGACGGTTATCATACGTGTTAATTTTGAGGCAGATCGGATAATGCATGCCTGAGTTATAGCAACTTCCTGTTTCATGGCGAATCGTCAAAGTTTGCGAGGCCGCCACGGACACGCCCATCGACGAAAACTCTAAAGCTTCGCAATTTAACATCGCCAAGGCCTTTAGATGACAAAACCCAATTTTGGTGTTGATCGGATAAATCCCTAGGAGGAGTTCGTTCAAATACAACGCCTGGAAATGGCAAAAACGCCACTTTTTCGCCGCAGGAAGTCAAAAATATCCGACTTCCTGTTGGGTTTGAGATATTGCTCCAAGAGACTTTTTTGTATGGTTTGGCATGTTTGAGGTGTGTGCCAATTTTCGTGCGTGTGCGTGATTCGTAGTTCGGGGGCTCGTCCGTTTCAAGTTTATAGGTGGCGCTGTCGAGTCATTTTGCCACGCCCACTTCCGAAAGCCCATATCAACCGGTCAATTTACACCGCCTTTGATGTGTGTGCAAAGTTTCATGAGTTTTCGGGCATGTTTAGACCCTCAAAAGTGCCCGATAGGGCGGAGAAGAATAATAATAATAATAATTAAAGCTGCAAGCAGCGATGATAGGGACCTCGCACCCCGGCTCACCGCCGCCCGGTGGCCTCAGGATGACAGAGAACAGCGAACAATATTAATTTAAGCCGATATATAGAAAAACCTGAGAAAAATCACAGATTTATGCCAAATTTCCTCCTGTCAGCAGGTGGCGCTATGACTGTGACTCAACATTGGCATGTAGATGTCTTCAGGAGAGGACTTTTATCAACCATGTGAAGTTTCAGGCAGAACGGACTTTGTGTGGTTGAGTTATAAGCCAAACTACCTTCAGCCAGCAGGTGGCGCTATGACTGTGACTCAATATTGGCATGTAGATGTCTTCAGGAGAGGACTCTTATCAAACATGTGAATTTTCAGGCAGATCGGACACTGCTTGGCTGAGATATAAGTGATTTCCTGTTGCCAGCAGGTGGCGCTATAACTGTAACTGGATATTGGCATGTAGATGTCTTCAGGAGAGGACTTTTATCAAACATGTGAAGTTTCGGGCTGATCGGACATTGTGTGAATGAGTTATAAGTACTTCCTGTTCCATGGCGAAGCGTTGATGTTTGTCAGTTCGCCACGGACACGCCCATCGGCGAAAACTCTAGATCTTCACAATATATCATCGCTAGAGCTTTCATATAACACCAGCCTAATTTGGTGCTGATACGATAAAATTTGTGGGAGGAGTTTGTTATGCTGTAAAACACATCACTTCCTGTTGCCAGCAGGTGGCGCTATAACTGTAACTGGATATTGGCATGTAAACGTGTTCAGGTCAGGACGGTTATCATACGTGTTAATTTTGAGGCAGATCGGATAATGCATGCCTGAGTTATAGCAACTTCCTGTTTCATGGCGAATCGTCAAAGTTTGCGAGGCCACCATGGACACGCCCATCGCCGAAAACTCTAAAGCTTCGCAATTTAACATCGCCAAGGCCTTTAGATGACAAAACCCAATTTTGGTGTTGATCGGATAAAATCCCTAGGAGGAGTTCGTTCAAATACAACGCCTGGAAATGGCAAAAACGCCACTTTTTCGCCGCAGGAAGTCAAAAATATCCGACTTCCTGTTGGGTTTGAGATATTGCTCCAAGAGACTTTTTTGTATGGTTTGGCATGTTTGAGGTGTGTGCCAATTTTCGTGCGTGTGCGTGATTCGTAGCTCGGGGGCTCGTCCAGTTCTAATTTATAGGTGGCGCTGTGAGTCATTTTGCCACGCCCACTTCCGAAACCTATAATAAACGTAAATTTTCGCCACTTCTGAGGCGTGTGCAAAGTTTCGTGAGTTTTCGGGCATGTTTAGCCCCTCAAAAGCCGATTCATTCCGGAGAAGAAGTAAGAATAATAATAATTAAAGCTGCAAGCAGCGATGATAGGGACCTCGCACCCCGGCTCACCGCCGCCCGGTGACCTCAGGATGACAGAGAACAGCGAACAATATTAATTTAAGCCGATATATAGAAAAACCTGAGAAAAATCACAGATTTATGGCAAATTTCCTCCTGTCAGCAGGTGGCGCTATGACTGTGACTCAACATTGGCATGTAGATGTCTTCAGGAGAGGAACTTTATCAACCATGTGAAGTTTCAGGCAGATCGGACATTGTGTGGTTGAGTTATAAGCCAAAATACCTTCCGCCAGGCAGGTGGCGCTATAACTGTGACTCAATATTGGCATGTAGATGTCTTCAGGAGAGGACTCTTTATCAAACATGTTGAATTTTCAGGCAGATCGGACATTGTTTGGCTGAGTTATAAGTGATTTCCTGTTGCCAGCAGGTGGCGCTATAACTGTAACTGGATATTGGCATGTAGATGTCTTCAGGAGAGGACTTTTATCAACCATGTGAAGTTTCAGGCAGATCGGACATTGTGTGAATGAGTTATAAGTACTTCCTGTTCCATGGCGAAGCGTTGATGTTTGTCAGTCGCCACGGACACGCCCATCGGTGAAAACTCTAGATCTTCACAATATATCATCGCTAGAGCTTTCAGATAACACCAGCCTAATTTGGTGCTGATACGATAAAATTTGTGGGAGGAGTTTGTTATGCTGTAAAACACATCACTTCCTGTTGCCAGCAGGTGGCGCTATAACTGTAACTGGATATTGGCATGTAAACGTGTTCAGGTCAGGACGGTTATCATACGTGTGAATTTTGAGGCAGATCGGATAATGCATGCCTGAGTTATAGCAACTTCCTGTTTCATGGCGAATCGTCAAAGTTTGCGAGGCCGCCACGGACACGCCCATCGCCGAAAACTCTAAAGCTTCGCAATTTAACATCGCCAAGGCCTTTAGATGACAAAACCCAATTTTGGTGTTGATCGGATAAAATCCCTAGGAGGAGTTCGTTCAAATACAACGCCTGGAAATGGCAAAAACGCCACTTTTTCGCCGCAGGAAGTCAAAAATATCCGACTTCCTGTTGGGTTGAGATATTGCTCCAAGAGACTTTTAGTATGGTTTGGCATGTTTGAGGTGTGTGCCAATTTTCGTGCGTGTGCGTGATTCGTAGCTCGGGGGCTAGTCCGTTCACAAGCGCATAGGTGGCGCTGTCGAGTCATTTTGCCACGCCCACTTCCGAAACCTATAATAAACGTAAATTTTCGCCACTTCTGGGGCGTGTGCAAAGTTTCGTGAGTTTTCGGGCATGTTTAGACCCCTCAAAATCGCGATTCATTCCGCGAGAAGAAGAAGAAGAAGAGAATATAAGAGCATCAATAGGGCCTACGCACCGTTCCGGTGCTCGGTCCCTAATAAACGGAGCAATTCCAATAGGGCCTACGCACCGTTTCGGTGCTCGGTCCCTAATTAAAGCTGCAAGCAGCGATGATAGGGACCTCGCACCCCGGCTCACCGCCGCCCGGGGGCCTCAAGATGACAGAGAACAGCGAACAATATTAATTTAAGCCGATATATAAAAAAACCCTGAGAAATATCAGATTTATGCCAAATTTCCTCCTGTCAGCAGGTGGCGCTATGACTGTGACTCAACATTGGCATGTAGATGTCTTCAGGGAGAGGATCTTTATCAACCATGTGAAGTTTCAGGCAGATCGGACATTGTTGGTAGAGTTATAAGCCAAAATACCTACTGTCAGCAGGTGGCGCTATGACTGTGACTCAATATTGGCATGTAGATGTCTTCAGGAGAGGACTCTTATCGAACATGTGAATTTTCAGGCAGATCGGACATTGTTTGGCTGAGTTATAAGTGATTTCCTGTTGCCAGCAGGTGGCGCTATAACTGTAACTGGATATTGGCATGTAGATGTCTTCAGGAGAGGACTTTTATCAACCATGTGAAGTTTCAGGCAGATCGGACATTGTGTGAATGAGTTATAAGTACTTCCTGTTCCATGGCGAAGCGTTGATGTTTGTCAGTTCGCCACGGACACGCCCATCGGTGAAAACTCTAGATCTTCACAATATATCATCGCTAGAGCTTTCAGATAACACCACCTAAATTTGGTGCTGATACGATAAAATTTGTGCGAGGAGTTTGTTATGCTGTAAAACACATCACTTCCTGTTGCCAGCAGGTGGCGCTATAACTGTAACTGGATATTGGCATGTAAACGTGTTCAGGTCAGGACGGTTATCATACGTGTTAATTTTGAGGCAGATCGGATAATGCATGCCTGAGTTATAGCAACTTCCTGTTTCATGGCGAATCGTCAAAGTTTGCGAGGCCGCCACGGACACGCCCATCGCCGAAAACTCTAAAGCTTCGCAATTTAACATCGCCAAGGCCTTTAGATGACAAAACCCAATTTTGGTGTTGATCGGATGAAATCCCTAGGAGGAGTTCGTTCAAATACAACGCCTGGAAATGGCAAAAACGCCACTTTTTCGCCGCAGGAAGTCAAAAATATCCGACTTCCTGTTGGGTTTGAGATATTGCTCCAAGAGACTTTTTTGTATGGTTTGGCATGTTTGAGGTGTGTGCCAATTTTCGTGCGTGTGCGTGATTCGTAGTTCGGGGGCTCGTCCGTTTCAAGTTTATAGGTGGCGCTGTCGAGTCATTTTGCCACGCCCACTTCCGAAGCCCATATCAACCGGTCATTTACACCGCCTTTGATGTGTGTGCAAAGTTTCATGAGTTTTCGGGCATGTTTAGACCCTCAAAAGTGCCCCGATAAGGGGCGGAATAATAATAAAAAGAATAATAAAAAACAGAGCAATTCCAATAGGGCCTACGCACCGTTCCGGTGCTCGGTCCCTAATAAGAAACGGAGCAATTCCAATAGGGCCTACGCACCGTAGGTGCTCGGTCCCTAATTAAAGCTGCAAGCAGCGATGATAGGGACCTCGCACCCCGGCTCACCGCCGCCCGGTGGCCTCAAGATGACAGAGAACAGCGAACAATATTAATTGAAGCTGATGTATAAAAATACCTGAGAAAAATCACAGATTTATGCCAAACTTCCTTTTGTCAGCAGATGGCGCTATGACTGTGACTCAATATTGGCATGTAGATGTCTTCAGGAGAGGACTCTTATCAAACATGTGGATTTTCAGGCAGATCGGACATTGTGTGGCTGAGTTATAAGTGATTTCCTGTTGCCAGCAGGTGGCGCTATAACTGTAACTAGATATTGGCATGTAGATGTCTTCAGGAGAGGACTTTTATAAACCATGTGAAGTTTCAGGCAGATCGGACATTGTTTGGCTGAGTTATTAGCCAAACTACCTTCTGTCAGCAGGTGGCGCTATGTCTGTGACTCAATATTGGCATGCAGATGTCTTCAGGACAGGACGCTTATCAAACTTGTGAATTTTCAGGCAGATCGGACATTGTTTGGCTGAGTTATAAGTGATTTCCTGTTGCCAGCAGGTGGCGCTATAACTGTAACTGGATTTTGGCATGTAGATGTCTTCAGGAGAGGACTCTTATCAATCATCTGAAGTTTCAGGCCGATCGGACATTGTGTGAATGAGATATAAGTACTTCCTGTTCCATGGCGAAGCGTTGATGTTTGTCAGTCCACCACGGACACGCCCCTCGGCGAAAACTCTAGATGTTCACAATATATGATCGCTAGAGCTTTCAGATAACACCACCTAATTTTGGTGCTGATACGATAAAATTTGTGGGAGGAGTTTGTTATGCTGTAAAACATGTCACTTCCTGTTGCCAGCAGGTGGCGCTATAACTGTAACTGGATATTGGCATGTAAACGTGTTCAGGTCAGGACGGTTATCATACGTGTTAATTTTGAGGCAGATCGGATAATGCATGCCTGAGTTATAGCAACTTCCTGTTTCATGGCGAATCGTCAAAGTTTGCGAGGCCGCCACGGACACGCCCATCGCCGAAAACTCTAAAGCTTCGCAATTTAACATTGCCAAGGCCTTTAGATGACAAAACTCAATTTTGGTGTTGATCGGATAAAATCCCTAGGAGGAGTTCGTTCAAATACAACGCCTGGAAATGGCAAAAACGCCACTTTTTCGCCGCAGGAAGTCAAAAATATCCGACTTCCTGTTGGGTTTGAGATATTGCTCCAAGAGACTTTTTGGTAGGGTTTGGCATGTTTGAGGTGTGTGCCAATTTTCGTGCGTGTGCGTGATTCGTAGCTCGGGGGCTCGTCCGTTCTAATTTATAGGTGGCGCTGTTGAGTCATTTTGCCACGCCCACTTCCGAAACCTATAATAAACGTAAATTTTCAGCCACTTCTGAGGCGTGTGCAAAGTTTCGTGAGTTTTCGGGCATGTTTAGCCCCTCAAAATCGCGATTCATTCCGGAGAAGAAGAAGAAGAAGAATAATAATAATTAAAGCTGCAAGCAGCGATGATAGGGACCTCGCACCCCGGCTCACCGCCGCCCGGTGGTCTCAAGATGACAGAGAACGGCGAACAATATTAATTTAAGCCGATATATAAAAAAAACCTGCGAAAAATCACAGATTTATGCCAAATTTCCTCCTGTCAGCAGGTGGCGCTATGACTGTGACTCAACATTGGCATGTACATGTCTTCAGGAGAGGAACTTTATCAGCCATGTGAAGTTTCAGGCAGATCGGACATTGTGTGGTTGAGTTATAAGCCGAACTACCTTCTTCCAGCAGGTGGCGCTATGACTGTGACTCAATATTGGCATGTAGATGTCTTCAGGAGAGGAACTTTATCAACCATGTGAAGTTTCAGGCAGATCGGACATTGTGTGGTTGAGTTCTAAGCCGAACTACCTTCTTCCAGCAGGTGGCGCTATGACTGTTACTCAATATTGGCATGTAGATGTCTTCAGGAGAGGACTCTTATCAACCATGTGAAGTTTCAGGCAGATTGGACATTGTGTGGTAGAGTTATAAGCCAAACAACCTTCTGTCAGCAGGTGGCGCTATAACTGTGACTCAATATTGGCATGTAGATGTCTTTAGGAGAGGACTCTTAGCAAACTTGTGAATTTTCAGGCAGATCGGACACTGTTTGGCTGAGTTATAAGGGATTTCCTGTTGCCAGCAGGTGGCGCTACGTCTGTGACTCAGTATTGGCATGTAGATGTGTGCAGGAGAGGACTTTTATCAACCATGTGAAGTTTTAGGCAGATTGGACATTGTGTGATTGAGTTATAAGCCAAAGTACCTTCTGCCAGCAGGTGGCGCTATGACTGTTACTCAATATTGACATGTAGATGTCTTCAGGAGAGGACCCTTATCGAACATGTGAATTTTCAGGCAGATCGGACATTGTTTGGCTGAGTTATAAGTGATTTCCTGTTGCCAGCAGGTGGCGCTATAACTGTAACTGGATATTGGCATATAGATGTCTTCAGGAGAGGACTCTTATCAACCATGTGAAGTTTCGGGCTGATCGGATCATGTGTGAATGAGTTATAAGTACTTCCTGTTCCATGGCGAAGCGTTGATGTTTGTCAGTCTGCCACGGACACGCCCATCGGTGAAAACTCTAGATCTTCACAATATATCATCGCTAGAGCTTTCAGATAACACCACCCAAATTTGGTGCTGATACGATAAAATTTGTGCGAGGAGTTTGTTATGCTGTAAAACACATCACTTCCTGTTGCCACCAGGTGGCGCTATAACTGTGACTGGATATTGGCATGTAAACGTGTTCAGGTCAGGACGGTTATCATACGTGTTAATTTTGAGGCAGATCGGATAATGCATGCCTGAGTTATAGCAACTTCCTGTTTCATGGCGAATCGTCAAAGTTTGCGAGGCCGCCACGGACACGCCCATCGCCGAAAACTCTAAAGCTTCGCAATTTAACATCGCCAAGGCCTTTAGATGACAAAACCCAATTTTGGTGTTGATCGGATAAAATCCCTAGGAGGAGTTCGTTCAAATACAACGCCTGGAAATGGCAAAAACGCCACTTTTTCGCCGCAGGAAGTCAAAAATATCCGACTTCCTGTTGGGTTTGAGATATTGCTCCAAGAGACTTTTTTGTATGGTTTGGCATGTTTGAGGTGTGTGCCAATTTTCGTGCGTGTGCGTGATTCGTAGCTCGGGGGCTCGTCCGTTCTAATTTATAGGTGGCGCTGTTGAGTCATTTTGCCACGCCCACTTCCGAAACCTATAATAAACGTAAATTTTCGCCACTTCTGAGGCGTGTGCAAAGTTTCGTGAGTTTTCGGGCATGTTTAGCCCCTCAAAACCGCGATTCAATCCGCGGAAGAAGAAGAAGAAGAAGAAGAATAATAATAAACGGAGCAATTCCAATAGGGCCTACGCACCGTTTCGGTGCTCGGTCCCTAATAATTAAAGCTGCAAGCAGCGATGATAGGGACCTCGCACCCCGGCTCACCGCCGCCCGGTGGCCTCAAGATGACAGAGAACAGCGAACAATTTTAATTTAAGCTGATGTATAAAAAAAAACTGAGAAAAATCAGATTTATGCCAAATTTCCTCCTGTCAGCAGGTGGCGCTATGACTGTGACTCAACATCGGCATGTAGATGTCTTCAGAAGAGGAACTTTATCAACCATGTAAAGTTTTAGGCAGATCGGACATTGTGTGACTGAGTTATAAGCCAAACTACCTTCTGCCAGCAGGTGGCGCTATGACTGTTACTCAAAATTGGCATGTACATGTCTTCAGGAGAGGACTCTTATCAAACATGTGCATTTTCAAGGAGATCGGACATTGTTTGGCTGAGTTATAAGTGATTTCCTGTTGCCAGCAGGTGGCGCTATAACTGTAACTGGATATTGGCATGTAGATGTCTTCAGGAGAGGACTCTTATCAAACATGTGAAGTTTCGGGCTGATCGGACATTGTGTGAATGAGTTATAAGTACTTCCTGTTCCATGGCGAAGCGTTGATGTTTGTCAGTCCACCACGGACACGCCCATCGGCGAAAACTCTAGATCTTCACAATATATCATCGCTAGAGCTTTCAGATAACACCAGCCAAATTTGGTGCTGATACGATGAAATTTGTGGGAGGAGTTTGTTATGCTGTAAAACACATCACTTCCTGTTGCCAGCAGGTGGCGCTATAACTGTAACTGGATATTGGCATGTAAACGTGTTCAGGTCAGGACGGTTATCATACGTGTGAATTTTGAGGCAGATCGGATAATGCATGCCTGAGTTATAGCAACTTCCTGTTTCATGGCGAATCGTCAAAGTTTGCGAGGCCGCCACGGACACGCCCATCGCCGAAAACTCTAAAGCTTCGCAATTTAACATCGCCAAGGCCTTTAGATGACAAAACCCAATTTTGGTGTTGATCGGATGAAATCCCTAGGAGGAGTTCGTTCAAATACAACGGCTGGAAATGGCAAAAACGCCACTTTTTCGCCGCAGGAAGTCAAAAATATCCGACTTCCTGTTGGGTTTGAGATATTGCTCCAAGAGACTTTTTTGTATGGTTTGGCATGTTTGAGGTGTGTGCCAATTTTCGTGCGTGTGCGTGGTTCGTAGTTCGGGGGCTTGTCCGTCACATGCGCATAGGTGGCGCTGTCGAGTCATTTTGCCACACCCACTTCCGAAGCCTATAACAAACGTAAATTTTCGCCACTTCTGGGCGTGTGCAAAGTTTCGTGAGTTTTCGGGCATGTTTAGACCGCCTAAAGGGCGATTCATTTCGGAGAAGAAGAAGAAGAAGAAGAATAATAATAATAATAAACGGAGCAATTCCAATAGGGCCTACGCACCGTTTCGGTGCTCGGTCCCTAATTAAAGCTGCAAGCAGCGATGATAGGGACCTCGCACCCCGGCTCACCGCCGCCCGGTGGCCTCAAGATGACAGAGAACAGCGAACAATATTAATTTAAGCTGATGTATAAAAAAAACCTAAGAAAAATCACTAGATTTATGCCAAATTTCCTCCTGTCAGCAGGTGGCGCTATGACTGTGACTCAACATTGGCATGTAGATGTCTTCAGGAGAGGAACTTTATCAACCATGTGAAGTTTCAGGCAGATCGGACATTGTGTGGTTGAGTTATAAGCCAAACTACTTCTTCCAGCAGGTGGCGCTATAACTGTGACTCAACATTGGCAGGTAGATGTTCTTCAGGAGAGGACTTTATCAACCATGTGAAGTTTTAGGCAGATCTGGACCATTGTGTGGATTGAGTTATAAGCCAAACTACCTTCTGCCAGCAGGTGGCGCTATGACTGTGACTCAATATTGGCATGTAGATGTCTTCAGGAGAGGAACTCTTATCAAACATGTGAATTTTCAGGCAGATCGGACATTGTTTGGCTGAGTTATAAGTGATTTCCTGTTGCCAGCAGGTGGCGCTATAACTGTAACTGGATATTGGCATGTAGATGTCTTCAGGAGAGGACTCTTATCAACCATGTGAAGTTTCAGGCAGATTGGACATTGTGTGGTAGAGTTATAAGCCAAACAACCTTCTGTCAGCAGGTGGCGCTATAACTGTGACTTAATATTGGCATGCAGATGTCTTCAGGAGAGGACTCTTATCAAACTTGTGAACTTTCAGGCAGATCGGACACTGTTTGGCTGAGTTATAAGTGATTTCCTGTTGCCAGCAGGTGGCGCTATGTCTGTGACTCAGTATTGGCATATAGATGTGTGCAGGAGAGGACTCTTATCAACCATGTGAAGTTTTAGGCAGATCGGACATTGTGTGATTGAGTTATAAGCCAAAGTACCTTCTGCCAGCAGGTGGCGCTATGACTGTTACTCAATATTGACATGTAGATGTCTTCAGGAGAGGACCCTTATCGAACATGTGAATTTTCAGGCAGATCGGACATTGTTTGGCTGAGTTATAAGTGATTTCCTGTTGCCAGCAGGTGGCGCTATAACTGTAACTGGATATTGGCATATAGATGTCTTCAGGAGAGGACTCTTATCAACCATGTGAAGTTTCGGGCTGATCGGACCATGTGTGAATGAGTTATAAGTACTTCCTGTTCCATGGCGAAGCGTTGATGTTTGTCAGTCGCCACGGACACGCCCATCGGTGAAAACTCTAGATCTTCACAATATATCATCGCTAGAGCTTTCAGATAACACCACCCAAATTTGGTGCTGATACGATAAAATTTGTGCGAGGAGTTTGTTATGCTGTAAAACACATCACTTCCTGTTGCCACCAGGTGGCGCTATAACTGTAACTGGATATTGGCATGTAAACGTGTTCAGGTCAGGACGGTTATCATACGTGTGAATTTTGAGGCATATCGGATAATGCATGCCTGAGTTATAGCAACTTCCTGTTTCATGGCGAATCGTCAAAGTTTGCGAGGCCGCCACGGACACGCCCATCGCCGAAAACTCTAAAGCTTCGCAATTTAACATCGCCAAGGCCTTTAGATGACAAAACCCAATTTTGGTGTTGATCGGATAAAATCCCTAGGAGGAGTTCGTTCAAATACAACGCCTGGAAATGGCAAAAACGCCACTTTTTCGCCGCAGGAAGTCAAAAATATCCGACTTCCTGTTGGGTTTGAGATATTGCTCCAAGAGACTTTTTTGTATGGTTTGGCATGTTTGAGGTGTGTGCCAATTTTCGTGCGTGTGCGTGATTCGTAGCTCGGGGGCTAGTCCGTCACAAGCGCATAGGTGGCGCTGTCGAGTCATTTTGCCACGCCCACTTCTGAAACCTATAATAAACGTAAATTTTCACCACTTCTGGGGCGTGTGCAAAGTTTCGTGAGTTTTCGGGCATGTTTAGCCCCTCAAAATTGCGATTCATTCCGCGGAAGAAGAAGAAGAAGAAGAAGAAGAAGAATAATAATAAACGGAGCAATTCCAATAGGGCCTACGCACCGTTTCGGTGCTCGGTCCCTAATAATAATAAACGGAGCAATTCCAATAGGGCCTACGCACCGTTCCGGTGCTCGGTCCCTAATTAAAGCTGCAAGCAGCGATGATAGGGACCTCGCACCCCGGCTCACCGCCGCCCGGGGGCCTCAAGATGACAGAGAACAGCGAACAATATTAATTTAAGCCGATATATAAAAAAACCCTGAGAAATATCAGATTTATGCCAAATTTCCCCCTGTCAGCAGGTGGCGCTATGACTGTGACTCAGTATTGGCATGTAGATGTGTGCAGGAGAGGACTTTTATCAACCATGTGAAGTTTTAGGCAGATCGGACATTGTGTGATTGAGTTATAAGCCAAAGTACCTTCTGCCAGCAGGTGGCGCTATGACTGTTACTCAATATTGACATGTAGATGTCTTCAGGAGAGGACCCTTATCGAACATGTGAATTTTCAGGCAGATCGGACATTGTTTGGCTGAGTTATAAGTGATTTCCTGTTGCCAGCAGGTGGCGCTATAACTGTAACTGGATATTGGCATATAGATGTCTTCAGGAGAGTACTCTTATCAACCATGTGAAGTTTCGGGCTGATCGGATCATGTGTGAATGAGCTATAAGTACTTCCTGTTCCATGGCGAAGCGTTGATGTTTGTCGTGCTGCCACGGACACGCCCATCGGTGAAAACTCTAGATCTTCACAATATATCATCGCTAGAGCTTTCAGATAACACCACCCAAATTTGGTGCTGATACGATAAAATTTGTGCGAGGAGTTTGTTATGCTGTAAAACACAACACTTCCTGTTGCCACCAGGTGGCGCTATAACTGTAACTGGATATTGGCATGTAAACGTGTTCAGGTCAGGACGGTTATCATACGTGTTAATTTTGAGGCAGATCGGATAATGCATGCCTGAGTTATAGCAACTTCCTGTTTCATGGCGAATCGTCAAAGTTTGCGAGGCCGCCACGGACACGCCCATCGCCGAAAACTCTAAAGCTTCGCAATTTAACATCGCCAAGGCCTTTAGATGACAAATCCCAATTTTGGTGTTGATCGGATAAAATCCCTAGGAGGAGTTCGTTCAAATACAACGCCTGCAAATGGCAAAAACGCCACTTTTTCGCCGCAGGAAGTCAAAAATATCCGACTTCCTGTTGGGTTTGAGATATTGCTCCAAGAGACTTTTTTGTATGGTTTGGCATGTTTGAGGTGTGTGCCAATTTTCGTGCGTGTGCGTGATTCGTAGCTCGGGGGCTCGTCCGTTCTAATTTATAGGTGGCGCTGTTGAGTCATTTTGCCACGCCCACTTCCGAAACCTATAATAAACGTAAATTTTCGCCACTTTTGAGGCGTGTGCAAAGTTTCGTGAGTTTTCGGGCATGTTTAGCCCCTCAAAACCGCGATTCAATCCGCGGAAGAAGAAGAAGAAGAATAATAATTAAAGCTGCAAGCAGCGATGATAGGGACCTCGCACCCCGGCTCACCGCCGCCCGGTGGCCTCAAGATGACAGAGAACAGCGAACAATATTAATTTAAGCCGATATATAAAAAAACCCTGAGAAAATCATCATATTTATGCCAAATTTCCTCCTGTCAGCAGGTGGCGCTATGACTGTGACTCAACATTGGCATGTAGATGTCTTCAGGAGAGGACTTTATCAACCATGTGAAGTTTCAGGCAGATCGGACATTGTGTGGTAGAGTTATAAGCCAAACTACCTTCTGTCAGCAGGTGGCGCTATGACTGTGACTCAATATTGGCATGTAGATGTCTTCAGGAGAGGACTCTTATCAAACATGAAACGTTTCAGGCAGATCGGACATTGTTTGGCTGAGTTATAAGTGATTTCCTGTTGCCAGCAGGTGGCGCTATAACTGTAACTGGATATTGGCATGTAGATGTCTTCAGGAGAGGACTTTTATCAACCATGTGAAGTTTCAGGCTGATCGGACATTGTGTGAATGAGTTATAAGTACTTCCTGTTCCATGGCGAAGCGTTGATGTTTGTCAGTCACCACGGACACGCCCCTCGGCGAAAACTCTAGATCTTCACAATATATCATCGCTAGAGCTTTCAGATAACACCACCCAAATTTGGTGCTGATACGATAAAATTTGTGGGAGGAGTTTGTTATGCTGTAAAACACATCACTTCCTGTTGCCAGCAGGTGGCGCTATAACTGTAACTGGATATTGGCATGTAAACGTGTTCAGGTCAGGACGGTTATCATACGTGTGAATTTTGAGGCAGATCGGATAATGCATGCCTGAGTTATAGCAACTTCCTGTTTCATGGCGAATCGTCAAAGTTTGCGAGGCCGCCACGGACACGCCCATCGCCGAAAACTCTAAAGCTTCGCAATTTAACATCGCCAAGGCCTTTAGATGATAAAACCCAATTTTGGTGTTGATCGGATGAAATCCCTAGGAGGAGTTCGTTCAAATACAACGCCTGGAAATGGCAAAAACGCCACTTTTTCGCCGCAGGAAGTCAAAAATATCCGACTTCCTGTTGGGTTTGAGATATTGCTCCAAGAGACTTTTTGTATGGTTTGGCATGTTTGAGGTGTGTGCCAATTTTCGTGCGTGTGCGTGGTTCGTAGTTCGGGGGCTAGTCCGTCACAAGCGCATAGGTGGCGCTGTCGAGTCATTTTGCCCCACCCACTTCCGAAACCCATAACAAACGTAAATTTTCGCCACTTCTGAGGCGTGTGCAAAGTTTCGTGAGTTTTCGGGCATGTTTAGACCGCCTAAAGGCCGATTCATTTCGGAGAAGAAGAAGAAGAAGAAGAAGAAGAAGAAGAAGAATAATAATAATAATAAACGGAGCAATTCCAATAGGGCCTACGCCACCGTTCCGGTGCTCGGTCCCTAATAATAAGAAACGGAGCAATTCCAATAGGGCCTACGCACCGTTCCGGTGCTCGGTCCCTAATAATAATAAAAAACATTGCAAATACAATAGGGCCTACGCACCGTTCCGGTGCTCGGTCCCTAATAAACCACCACAAAACCAAACCAAAACAAAAACATATTTGTTCAATTTTTGACAGGTGGGCAAGTAAACAATTTAGAAACCTAGAATATTCCATGAAATAATTTGACAAATGCAAAAAAAAAAAAAAAAAAAAAAAAAAAAAAAAAAAATCGATATCTATGCCTGCCACAAAGCATTAAATAATCAAATACTGAACACATCCATTATTATTAAGCATTTAAGAGATTAAGTAAATATAAAAATACTATATTACCATATTAAATATCACTCAATCTGCATTTTTCTATTAATGAGACAAACAGCAATGAGTATATTTATAACTTAAATGAAGTATACTTATAAACTAAAACGATTCATTACAATGGTTTGAATTATGACGCAGCCAAACGTGCTAACAACAACAACCCACATTCTTTTTATTCTGTCCATGCCAAACAGAGTAGGCAGAGGAAGTCCTGGCACATTAAAAGCAATAACACCACTTTAGACACAGTGTGAAAGATCTGGTGGCAGTTCCGGAAAAGAGACAAGCCCTACACTTTAAAAATATCTCTACGATTAACAGACAGCCTCCCACATGGACAGGTCTCAAGATGACAGATCCTCAGCGATCTGTTACTAATATAATGACAGCGCTTCTCAATTTCTACTCATGCTGTCAGATGCTTTCTCATTCTTCAGCACCAGAACTGCCAGGACACCTGCTATTACAGGAAAGCCAACACTCATTTACAGGGAGACACCTTTAGATGAGCCCAGTGTTGACAGAGAAATCTCTGCTGTGATTGGCTGAGCTGACGGAATGTTCATGGATACACTGCGTAACATAATTTCCCCATTTTTTTGGAAAGTAAATATAGACTCCTATGTTATATAAAATCATGTTTGACTTTGTTTACAATTTACGCAAGATAATGTGAAGAATTTAATGAGTTTTGTGAACAATCTTTGTGGAAAAATCATCAATTATTCACACATTTTGATTCGAGCTGTTTAATGATGCCGGCTTTCTGCTCTTTTTTAATGTATTCAGAAGAGCTTCAATGTAATGAAACACTGAATTCTGATACACCAAAAAAAATATGATGTGAATTGCATTTTTTCACAAAATGTCTTCCCATATTTACTGTAATATCATATTATTATTAAAGATACTGGTAAATCTAGCACTGACTTTTAAAAATGAATAACGAATTAATGAAAAATCCATTGTCATCACTGTAAAATTTAGTACTTATTATTTATTTATCATTAATGTATGCTAGCGGATCACGTTTGATCCGTGAATTGTACAGATCACAACCCACAGAATAAAATTGACCCCTTGACCTTGACTTTTTTTTGTAGATTAATCCTAAATGTATAATGATTGGAGAGAGATCACCTTTCGCGTCATTCAAAATCACATGTATGAAAGCATTTAGGTTTTTCTGTAAAATAGAATGATGACAGAAGAAGTTGTGGTAGGTTATTCAGGATGTGGTGGTGGGTTTCTTAGGTTATTAAAGGTGTTTTCTGTCACTACTTGTTTAGCCTGCATTAATGCATTCAGTTTAAAGCTGCATGATTAATTATTAAAAGATTGGGATCTTAACACCCACGCAACATAAATTATAAATGGTGGTGGTTTATTAATCCTTCGAATCGCTGCATTCAAATCTGTGATTGAAAGACGCAAAAATCAAGAAAGAGATTTAGTCTTTAGTTTTCTGTTAGTTATGAAGTTACAAACAGTCAAATAACACAGAAGTACTGGGATTACAGTTTATAGTATAGATAAAACCATTGATGTTTATAGTAAAGACTAAAATCACCGTCATATGCATTTAACTTGACGCTCAAAAATAAAAGTTGTAGGCAGCAATTACATTATTTAACAAGTAGCTGGCGACAGCCATCAAAACTGTAACCGTAGTAGTAACAGTGAATGTTTCGCAGTACTGAATATTTTACAATTTATTTTTATTCAGCTGATTATTTCTTCATTTTATTTTTAATAAAATTTGCAGCTTCTAAGTTCTGTTTGTTAAAACCAAAAGTTTCCTGCAGTACTGTTTTTGAAATAAATGGAAAGCAAATTATATTTGTCTCCTCCCCTTTTTGGCTGGTACCGAAAAATAGTCCGATCCGTGACTAAAAAACCATAACGTGATCCGAACTGTGAGATTTGTGATCCGTCACACCACTAATGTATCCTGTTAAGAATGTTTTCAGAGGAAAACAACCATTTCATTAATATTAGTTTATATAATTATTTTAAAAAAATTATATTGTTCCTTTATTGATATAAAAACATGTTTTGTCCCATGTCTTATAAAAATGAGAGGCAAAACATCCTGAACAGACTAACAGATGCATGATGGGCATGATGGCAGGGACAGATTGCTATTTTAGAGCTGTAAGAACTCAACTCTGAATACCACAGAAAAACTGTCAAAACCATACAACTCTTGTGATTTCAATGTATTATGAAAAGTGTATCCAAGAAACAAAACCAGAGGAACTGAACAAGCTAAAATAGCCTCCAAGAGCTGAAACATCTTTTCATTATAAACACTTAATAAATACATTATAAACACATACATAAAAAGAGAAACAAGCTGTACCACAGCAGTGATAATAGTGTAAGTGATCACTCTTTAAAAAAAACTATAGTGCCCTAATATTGGCAGCCTTGGTAATAAGCAAAGAAGGCTGTAAAAGGGCAGCACGGTGGCTCAATGGATAGCACTGTCAGCAAGAAAGTCACTGGTTTGAGTCCCGGCTGGGCCAGTTGGCATTTCTGTGTGGAGTTTGCATGTTCTCCCCGTGTTCGCGTGGGTTTCTTTCGGGTACTCCTGTGTCACCCACAAAGCAAAGACATGCGCTATAGGTGAATTGAAAAAACTAAATTGGCCGTAGTGTTTGAGTGTGTGTGAATGAGTGTGTATGGGTGTTTCCCAGTACTGGGTTGCAGCTGCAAAAGCATCTGCTGTGTAAAACATTTGCTGGAATAGTTGGCGGTTCATTCCGCTGTGGTGACCTCTGAAATAGAGACTAAGCCGAAGGTAAATGAATGAATGAAGGCTGTACTCCAGCTGTAAGTATTGGAGTTTTTCTGGCCATTCAAACCAACTCCTAACAGACAGACACACACATCCTTTTTCAGGCTGATTTATGACATTTAAAGTTGACTGGGACTTCTTAATTATTGCCTTGATGGAGAAAATTGGTATTTTGAGTGTTTTTGGCATTTTCTTATTGCCATTTGTCATTTTGTAAAGCTCAACAACCTTCTGCAGCAAATCACAGCTTTTTTATTTGTTTTACCCATTATGATGAATGACTGAGGCTATTTGCATGATGTAGCCAAAAACTGAAAAGCATTTTAAAAAGTTTCAATTTACATGACAACGATTTCAAAACAATCGGTTTTAATACATCTATAAAAACGATCAGAAACGCTGTATTATTTATGCCAGGCCAGTATTTAACCTTCCTGTCGTGTTCGGGTCAAATATGACCGATTTACAACTTAAAACACTCATAAATATTGTGTTTTACATCTGATTGTCTCAAGGCCCTATGATATCCTTCACACTATGCACTTGATCATATACAAGTGATGAGCACCTCTTTTATTGAATTTTGAGTGTTTTAATCAACCCTGTTACACCTGTGGTGTTCCCAGTCAAAAGCGACCGCCATTGGAAATGAATGAGTATCCTGACTACATTCATTCATCAGGCAGAAAACATCCCCATACACACCACCCCAACTCACTCACTCACCCACCCACCCACCTACTCACTCACTCACTCACTCACTCACTCACCAGACTGAACAATGTCTTTTGCAGGTACACATCTCTTTTCCGTGCTTATGTGCTAATCGTCCAGCCTGATCTCACAAGGAAACGTAACTATTTTATGTTTTGTCAGTTTAGTGGCTAATTTGTATGAAAATGTACGATTTTTAAAAGGAGGCGTGGCCCCCAACCCCACCCCTAAACCCAACCGTCATTAAGAATAATCAAATCGTACTAAATTGTATGAATAAGATCATACAAATTCATATGGATTAGCCACTAAATCAATAAGTTATGAATTGCAGTGACATAGCGTTGGATCCTCCAACGTGAATCAACTTCCAGATACAGTAAAACAATGCATCATATATTCACACAAACTAGACAGGTGTCTGTTATGTGAATCCATCTGTGTGTTTCTTTCTTTCTTTTTTCTCCGTTCAGTCTATCTCTGGTTGTAGCAGGAGCACTTTTAGCTTAGCTTAGCATCAATTATTTTATTGGATTAGACCATTAGCATCTTACTCAAAAATGACCAAGTATAACGAGTGCTAGTTCTGTGTCCATGCTCACCATCTATACCCTCAGTCACTATTCCCTATATTAGTACATTAATATAGTCCAATTGAAGGACTGAATGAAAATGAGCACTCAATACACAAGAAAGGATACAGTTTCGTTTGTGTTTTGCTGATTGATTAATCCTTCAGATGAATTAAAATATCAATTTCTTTGGTCAGATTCTGAGATCATTATTTTAGCGAGCTGTCTATTAGTAACCAAACAAAGTATTTTGATTTCTGTCATCTATTGTTCGTTTTGTAATACATTTTCACTGCCTATTTGTAATTTCACTGCCGTTATTTTATGTCTAATTCTACAAATTCATGATAAACACTACTTTGAGACATTGTTCACAGCTAAACAATGTTGAACACAAATTTGGTGGTGAAAAATGTTTTTTTTTGTTGCTAATATAAGAGCAGTTAAAACAGACCGGTCAATTTTGACCGAGAACACTAAAGTACAGTACTATGCATGCGCATGACGGCATGGTTTTCAAAAAAAAAAAATTTGTTGCCGTTTACACGGACATGACAACAGCAGCATTTTCAAAAAACTTGTTTTTTTAGTCACAAACATTTTGTTGTCTTGTAAACAAACAGGCAAAGCACATAAAAAGTTTGCATTTTGGCTGAAAATGTTGTAGTGTAAATGGCCCCCAAGTAAGTTTGACCTGTGTTTCCTGAGTAAAGCTCAACAGCCCAGTTGATGTCAAAACATTGATGTCAAAATATCATTAAAAAAAAAGCACATCAATTTGATTCTAATTGACTACTTTGATTGCCTCACAGCAAGAAGGTTGCTGTTCGAGCCTCAGCTGGGTCAGTTGACATTTCTGTGTGGAGTTTGCATGTTCTCCCCGTGTTCGCGTGGGTTTCCTGCGGCTTCCCCCACAGTCCAAAGACAGTATGGTATAGGTGAATTGGGTGAGCTAGATTGTCTGTTGTGTAGTGTATGCTGGATAAGTTGGCGGTTCATTGGGCTGTGGCGACCGCTGATTAATAAATGAATGAATGAATGAATGACTACCTTGATGTCAAAATGACATCAAATTGATATCTAACATTGCAGTCAAAAAATACATCAAAAATCAATTACAGGACTGTCCAGTGATCAATTTTTGATGAATTTTTGACACCAATGTTAGATGCAAGTTGATATTGTTGATATTTGTTGATATTGAACTTAATGTCTAAAAACTGAACTGACACGGTTTCAATTCACTATAATCTTCCATGTGAAGCTGCTTTGACACAATCTACATTGTATAAGCGCTATACAAATAAAGATGAATTGAATTGTTTAAACATCAAGGTAGTTAACATGTGTGAACACAACATCCAGAGTAAATGTGTCATTTGGAATTGAAACTTTCAGAATAATAAAACCTTCTTACAATAGAATGTTTTTTGTGTTGCTATTTTGGTGGTCAAAAAGGCATCAATGTGTTGATGTCAAATGGACGTTAGCGTCATTTGTTAAATTTTGCCCTTTTCACATCAAGTTGCCCGCTAGGAGTTGGTCATGGTTGAAAAATGTCCTGTTTCACAGGTGTATTATAAATGTAAAATATTCTCATATTTGAAAAAAAAAAAACATTTTCAATGTGTGACAATAATTGTTGCACACACTTTTTTTTTTTCCCGCAAAAGATTGTTCTCAATGAGACCAGAACTTTTGGTTAATATTTTGGAAAAAGCAAAACACCAAAAGTTTCAAAAATAAAGATATTTGACAATTTGACATTTGACATACTGTTAACAATTTCCTGTAGAATTTACAGTAACTTACTGGCAGCAGTTTGTCGATGTCAATTTGATTTATATAGCACTATTAACCAAAACCAGAGGTTGTGCTGCACAATACACATCACAACAAAGAAAAAAAAATTATAGCTGAAACAGACAATTTTCATTGATAAAATGGCAAATCAAAGAGGTAAGTTTTCAACCTAGATTTAAAAACAGACAGAGATGATATAGATCTAATAGAGGGGCAGAGCATTCCACTATCTAGGACCAGCTTTGCCAGTAACTTTTTGTAATTCAATTACAGCAAAAATACTGCATTTTCATTTACAGCCCCATTTATTTCGCTGTATATGTAATGACAGTATTGTATGTCTTTACTGTAAAATAGAGTAACTTTACAATGCAACTTTAAAATACAGTAACACTGCATAACTGTTCTAAAGTAAAATACAGTTCATTAATTCATTCGTTCATTCATTCATTCATTTATTTGTTCATTCATTCATTCATTCATTCATTCATTCATTCATTTGTTCATTCATTCGTTCTGCTTCAGCTTAGCCCCTTTATTCATCAGGGGTCACCACAGCGGAATGAACCGGCAACTTATCCAGCATATGTTTTTCAAAGCAGATGGCCTTCCAGCTGCAACCCAGTACTGGGAAACACCCATACACGCGCTCATTCTCACACACACACACACTACAGCCAATTTAGTTTATTCAATTCACCTAGAGCGCATGTCTTTGGACTGTGGGGGAAACTGGAGCACCCAGAGGAAACCCACGCCAACACTAGAAGAACATGCAAGCTCCATACAGAAATGCCAACTGGCCCAGCCAGGAGATGAACCAGAGACCTTTTTGCTGTGAGGTGACAGCGTTACCCACTGCGCAAACTAACATAAATTGCTAACAATGCATATTTACCAAGGGTGCCAATATCAGTGGAGCAACATGTATTAATGCCAACATTCAAACATTTCTCTCTCACTCTCCCTTACGTAGATGCTTCTTGTTTTGGTTCTGCCATAAAACAGAACAGCTGGTTGGTCAATGTACCCGACACCCATCAGAGCTCATCCGGCACGATTTGTACACCGTGACTCCATTTTAATGAGGAGTGACGGCTCATTTATGTCTCCAGTGAGAAGGTGGCAGCAGGGAGTGAATGTCACTCCCCAACAGGCATCCTCAAATGATGTGGGTGAGTTATGTAAAGCATTGCTCTGGAGACTGCACCTTACACCTAGACCTAGTTACAGGGTGGATGTTTTACTTCCAGCATGTTTCTGAAGCATAATCACACATATTTGTCCACATGAAGCTTGCCACTGAGGATGTAGTGGGTGGTTTCCAGGGTCTTCCTATGCAGTTGCTATTATTGCTACGTGGGTTGCTGTAAATGGTTGCTAAGCAATTACTTATGTCACTATGACAGGGTTTCCCCAAACGGGGTTTTGTGAACTCCTAGTGACGATAAATTGCTAATAATTAAAACATAGAAAAAATACATTACATTTATACATTTATCATAGATTAATAATTCATTGTTTGTAAAATTCACTGAAAAAAATGATTCAAAGATGATTCCTTGGATTTAATCAATTTTAAGTGGTTGAAAATTTATGTGGGCTGAATTTAAATGAACAAATTGAGTTGAACATTACTAAATTTAATTTGTTTGTTTAAATTTAACCCACATTTTTGTTTGCATCTCTTTTGCAGGAATCATTTTTTTCAGTGTAGGAGAATCAAAAATCTATTAATAACAAACACAAATAAAGTAAAACATGTAAAAATACATGTCTAAATAAAGTAACATTTTAAAAATGATTTTAATTAAACTACAATATTTGATTTCAGGAGGTTTGAGCTGGCAACCCTTTAAGTAATGCTTGCTACTGATTTATGTTAGTTTTAGTATTAATGGAATATTTTGGGCAAGTTTAAAAAATATATACACTACTAGTTTGGTGTCAGTTTTTTTTCCATGTTTTTTTTAAGAAAATTATTTTGTTCAAGCATTTATTAAACCTAAAAAAATGTTAAATTATTAAACTTTTGACCGGTAGTGTATACAGTATCACAATAAATTGCAGAACCTGAGGTATCATACTGTACATGCTAAAAGGTTCAGGATGGGTTACACACCAACGTTTAGCCCTATTTAAAACAAAATTATACACAAAAAGTCCTCACTATACTTACAATCAAGTGGTTTTAACTTATAGTGTATGTTACATAAAAAATATTTTGAAGAATGTTGCAATGGTCGATGAATGTTCATCAACATCCATATTACACTGTAAAAACATTCATACAATTTTTTTGTTGAATCAAATGACCTTTTCTAGTCATCTCAACTTACATCAGTCAAACTGACTAAACTATAAAGTTAAACTTTATACTGTATAACTTAAACAATTTAGTTGAAATTAGGCATGGGATGTAACCGTTTCCAAGGTATACCGCGGTTTGAAAAGTCAAGCTTTTAAAACTTTGAATTCAAAATTTTCTGTTATACCGTACAGTATATGTAAGTTGTTGCTTTTTTGTTTTGTTTTTTACGTTTATCTCCAGCAGAAAAGATATCCAAAGATGCCGTTTTAAATTGTTAAGAAATCTGTGTATTTGAAACTAATGAAGACAGCAGAAGTCAATAATTCATTTTCATTATTTAGCCTGACATGTTTACTGTTACAAAATATTTCTGAATGAATACCTCAAAATGTTTCTCAAAATAAAACATAAAACAAAATAACTTTTATTTTTTTACCCAGGCAATTAAAAAGAACAGCTTTTAGAGCAGTAACCACAATACTGTGGAACCATGATATTTTTATTCAAGGTTATCATACTGTCAGAATCTTATACCGGCCCATGCCTATAGCTGAAGCCTGACTAACTTATTAAAATAAGTTGAAGCTCCTTATGTTTTAATAAAAGCAAGATAAATGTGATTGCCTTTGCTACGCTTTTAGCTAAAAGGTTAATATTGCTGAAATGGAAGGAAAAAGCAATGGCTTATGGAACTCCTACATCACCTGACCTTAAAAAAAATATGATATACTGTAAGGGGTTGTACTGATATGTTTTTTCTCACCTGGCAACCCATTTTAGATCACATAAAGAAGATGGACCCCTCAGTCATTTTAGAGTAGAACCTTTCAGTGTTACTTTTTTCTTTTACTTTTTTTTCTTTCCTTCCTTTTATATATGAGAGTAATAATGTATTATTTTATATATAAAATATTTTGATATATTTTACTTAATATTATTATTTATTTGTATTTTATCTTAATATTATTTATATTTTTTTATAGAACCTAAATGTATATGTGTGTGACGGCTTTTGTTTGTTGTGTAAAAAAAAGGAAGAGTGAAAAGCTATTTGTACTGTATGTTTCATATCTAACATGTTCAATAAATATACTTTTAAACAAAAAAAATAAGTTGAAGCAACATAAAAAAAGATTTGTCTTGACTTTTTGTCATTACATTTTCTACAGCGTAAAAACAAAAATGTCAATCAATGGCTGTTAAAACATCTTCCTTTGATTTCAACAGGTTTTGAACAAGTGGAGGATGAGTACATTTTGGGTGACAGTCCCATGTAATAGTTTAACCATTAGTCTAAGAGTTCAAACCCCTAAACACAGAAATGACCTTTCAAAACAGTGATGCTTGACAAAATAAAAGTACAGTAACTGAACAAAAGAGAACAAGGCTAAATGACAAAATGCTCACCCTCTTCATCCAACAACAGATCTCTTCTATTCCTTCTTCACAAACAGATAAATCCATCATCATGTTCTCTCAATCATAAAACAAACTGGTGCATCTACTCCGCTGATCTTGAGAAACTGATACTCATGATGCGAGAAGAGGTGAGAGGAGGAGGAGCGAAGGAGAGAAGCTTGGCTTTGGGATGGAGAGAGAGAGAAAAAAAAAAAAAGCAAATCATGGCGCATGTGGAAGTCACGGCGTCACCTGAGACAGGAAACGAGGTGGTGTCACACTTCCAATTATATCCCACGTCTGCGGCCCCCCTGGAAACTTAAACGGCAGGCTATTTTGAGCCAGCACAGGAGAGCTGCCAGAAGAAGAGGAGTGAGTGAAGAAGACAATAGTGTTTAAGAGCCCAGGGGGACGACTCATCCATTCAGAGATGCTGTTGTCATGACGAGGGGGCGGAGCCACGTTATAGGAGATATTTCTCAAGTGCCTTCGGTGCAAAGAAAGAATCCAGACATGAATTGCTTTACCCAGAAAAGCTCACAGAAACAAGCAGAATACCACAGCATTAGGAACGTATGCATGGATGAAATTAGCACCTACTAAAAACACAAACCAGTATTTCAGTATTTGTGAATTCTTTGCAATCTCATGAGATCCATTTGTGAACAGTTTCAGTTTTTAAATCGATTCTGAGTGGCTTGATGATAGTTGCTACTGTATATAGATCTATGTGACAGCCAATAAGAGCAGCCCAAAAGATGTACAGAGTCATTTAAATATGAGTGTGTCACATTCGCACACTTCGTCAGAGCAGCTTATTAACACAGTCAGTGTCAAAGGCAGCACATAGACACTGCATATTCAGTCTTTCACACTTCTTCCCTTCTTTCTGCCATATGTCCCAGTCACAGGCACAATTTTGGGGAGCACATCCGTTCACTCATTCTTTCATCTGTCCATTCCTCTTCCATCCATGCATCCATCACCTTCTTTTTTCATTCATTCATAAATGTCCCCCTTCTTTCATCCATCCATGCAGTCACTCATTCACACATACATCATTCTTTACTCCATCCATACACGTATTCATCCATCTATTCATCCATGCAGTTATCCGTGCATCATTTTTTCATCCCTCTGTCAATGCAACCATTCTTACTTTCATATATGCTTCTGTCCACTTATTTTTTAATCAGTCCATCCATCCATTCATGCTTCGATCCACTTGTTTTTTAACCAATCCACCCACCGCCCACCTGTTCCTTCATCTAGTCATCCAATTCTTATTTCATCCATCCATCCATCCATCCATCTGTTTTTTAATAAGTCCACCCACCCACCTTTTCTTTCATCTATCCATGCAAATCTCATTTCATCCATCCATCCATCCATCCATCCATCTGTTTTTTAATCAGTCCACCCACCCACCTTTTCTTTCATCTATCCATGCAAATCTTATTTCATCCATCCATCTATCCATCCATCCACCTATCCATCCATCTGTTTTTTAATCAGTCCACCCACCCACCTTTTCTTTCATCTATCCATGCAAATCTTATTTCATCCATCCATCCATCTGTTTTTTTTAATCAGTCTCATTTCAATCAGTCTGTTTTTTAATCTAATTCCCATTTCATTCATTCATCCATCCATCCCTTCTATCCATCCATGCTTCCATCCACTTGATTTTTAATCAGTCCACCCACCCACCCGTTCTTTCATCTATCCATCCATCTAATTCCTATTTCATCCATCCATCCATGCACCCATCCATCCTTCCACCTGTTTTTTAATCAGTCCATCTACACACCTGTTCTGTCATATATCCATCCATCTAATTTTTATTTAATCCATCCATCCATCCATCCATCCATCCATCCACACACATTCATCCATTCTTTCATTCATCTATGCTTCCATCCACTTGCTTCTTAATCAGTCCACCCACCCACCTGTTGTTTTATCTATCCATCCATCTAATTCTTATGTCATCCATCCATCCATGAATCCATCCACTTGTTTTTTATTCAATCAACCCACCAATCTGTTTTTCATCTATCCATCCATCTAATTCTTATTTCATCCATCCATCCATCCATCCATTCTTTCATTTATCTATGCTTCCATCCACTTGTTTTTTTCAGTCGACCCACCCACCTGTTCTTTCATCTATCCATCCATCTAATTCTTATGTCATCCATCCATCCACCTGTTTTTAATCAGTCCACCCACCCACCTGTTCTTTCATCTATCTAATTCTCATTTCATCCATCCATCCATCATTTTATACATCTATACTTACATCCACTTGCTTCTTAATCAGTCCACCCACCAACCTGTTGTTTTATCTATCCATCCATCTAATTCTTATTTCATACATCCATCCATGATTCCATCCACTTGTTTTTTATTCAATCAACCCACCAATCTGTTTTTCATCTATCCATCCATCTAATTCTTATTTCATCCATCCATCCATCCATCCATCCATCCATCCATCCATCCATCCATCCATCCATCCATCCATACATCCATCCATCCATCCATCCATCCATCCATCCATCCATCCATCCTTTCATTCGCCTATGCTTCTATCCACTTGTTTTTTAATCAGTCCACCCACCCACCTGTTCTTTCATCTATCCATCTATCTAATTCTTATGTCATCCATCCATCCATCCATCCATCCATCCATCCATCCATCCATCCATCCATCCATCCATCCACCTGTTTTTAATCAGTCCACCCACCCACCTGTTCTTTCATCTATCTAATTCTCATTTCATCCATCCATCCATCCTTTTATACATCCATGCTTCCATCCACTTGCTTCTTAATCAGTCCACCCACCCACCTGTTGTTTGATCTATCCATCCATCTAATTCTTATTTTATACATCCATCCATGATTCCATCCACTTGTTTTTTATTCAATCAACCCACCAATCTGTTTTTCATCTATCCATCCATCTAATTCTTATTTCATCCATCCATCCATCCATCCATCCATCCATCCATCCATCCATCCATCCATACATCCATCCATCCATCCATCCATCCATCCATCCATCCATCCTTTCATTCGCCTATGCTTCTATCCACTTGTTTTTTAATCAGTCCACCCACCCACCTGTTCTTTCATCTATCCATCTATCTAATTCTTATGTCATCCATCCATCCATCCATCCATCCATCCATCCATCCATCCATCCATCCATCCATCCATCCATCCACCTGTTTTTAATCAGTCCACCCACCCACCTGTTCTTTCATCTATCTAATTCTCATTTCATCCATCCATCCATCCTTTTATACATCCATGCTTCCATCCACTTGCTTCTTAATCAGTCCACCCACCCACCTGTTGTTTGATCTATCCATCCATCTAATTCTTATTTTATACATCCATCCATGATTCCATCCACTTGTTTTTTATTCAATCAACCCACCAATCTGTTTTTTATCTATCCATCCATCTAATTCTTATTTCTTCCATCCATCCATCCATCCATCCATCCATCCATCCATCCATCCATTCGCTTATGCTTCTATCCACTTGTTTTTTTAATCAGTCCACCCACCCACCTGTTCTTTCATCTATCCATCCATCTAATTCTTATGTCATCCATCCATCCATCCATCCATCCATCCATCCGACCATCTATGCTTCCATCTACTTGTTTTTCATTCAATCGACCCACCCACCACTTTCATCTATCCATCCATCTAATTCTTATTTCATCCATCCATGCATCCATCCATCCATTCATCCATCCATCCATCCATCCATCCATCCATCCTTCCACATTTTTAATCAGTGCATCTACACACCTGTTCTGTCATCTATCTATCCATCCATCTAATTCTTATTTCATCCATCCATCCATCCATCCATCCATCCATCCATCCATTAATTTATTCAATCCACCCCCCACCTGTTCTTTCATCCATCCATTAATTTAAATCTTATTTCATTTATCCATCCATCCATCACACACATTAATCCATTCTTTCATTCATCTATACTTCCATCTACTTTTTAATCAGTAAACCCAATCACCCACCTATTCTTTCATCTATCCATCCATCTAATTCTCATTTCATTCATTCATCCATCCATCATTTTTTTCTGTTTTCTCTATCCATTCAACCATCCATCCATCCGTTTTTTTCTGTTTCATCTATCCATCCATTCACTATTTTTCTCATCCATTCATAACAACAGCCCTTCTTTTATTGCAGTCACAATTTATCCATTCACATGTACAGTACTGCACTTTTCAATCCATCCATACACATATTTATCTCTCTTTTCAAACCCATTCTTCATTCTTTCATCCCTCCTTTCACCCCTCCATTCTTTCGAACGATTATTAATCCAATTATTCATCTTTACATCCAACCATGCAGACATATAAAAATAAGAAGACTGGGGTGAGGGTGTGTGTGTTTACATGTTTACCTACATATAATTGTAAAACTCTAACCAGAATGCTGGTGATTACTGTAATTGCACTGGTTAAGATGACTGGGAGGGTCAAAGGTCATTGTTCAGTCACTGGAACGGAAGCAGTTGCTCGGCAGTGATTGCCATCATTAGGGTGTAAATGTAGCCTTCAGTTCCAGGAACTGACTCTCACATAAAAAAGGGGGACGAAAACCCTCTTAAAATGTTTCAACTGGAGAATAACTCCAAGACTAACCTTCTGGAGTGCCATGAGGTCATATGAGCCGAGTCTCCCACCAGCTCCCATCAGTAATTGCAGCTTAAGTCATTTAATACAAAGACACTAGATTTTATCTTAAGCCCATTAAAATGTATGGCGCAAAGCATGGGGTAATTTGTGGAGAAAAAAAAAATCAGAAGATCAGAAGGGCCGGTCAAACACACACACACCCATCAGTATTCTGTATGAAATGAAAGCAAACCTCTAGTAGCCAGTACAAATCTAATAGACAAGGATTCAGTTTAATCCCTCTGCACTCAAAAAAACATTTTTTTTGCTCGTTTAAACTACTTATTTAAAATGAGCTGAAAGAACACAATTCTTGAGATTTCATTGGGACAACTTCACATAAATTTGTTACAAGTGTTAAGTTAACTTAATTTGTGTTGGGACAACATGAATGAATTGTGTGGAAGCCTGCATTTTGTACAGTGTGCATTAAAGAAGATTTTTACTCCAAAATTAAAAATTAAGTTTTCTTTTCAAACTCTTGTGTCATTCCAAACTTTCTTCAGTGGAGCACAATAGATGAAATATGAAGAACATCCATCTTATGAACATGAACTACACTGTAAAAAAAAAAAAAAAAAATCAACTCAAAAAAGCTCTGCAGCAAGTTGCTTTACAATTTTGAGTTGAGTCAACTTTTTTTGCAGTGTAGTCTACCATGCTACAAAATGACAAAAAAGTGTAACAAAAGTACTGGAAATTACATAGAAAACTACAGTATAGTATATTTTTTAACAGCCCTCTAACTAAAATTATAGTCACCGGTTAATGTACAGTAAAAGTTGATATATTGCATCTTCATTATTAGCAAATTTATGAGAGTTTGTTCTTTTGAGTCAGATCTTTTTCAGCAATTGAATAAGTTGTTCATTAAAGTGTTTTAAAGGGATAGATCACTTCAAATGAATGTTCTAAATATCCTATGTTGTTCTAAACCAGTAAGACTTCCTTACTTCTGCTCACCACAAAAGAAAATATTTTAAGAAAAGAAAAAAAATCTGGTAATACTTTATGATTACACACTATAAATCATTTATTAAGCGTTAGCAAATAGTTCATTCATTATCCGTTAAGCATTAACTCTATAGATGTTAGTAAGCAGTTTATAAATACAGCTACAAACGCTGTATACATTTCTATTGTGCTTAATAATTGTATTTTCATACTTCATTGGTACATAGCACCTTATACCCTGTATAATTACAACATATCTGTACATACAATTCAACATCCAGATATTTTTCATTTTTTACTTACTGCATCTCTGTTTAATGTTTATCGCCTTTTTCTTTTCTCATATTTAATTTTGTGTTGTCACTTGTCACTTTATGTACACTGAAAGCTTCTGTTGCCAAAACAAATTCCTTGTGTGTGTGAAGCACACTTGGCAATAAAGCTGATTCTGATTCATTACTTATTAATTGTTCATTACTAAATTCAGGAATATTTACAAACCATTTGTATTTAAGAGTAGTTGGTGGCTTTTAGAATCATTCAGAATGAGTTAGTAAGCGATAAATAAACTATTTAAATCAACATTTATATATTTTATTATTCAGGCATATGATAACTATGTATGTTAATAAATGCTTTATTAACTCAACTTCATGCAGTTTTGTGACCTAATCTAAAGTGAGAACTATTTATGTTCTGTAAAGCCCATATAAATGACAATTAAAGGGTTAGTATCAAATGAATGATAGATGTTTGCAATCTTACCTAAAAAATAAAATTACTGTATTGCCGAATAACAAGAGTGTCAAAATACAATTAGAAATGAACACAATTAAATAATATTGGATAAAACAGCATCAATAATTTAACAATATATTGTGATACAACATTTCAAAGTTTTTTAGTAAAGTTTAAACTGTACAGTAATTTTATTTGACATACGACTGCTAAGATTTATTTTTCATTTGATAGTTTTATTTGTGTATCTTCAAATGAATAGAAATTAATAAAGCCATTTATTTTATTCCCATTTAGAATATAACTGAGCCTTTAATTGTCATTAATAAGGGATTTATAAAGCATAAATAGTCCTCACTGTAGATTAGGTCACAAAACTGGATGAAGTTGACTTAATAAAGCATTTATTAACATACAAAATAACTTTTAGTATATGCTTAATCGACGTTTCATAGTGTGTAGTTATTATAAAGTGTTACCAAAAATTTTTTTTTTTGTCTACGTGATGTGCAACAGTGTTATCTGGTTATCCTTGTTCAAGAAAATTACACAATAAAAAGTCCTGATTAACTTTCTAAAGTTAAAGTAACGCAAGTTGTCATAAATTGTTTTTATGTTACTTTAACTTAATTTAGAAAGTTAATTAGGTTTAAACAGATTTTAGCTTGAAGTTAAGTCAGCTTAATTGGGGCAAGTTAAAATGACTTGTAAAGTTTAATTGGCTCAACGTAAAAATTTAAGTGAGAAACATATTTTTTTACAGCATGGGGTTGCAGATGCACAGAGAACTTAGGCCCTGTTTACACTAATATGTTTTTGTTTTAAAATGCAAAAGTTTTGCTACAGTTACACCTTCCGTCCACACTACCCTGCAGTTTTCGAGCGCCGAAAATGAAGCGTTTTAGAAATGCTGAAGAGGCCGTTTTCATTTTAAAACGCTGCTGCATCTCAGTGTGGATGAGGATAACGGAGACATCTGCAAACGGAGGCGTGGCTGCAGACATTCGCCTATTTGATTGGGACTTTTTCCTCAATATTAAGTAGCCTACACAAAGTTCAGTCTTGCATCCTTGCCTTGCAAGTTCAGACTTTGCAAGTTTGATATGGAAAACAAACTCCAGAGGACATGTTGGGTGAATCTTAGTGTACTTAGTGTACTTTATAACCTTATTCCTATCACCCTGGCTATGATGTTTCACTATCTTAACAATAAAATGAAAACATGATAGAAGGAACGGTCTATTTTCATTTTGATATTAACAACTTAACAGACACCAGAAATGTTAAGCCATTGTGTAGCTACATATTTATATGAGCGTCATCTTCACTGTATGCATATTTATAAAACGGAGCTTAACATAACTGCCTCCTTTCATTTTCTTTTCATACCCTGTGTCTTTCGCTGAATAGCAGTTTTAATAATCAGTAATGGCCATTATAAAAGTATAACGTACAATAAGTTTATACATTATAGGAAATAAAGGCAATCAATCAGTCATAATCATAAACAGGTTACATAAATTAATATATTAAAGGTGCAGTTGGTGATTGTCTTCAGAAACATGTTTTGTTGTGCTGGTTGAAAATCTCTTCACATTCCAATAGTAATGATTAAAGTAAATGATCTAAATGAATAATATATATGTATTTGTTTATTCTGGGTAAGGCATAAAACAAAAAAAAATGTTAATCCAATTAAATAGTGTCGGGCAGACATCTCTCATAATTCCAATAAGTAGCTCAAACTGTCTGTCAGCAAATGCAGATTTGAACATCTGATTTGGAGGAAGGATGACACCATGGCTGAAGTGTTTCTGTTAGTCAGGTAATGTTCTGTTTTCAAACAATTTTAGCTTCACGCAAAGCTGATGTAGATGCTGCTGTTACAAATAAGGTTATATGCACAGAAGTGTTGTTCAGCCACTAAAATCTTCCGGTGAAAGATTGATGTGACTATTTTCAGTTTTATAAGGGACCTTTTACAGCATCGATAATGTCGATTTTATTTAGTTTAACAACAAAACACAAGTAAACAGCCCTATTTCGCCTAGCCTGCTTTACTGAGGTTTATTTTTGAACAATGACGACCTGTGACGCGCTCCCTATATTGTCTACCATGCTACTCTGAATATTTGCTCTGAAATAGCATGTCCGTTTGGCTTAGTAATGAGTGTAATTCCTGCATGCTGCCGGACAAGCACTAGTCGCTCTTAACACACGAGAGAGGGTTCTGCTGTCATCTTTAAGGAGTGCGTGCTTGTGTTTCAGGAGGCGTGGCTCTGGACAGCAGGGGAGGGACTGTAATTCAGAGATTTATGCTAAGAGGTTAGCATTGTGGAAGATCACCTACTGCATCTTTAGCTTATCTTTGCACTCAGCCAAAACAAGTTACTCGAGAATAAGTAATAGATTTAAAAGACCAAAGTCGGGGAATATGTCATTAGATATCAACAACAAGATGAATTAATTATCACGTTTATTAAATATAGTGAGATTAGATCCAGCAGTAGATTCTTGATGAACCATCCAACGTGCACAGCTCTCACCTGGGTTTCTGTGCTCAAAGCACACGCTGACTGCCTGGAGCTCAGACAAGCGCAAACGCTGCAGCGTATGACAGAGTGTTTGTGTGGTCATATGATGTGTGTTTTCAGCTGTGTAGTGTGGACGGAGAGCTGTTCAGAAACGCCAGTGTGGACAAGGATTGTTTTAAAACTAAAATGTATTAGTGTAAACGGGGTCTTAGACTACATATGGCAGCCCACATAAACAGCTGAAATAATATCTATGAATATATATGATTGTGATAGCTGTCGATATCATTATGGTGACATTACTGACAAAAATAACATTGCAGGTTAACTTTTTTACAAGTTTCAGTTTATATCTTTGGTGGATTAACTGTATATAAGTAGATATTATATATCCAGCATCCGAATAAAACACATCTGGTGTTTTTGAAAAAAAATGAAATCAAATATTACATTGTGGAAGGAAAATAAACAGTGAGCCAATTTTTGGAGTAGCAGAGGGCTGGACGAACAATACAGGACATGGAAAGAAAAGGAAATCACACTCTCCTCCATACTGTCCTGCTTGTGGCTGAAAACAAGTCATTGTGTTGGGCTGAGCTTCCGCGGACAGACTGGACTGGACACACTCAGTGGAACAACTGGGAAATGATAAAAGCAGGAAAAACAGTGCAGGGATGGAAAAAGTCACTGGCTCCAGTCCAAGCTCACGGGGGAGATGAAAACAGCCGAGGAGGTTAAAGAGAGGATGCTAACAAAAGTTCACAGGAGTAATTCCCATTTCTGATCTTTCACCACTTTACAATAAACGAGGAAAGCACAGGAGGACAGGAAACAATGAAGAAAGATAGAGCGAAACGTGGGAAAAGAGTGAAGCAATAACTAGACTCAAACTCAAGACATAAACATATAGTGCTAGGGCCACAGTGCTAGTGCTAACTACTTTTAGCAACATGCCAGGGGATTCTGCAAATAAAATACTGTATCAACAGGATAAAATGTTGAAAGCATTTATTTCTTAACAGAAATATATCAAAATATACAGTATATATTGCTTCCTTGTATGTATAAATACATGTATCTATATAGTTCATGCAGCACATCTACCCTCTTCATAAATGCACAGCTAAAGATGACACTGGACTACCACTGACAGCATCCGCTGAAAACAACATGACGCTCTCTGAGGAGGCGATTAGCATTTCTGAAACATTAATGGTGCACTAACACTCCTTCAGCTGAGCAACTTCTCCACAGAGACAAAAAACGAAGGAGGAAAACTCAGGAAGGAAAAGAAAATAATTAGTGCACCCTTGTGGCTGCTAACAGAAGCGCAGTGTCTATGATTAGAAAAAAAAACACAAAAGTATGGTTGTTAATATTTATATAGAATGTAATATACACATATAAATACTTTAGAATGTACAAATGGTGCTTTACATGGCAAATATGATTTTGTTCTTTTATTATAACTAACTAACTAAACAAATAATAATAATAATAATAATAATAATAATAATAATAATAATTATTATTATTATTATTATTATTATTGTATCTAATAATTATAAATAATAATATATGAATAATAAAAAAATCTAAAAAATAACTAGTGCTTGAGTTTGTCTTGATTTAAGATTTTTTTGTACTTGTTAAAAAGTAAACTTAAAATTTTACATTGTAAATGCTGTGATCATTTGAGGTTGAGTAAATGGTGAGATTTTTTTTGGGGGGGTCTCTTCTTTTAAGGTGCCCTATTTTTGGTTAATTTGTCATATTTATGAATATTAAAGATCTTTAAGTGTACCAGCTTATAATCTATAGTTGGTTGCAAATAATGTCTACTAATGACCCTAGTATTGACCCTAGACACTGCAGTAACTGCGGCATGGAAGAGTTCGTCAACATATTGAGAAGATGCTGGTTTCTCTGCTGTGAAAAGCGAACTAACTAACTAACTAACTAACTAACTAACCAACTAACTATTATTATATCTAATAATTAAAAATAATAATATATGGATGGTTTTATATCTATATATATACACAGGGAGTGCAGAATTATTAGGCAAGTTGTATTTTTGAGGATTAATTTTATTTTTGAACAACAACCATGTTCTCAATGAACCCAAAAAACTCATTAATATCAAAGCTGAATATTTTTGGAAATGGTTTTTAGTTTGTTTTTAGTTTTAGTTTTTTTAGCAGGATATATGTGTGTGCAGGTGACTATTACTGTGCATAATTATTAGGCAACTTAATAAAAAAACAACTAGTCTAAAAAATAACTAGTCCTTGAGTTTGCCTTAAATTAAGATTAAGGGGGTCTCTTGTTTTAAGGTGCCCTATTTATGGTTAATTTGTCACATTTGTGAATATTAAAGAATATTTCATGTGTGTTTTGTGCTGGCGTTTCGGCTGGTCATGGATAAATAAATAATAAAATGACACTAAAACTGCCAGTAGGTGACGGAAAGTTTTAATGAATGATTCACTGTAGAATTCATTCAAATGATTCATTCAAAATGGGTTAGACATTCAGTAATTAAAGTTACCCCATTTATCCTGGCATTAAAAAAAAAGCTCACTTGATTTTATTACTCAAGTAATCTTTTTAATCTTTTAACTTGTTATTATTATTATTATTATTATTATCTAATAATAATAATAAAATAATATATGAATAATAATTTACATATGTAAATTATATATGTATACAGTATATATACAAAATAATACATGAATGATAATTTACATATACAGTTGAAGTCAGAATTATTTTAAGAATTACATCAAAATTCATTCAAATTATTCATTCAAAATGGCAAGAGTCATTCAGTAATTAAAGTTACCTCATTTATCCTGGCATAAAAAAAATACTTAATTTTATTAATTATTCAAATTTTTTACGAACCAACCAACTAACCAACCAACTAACCAACCAACTAACTAACCAACTAACTAACTAACTAACTAACTACCTAACTAAACAAATTATTATTTAGTATTATATAATAATTCAAAATAATAATATATGAATGATAATTTTAATTATATATATATAAATTTACAAAACTAAAAACAATTATTCCTTGAGTTTACCCTGGTTTAAGATTTTTTTTTTTTTACTTGATAAAAAAAATGTACAATTAAAAATGATATATTTTAAAATCTCTTTTAAAATACAATCCTTCAGCCCTCTTTTGCTAAATCTCCTTAATTACACAAACTTGTAAACCAACTACTCTAAAAATAACACATTGCAACACAACCGTTACCTCTCAAACACGCACACAAACACAAGCTCATTCACACTCTCTCTGGTATGCAAGGTGAAGGCATTTGTGCTCTCTGCGGGAGATCTGGCATTCAGCTGGAGTGTTTGAGAAGGGAAACAGGAGGTGCTTCTCGCTGACACACATACACAAGTACACAAGCCACGTAAACACAACACCAACACAACAACTGAACACACTCGGGGTGTTACCTGGCAGCCTCTTGATGGGTTGCAGACGCATGTTGAGGGCCTGATGGGACAGCAGAGGAGAGGAGGGGAGAGAGCGCGTCACGCCCTCCATGATCCGAATGTGCTGCATGCCCTCGGTCACCGGGAGAGGAGGGACAGCGTAATCCCCCTCGAACACACACTCGCCCTCCACGGAGTCACTGCCTGCAGAGAAACACACAGATCGCAATCACTTACACATTCTAATGCCTTACGCTAGCAGGCGACCAATCAGACGAGGACATTCCTCATTTGCATATCAGAGTCAGAAGCACAAACACACAGTTATATGGTTCAGCTCATTAACACTCCACTATCAGTGTTCCTGAAGAAATGACACCTCCAGATATAAAAAAACAGAGAAAGAGACTGAGAGTGAAATTGAACATGGTGACAGACGACTGTAGATGTCATGTTTGTGTAAGTAACACTGATCCACCTTTCCCACGATAGTTTGCTTAAAGGGACAGTTCACCCAAAAATGAAAATGCTGTCATAAGCTATGTTTGCGAATGATGCGAATTAGATTTGTGTCCAAAATTGGAGCATCACATAAAACATTTAAACATAAAACATGGCTACGTATTTTCATCATTGTAAATGCTGTAACCATTTGAAGGTCAGTAAATGGTGATAGATTTTTCATTTTTGGGGTAAACACTCTTACTAAGGTGTCCTTATTTTGGTTAATTTGTCATATTTGTGAATATTAGAGATCATTAAATGCCTGAGTCTTACTTTCTGCACAAATTTACTGCAGGTATAACACATTTGAATAAGACCAGCTTATAATAGCTGGTTGCAAACAATGTCTATTTGAACCTTATACAATGTAGTTGTAACTATAAGGCACGGAAGAGTTTGTCAACATATTGAGAAGATGCCGGTTTCTGTGCTGTGAACATGGCCGGATTAACATAAGGGCTAGGTGGGGTTGAAGCCCCTAGGGCCCACGGGAGAAGGGGGCCCTTGATTGGCTGATGAATTAACTTATGCTATGACATGGGAAATGCCTCTTTGCGTCATGCTTTCTCTCATCGATAATGTGTAGTATTCCTTTCGGTTCGCTGCTGTTTAAAAACAGTGATGTCGGTGCTACACTGGGGCTCAGACTGGCTGTAGCCCAATCAGAATATTGAATAGCCCTGTTTTAGTTACCCATAATGCTGTGTTCACACCAGATGCGGAACGCGTGGCTAAATCGCGCTATTCGCGAGTAAATAGACGCGTGAACATTTGAGTTTACTTGCTTCATTCGCGCGTCAGACTTCGCTTCATTCACACGTCAGACTTCGCTTCATTCACACGTCAAACTCCGTTTCATTCGCGCGTCAAATTCACTTCAGAACAGACGCGGATTCGTGTCATGGGCCGGGCTTCTGTCTGCCCGGTGACTGTAGCTTCGTTGCTAAATGGCTATTATGGATTTTATTGATAAAATAACTGTGTTTATGTGCTTTATGAAGGCTGTAAAACAGCGTCGATATGTTTGGAGCAGTGTTTGAGTCCACTAGATACTTTCAGAGGTGCACCCAGCTCTGTGAGCTCATAAACTCCTCCAGAAACTTAACCTGGATGACGGAGGCTTTCAGTGGTGCTTCTGACTGAGCCATGCCCAGTTTGATAAACTGTTGTCGGTGTCGGCTGGAGGATTTCCCTCGGACACCAACAACAGGTGCTACGTCACAATCATGCCCCCACAAGAGCAAGCACCTGATTGGTTAACGCGGCGCGAATGTCCACAGAAGTTTAGATTTTTGAACTCGATCGATTTGCGCGATTTGTGCGTCAAACGCAAAATTCGCGTCATTCGCGCCGCGCCATTCACGTGTATCGCGCCGCAGGATGCCTATTCGCGCGTTTGCATTGACTTAACATCTAAATCACTCGCACTTGATGCTTCTTCCACGTCTGGTGTGAACGCAGCATCAGGGTGATCAGATGTGCCAATTTTTCCAGGACAGTCCCTATTTCGGCACTACCGCGAGAACAGTCCAGTCAAAGGTAGGCTAACCAAGCTCGTCGTAGAACAAAAATTTTAATTCAAATAGTCTTCTTCAAGGATTAACTTGTACATGTAGTAACAGAAGCTGGGATAGGCAGAATCATACTGAATGAACTCAGCCGTGCAGCTGTTACAGCTGGACTCAAAAAACCGATGCGCGCCTGCATGACCTTCCATCACACAATAAAACCGAGACAGTGTGCGAACAAATCAAATAGCCTACTCAAGCAGTTATCAAAATGTCCATCGTTGTGGAGTACGCATTAAACTGCCAGTACAGCTGACAAAGTTTTAATGAATGATTCACTGTAGATTTCATTCAAATGATTCATTCAAAATGGCGGAGTCATTTAGTAAATAAAGGTATGCAGTTAATAGGATTGAGGTTGAAATAGATATTGTGGTCCCAATTAAAAATATTGTACACATTTTTTCACCTTGCCCCTCTTCCTTTGACACAACATGCACACAGGTTGCCAGATTGACGACAGAAACAGATCACAAAAAGATTGTTATATTTGAATTATTTGCAAATAATTCAAAATGTAGATTTTTATAACTCTGACTCCTCAACTTATTTCGGAGGTTGCTACTGTCCTCTGGAGGCCGCATTTTTGACAATCCGAGGTTCCAAAATATAATTGGGTAAACTGGCAGTGGGCGAAGTTAAAACCAAAACAAAGACAGACATTTCGAAACAGAAGATATTTCTTTCCAGAGCAAAACAGATGAACTTTGCTGTGAGATGTACAAAGGGTTCTTTCAAAAACTGCAGTTATCAGAGTAAACGCTGAATGCAAATATGAATTATGAACTTCAATAATACAGCTTCCTTTATGAGGACAAGGATATGTGATAACTAGGCCCACACTGAATCTGTGCGCGCAGAATTCCGCAGATTTTCCGCAGAATTTTGGCCCATCATTAATTCTGTTTATTTACTTGAGTAAACGTGCTTAAATTGGAATTTATTCAGTTTTTAAATTAATTTCAGTAATATTATTGACTAATATGAAAATGTTCATCTGATTTATGTACAATGCAGTTTGTAAAGTAATATTTTCTGTCTTTTAGTACATATATTATATGAGAGACTTGCTTTGTTTACCAAATAAAGTGGATCTAATTGGATTTGCATTTTAAACATTAAATAAAAGTTAAAAAGGTATTATTTTTTATTTCACATATTAAGGTTTTAGTTATGAGACTCCCAAAATAATTTAGCAGAAATCTGCAGATTTTTACTAGAATTCTCCGCAGTAATTGCAAAAAACGTCAGCAGATTCCGTCTGGCCCTAGTGATAACTGAGCAAACATGTGGTTACTGTGAGAAGAGCATAAATGCAATAAACATCTATGTATATTAACATTAGTATGACATAGTAAAAATAAACATTGCACATGGCCTACATATGCTGACATAAGTTTAAAAACCAAACAGTTCAACTTCGTTATCATCAATGAATTTAATTATACTAATGTAAACCATTGCTGCTGTTATTATGACTGGTGGTGTCAGCTTTTATATGCATGTGAGCTGTTTAGCGCAGCAGTGGGCTCGTTATTATGGTTCCTTATGTGTCGATGGCGCAGAATGACTATTTTCTTTAACTGAATTTGCTAAAGTATTATTGAAATAAGTATACACTATGGAAAGAGCTATGTTGATTTGTTGGATATTATATTTGTAGTATTTTCATGAAAACATTTATGAGGTAAGATGGGGTAGCACTTCATTCTTAAACATTTACAATGCTGAGAAATATTGTTGTTGCTTAAATAAGCACACACAACCTCACCATACTAAGAAAATCCATTCATTCATTTTTTTTTTCAGCTTAATTCCTTTATTAATCAGGGGTTGCCACAGAATGAACCGACAACTTATCCAGCATATGTTTTACGCAGCAAAAGCCCTTCCATACTAAGAAAATTATACATTTAAAATAATAAGAAAAAAACGAGACTGCTTTTAACGCCGCTACAGAGATACTGCTAAACTGAAGCTTTTTTTTCTGACTGAAAATAGGACTCGAACATTACAAGTACACAGAAATCATGAATCTTCCTAGAAGTTCAGATGCCTCTGGATGCTACTTTGTGTTTTGCTCTTGTTGCTGTGAAATAACTAAAAAAAAAAAAAAAAACAATCAAAAGATCAACTATAAATGAATGATGCAAGTGACGAATCTGTGAATCATGACTCATCAGTGAAGTTTTAAAAATGACAGATTGATGACTAAACAAATGACTGAAGTCAGCAAAGTTATACAAGGGCATCAGAATTTAATTTGACTGAAAGGATTCATGGGAAGAGGAAAACGAGCTATGATGCAAAACCGAGTACAGGAGAACATGTCGTAATAACTATATAACTACCCAGGTAGTAGCTAGTTATAAAGAGAATCATTTAAAGGCATCCACTGCATAAAACATATGCTGGATAAGTTGGTGGTTCATTCCGCTGTGGTGACCCCAGATTAATAAAGGGACTAAGCCAAAAAGAAAATGAATACATATTTGACTGTCTATCTGACTTTGCTGAATCAAGGTACAATTGGTCTCTAAGTAAATATGGTGAATGGCATCTACTGTATGGCAGATGACAATGTCCCTATTTGTGTTTCCATTAAAACGCCATCATGGGTCTTTCATTAACTACCAATTAAGCTCTAAATTTAATTTGACGCAGAAGCAGGAGGATGGAGCGCATTTAATCACACGCATATGACTTTTATCAGACTTGTGAGATCAGAGATGTGAAAAACACTATGTGTCTCTCTTTAGCACACTTCCTGTGAGTGAATTTACTATTCGTAGAGCCAGTAAATCTACAGCGCGCGTGTGTGTGTGTGTGTGTGTGTTTGCAGTGCTGATGTTGGGTGGGGTTGGGACTCTGCTGATGTCAAGCAATCTCTTACACCACTCTCACTCTCTCTTTCTCTCTCTCCCTCTCTCTCACTACAGATTTTTCAACCAGCTTTCTTCCTCATCCATCAGCCCCACCCAACATCCTCATCATACACTCTCATGCATTTCAGAATGCATCACAGCCCACCTCTTTCTCGCAATTCCATCTGTCACAGTGGTTCAGCTTTTTTGGCATACACTTGAATAAAATAAAGCTAAAAACAGGTCCCTAGTCATCTTTTTTTGCCATCATAACCAAATGTAAACATTCTTATGATGCCCACAGCAATGACGTCCAAATATGCAGTCTAGCTCACTAGATCTCTCCCCTCTTCATATGCATGGAGGGGGAAACAATTCTGCTAAATGAGTAAATGTAAATTTACATCCAACACTGTAATCCATCTACATTTCTGCAGATACATTTGGCTTTCTTTCCACATTGAGAAATCTTAATGTCCTTTAAATATTGAGCGTTTTGAAGACTCTCAATCTCAGAGCTGAAGACACTGTTTTTGCGATGTACTGTGGACAGAGAAAACGGAAAAGATTAGTCAATTGATGCATATTGTACACATATCTTTTTTATACCAGCATGTGTTTGCTTTGTACTATTCACTTGCTAAAGATATGGTACTTTGTCTTTACATTACATTCCAGTAAAGATAGTATTTGAATCTTTTTAAATTGGTTAAAATGCTAAACAAATTCCGATACAGCTGAAGTAAGAGTGTATATGAATACATTTCTAAGGAGAACTTATTGGTATCTTCTTATTTACTTCATATCGTACTTAGTATTTAATTGTATGTGAATGATATGGCACTGAGTGGTACGGTACGTTACGGTACGCTTTTATGGATGTTTCCACTGTCAAAAGGTACCAAAAAGCGAACCGCACAGTACCACTTTTTGAGTACACTTTCGAAAGGGTACCTAGCACAACAAAAGGGTACCAAAAGGCAGAGCAAGACACGCAACTGAATGCTATTGGTTTACAGATATACATCACTAGCTTGTGCACAAGCCAGAAGAATGAAAACAAATGAAACTGCATTTTTAAATACACAGCGGAGACATTACAACGTAATAATATATACATATAATAACAAGCCATGGTCGACCCAAGCTTAAACAAACCTTGTCGTCATTTTGATAAACAGCCGCAAAACCAAGAAAAAGAGAATCTACCCGTTGTTGTTTACAAGGCCGTCTAAAGTGCAAGCGGTTTCACTTTCTCGAGAGAGCTCACGTGCACGTCTATATTTTAAATAATGAACTATTGTTTATTGAACAATAGTTATTGAAGTGCTTCTGACATCCGATCCTTTCAGAAACGGACAAACGCGAGAGTGAAGCGTGAAAAAACAAAGGAGCAAATGATTTTTTCAGCAATCTAAAACATGAACAAACTGCCAAATTTAACTATTATCATCTCCTTTTAGACTATTATGAACTCAAAATGACGGAATTACTTTCTAACAAGAGGTTACATGTGCTGGTGAAGATTACAGATACAGATGAGAGGTTTGCACTGACTGTGGGCTATATGTTGCATGTTGTTTTTAAAGCCAAATAAGGACTAAATGTATGCTGTGTGTAGTTTTTCTGTAATTCGTAACATATTGGAGACTGTCTGTATGTGTTCATACTGTATATGTTGCATTTATTTATTTATTTTATATAATTGCAGAAGTTACAGTAGGCTATATCCCACTATCATTGATCTGCAGTTATAATCAAATCCTGTTCATAGAAAGGTTAGTGATGAACATTTATACACAAGTATTTATGTGTATAAAGCATCTGTTTTGTGACAAGTGCTTCTCATACGATATGTGAACAACCCATACAGCTTTACTTTGACATTTTCTTGAGCGAGAATGATGTAGACTGAAACTTTCTGTCATACACCACACTCATTGGTACCCTTTTGGCAGTGGAAAGACAAGCCTGATAAATGTGACCCATACTGAACCGTACCATACCGTACCACTTAGTGGAAATGGGCCATTAAGGTCCAGCCCTGGCTCATTACAAATACATTTTGTTGTATGTGTAGGATTCACTTCCTTGAGAAGGCGGAGCTTGTCTTATAGATCACCTGCAAACCACTTACCTAAATCCTTCCATAAACCCAACCAATAGTGTTTTTAAAAGCAAACATATGATAAAAGTACATTGCGACTGCATAGTTTTACCATAATTTTACATAGCTTTTAAGTCTTTTTGGAATGGTGTTCCATTAAACTTGAACCAGAGAGCTCTGCATCGAAAGAACAACACCATACAAAGTGAGTTACTGAGTAAACTGACCACAAAAAGTTGTCCATATGAAGATTGTTAGGTGAAACAAACTTATTTGATTACAAATCATATACATTGTTAAGTTGTTTTGTGGTATTTATTTGGTGTTATGCAAAGAACTGCATAAAAATAATCCTTTATTTGCGAATAATGTTCCTGTAAATATCATTAGCGCGAAAAGAAACGACATCTGTTGGCATCACACTGCCCCGAAGCATTCATTTTAATTAGAAACTGCAGTCAAATGTATTTTTAGTTGCACTTTTCTTTGTTTTCTATCTATTTCACATCATTGTAAGCTAAAACGTGTATTTCCGATGAGCCTGTGTTGCAAAGTAGTGTTCATAAGTGAAGCTGCTTTGTTTACAGTGGTAACCTAAGAAAGATAAAAATCATCCCTGTTCATAAATGCCACCTGCTGGCTCAGAGTGAATTTACGTCTCATTTAGCTTGTCTCATAATTACAACTTTACATCGCTCAACTCCAAATTTACAATTCACAATTTCAAATGTCCTTGCAATTCTAAAATTCAAAATTTTGCAATTCTAAAACAACATCTTTGGGTTTCTAGTTTGTAATTCTCTGATAGCATCTCTTCGTTTACTTGCTTTGTTCCTTCTTGCAACTCTTGCAATTTTAATGGTACTTTTATACCAGAAGCAGATGAAGCCTCAAATACGAGTGATTTACAAGTTAAGTCATGCAAAGAGGTGATTAGATATCCTGTGACGCTACTTGTGCAAATGACATGATTTGAGCGAATGGCATGGCACGAATTGAGCGTTTTGGGTGGCTGCCATGCTTAGTGAATGATTCACGCTAATTTCTCAAGTTTACGAGAAGATTTACCAATTAACCAATCTAGTAGCTTGCTCTAATAGCGGCAAGATTACTGGCAGACATGGGACAGCAGGTCATCAAACTGGAACTGGGCCATCATCCAGGCGCAGCTTCATGAGGAATTGATGAACTCACCAAGCTGGGTGATCCTCTGAAAGATCTGATGGATCCAGACACGGTGCAAACAAATCTACGCCATTTTTTCAGCCTTTCTTAAGCACAGCTACTCTCGCAAAAAAATCCATGTAAGCCATGGGGTCGCCAAGCAGACAGACGCTATTGTGAAGTGAATTTCACATGCAAAAAAGCTAATTTGTTGCATGAAGCAAGTAAACTCAAAATGTCTAAAGCATGGGTGCCCAAACCTTTTCTTATGAAGGCCCAAAAACCAAACTTGTTTTTGTGCTAGTGGGCCAAAGTTGGCTAGTGGGCCAAAGTTGACTAGTTGAAGTGGGACAAATGACTACAAAACACTTTATATTAACTAATACAATTTTATTTAATTTTTTTATATTTTATAATGAACATATTACAGTAAAAACAAAATAATCTCATTTATAACAGAATTACACTAGTGTTGGCCTTGATTTGCTCGCCGATGTCTTCTGCATAGTCCTCTATCAGTCAAGTGACAGTATTTACATTTTATAAACTCACATTCATTTACAACATCTAATTGAAACATTTCATTTCAGTTTGCATTTGTGTCGCTCAGCAATAAAACAAATAAAAAAGTTACGTCAAATTAGAAATGACGATCTCTGTGTTAAAGGCAACACAAAGATTCCTCAACCCTCTCCATCATACTCACTTTCCTGATATGGGATGGTGGGCCACATAAAAGGTTACAATGAGCGGGCCCTACTTTGGGCATCTCTGGTCTAAAGCATCTAATTATGCACAAATAACATGATCTATTTGTGCAAGTCGTGTCTGGTGTAAATAAGTTCACACTGTTGGGAAAAAGGATTATATTTTTTTTATTGTTTTTGTCTCTTTTTCTTTTTATTAAACAATTGTATTTCCATTGCTTAAAGGTGATATATTAACTAAACTTTTCTCCTGAGTGTGATATGCCTTGCATACTAATGAAGCATTTTTGCAGAAGTAGATGAAGCTGATAAAAATGCAAAGGCCTGATTGTCTAAAATTTACTTTAGCTCTGCAGCTAAACTTCCTGTGAGCAGATATGGGCTGAAACTGAACACAGAATATGTGCAGTTGAGAAGTCTTATGCTTTTAATGTTGTGCAGAGAATTCATAGAAAAAGAGGATGTATGTATGGGTGCGGCCAATGGAGGACTGGAGAATGATTGACAAGTGACGAATTCCACTAAACTCCACCTGTTAATATCAGCTGCATATATAAGTAGAAGTCAGGAAATGAAAGTTGTTGCCCACCTCCCGAATGTAACTCTTGCATTGCATTGAGGATAACAGAATTCTGTGAATCGAATTATTCATTTGTATCCAATAAATTACTAATATTTTTGACATTAAACAAAACCTCTCCTGACCTTTTTTTTGAACACGCATGGAAATGATTAATTATTCCAACAACATGTTGACATTACAAATCTGAGTTTACACTGAACTTTTGAATCAGAATTGCAAAACAAAAATATTCAGTTCTTTGAAAAAAGTCAGCATTGCAAGATGAAAGTCAGAATTTTCAAGTAAAAAGTCACAATTACGTTTCTCTTTCATCCCACAGGGTGAAAGCTTCCATCATTTCAAAACCCAAACACCATAACCACACCCAAAGAAACAATCTCTCTTTCTCCCCCATCAAACAAATTCAAGACTCCTCGGAGACTCTCTAAACTCTTCGGCTTAGTAGAAAAGGGTTAAACCTCCTTCTGAGACGGTACTAGCTGTCAGATGTGCAATCGTTCATTGTATCCTCCTGAATGTGATGCTGCGGCATTGCAGGACGTGAACTGAAACAAAATGCTTTTACACAAGCAGACGGCAAGAGAGCAGCTCGAAGCCTCAGGCGTTAATCATCAGATGGTCTCCGCTTCGGTGCCGCAGAATCAGCTCTAGAGTGTGTCAACCAAAGCCACAATGAACAATAAGACTCTGATAATGCAGTTTCTGCATAAGATGCTTTGAAGAGTTTTGTGTTGTGCATGAATTCGCGATGTGTGTCCACTGCAGATAAGCTGCGTCATAGGATGGCGTCAGACAGGAAGAGGCCATGTTGTGCCCAGTCTGGCCACAGCGACAGATGGCACGGACAGGAAGAGAGGAGAGCAGAGGAAAGACTGATGAATGAAGCACCACCTGCTAGTTACCACACAGACACACTCTTCAATGTGGCACTTCAGTTAGTTAACACACAAATATGCACTCTTCATGTGTCGTTGTAGTTGTGCTGTTTCTGTTCATGAATATACTTCAGTACAACAGCAAAAAGCAGCTTATAGTAGAGGCAAACCAAGTGCATGATATAGGAAATGGTTAGAATGACACAAAACCAAAGCTGATATTTACATTTACACCTATAATGTCTGTCAACGTACGAAAAACACACTCCAGCACAATTCCGGATTCACAAACGCAATTGCTGCATTTTAAAGACTCATATATGTTCATACACGTGCACGCACACAAGCAAATGCACACAAACAAGCATGCATACAAACACATACACGCACACATACTTCATTGCACATAAGGTTCAAATCATTAAAAATAAATATATGAGAATTAATTTTAGAAAGGGTTATTATTTATACATTTATTACAAAATAATTGTATATATAGACTTTTAAAAATGTAATACGTTTCATTTGAAATGTATTTACATATACATATACAGTTTTATTCCTCGCCACTGGCTTGCCCGGATCGTGACTTGTAAAGCTGTGCATCAATGGATTTGCTCTTCAGTGTTTGGACTTTCAGCAGTGAAATTTAAACCACACTTAACTAAACTTCAACCCTGAAAATTTTACTAGACTTTACTAGAACTTCCATGTGAAGCTGCTTTGAAACAATCTACATTGTAAAAGCGCTATAGAAATAAACATGAATTGAATTGACAACATATACATTTAAATACAAAATAAATATATTATTTTTATTATATAATTTAGAATATTAACATATAATTACTATATTTAATATACAAATCATACAATTATTTTATTTAATAATTTAATATTGAATAAATCCTCATTATCTGTAATATTCATTAGAATAATATAGAAATATCCATATTTACACACACATATATATATATATATATATATATATATATATATATATATATATATATATATATATATATATATATATATATATATATATATATATAGCTGGATTGAAACACACCATTTACCCACATTACATAAATAGTGAACTATATGTGACAAACAAAACATTATTTAATTTTTAACAATAATTATATTTATTATTACTTTCAAGTTCAAAGCAAACTTTAATGCCAAAGCATTTTAGATATAAAATAACCCATGTAATATAGCCTAATGACATCATCAAATTAATAAAATATACAGCAAATGAGAAATAAATGACAGAAAAAGAAATTCCAGACAATATCTCTAAAAATTATCATAATTACAAGATTGAAACATGCAGATTATTTAAATAAGGAAAATGTGTTAAGCATTACTAATGGTGTACATATATTTTTCAGCCAGTTTAGACCAGTCATTTCAGATTCAAGAATGAATTATTGAATGTTTCTCTCGCTCTCAAGACTGCGTGTGCAGTTAGCTGTAAAGCCAAGCGAAAGGTTTAAGTAAAAAGTTAATGCAAAAACACATACGATTAACGAGCGACAGCTTTAGAAAGCAAAAGCCGAATCCCGGCCATCTTAGGAAAATTAGAAATCCGGCCGGACAAATTGCCAAAGTGCCAAAAAGAAGCGTCTCTGGGGGTCAGCACGTGAGACTGCCTGTGAGAGTGCTGATAGGTCCCATGCACACAGTACGAAACGGGTAAACAGAGAGGTTTTTCCACTACTTAATCTGACTTAAAACAGCTTGCATAACTTATAAAATTAAGTTAGAACATGATTAACTTAGTTTAATAAGTTACAATGACCTTGAAAACATCTGTTGTCAGCACTAATTGACTATACATACTATTACAGTGTATACAAATATTATAATATCACAATTTGGTTTAGTATTTTTAATTCTATATATATTTTTAAATCATAATTGATCATTTTGTTTATTTTGTGTATTTTTGGCCTTGCATTCATGTCTCAGATAATTACTTCTTATTTGTCTTTATTATTTCTGCTTTCCTCTTGTTTTACATTTTCTTTTACTACAGAAAATGTAGTCGTTTCTAAAAATGTAATTTTCAAAATGACTAATTAAACTGTTGTAAACTTAAAGCTGTAAAGCTGTGCCTCATTAAAAGAACAACCAGCAGACACCTGCTCTTTCGACTGCCTCAGGGCTCAGTTTCAAATCTCCCAGGTTATTCATCATGCTTGTCACATGAAGTGTAGAGCGGTGCCAGCGGTGGGACAAAGAGCTGCCATTCAAACGCTCTGGACGATAAGCAATGCAGCCCAAGCGGAGGACACATCAGAAAAGCGGATTTGAGGAGATGAAAGAACGCTAGTGGGTGAAGAGGAGGAACAGGCTTAAAGGTGGCAGCGAGAAAGGTGGCACACTGATGGGTCAAGCTTAAATTCAGCCCTCACTGAAGGTTTGAGAGGCATCCATGACAGGAGGTGGAGAACCACTGGATTACTGTTAGGAAGAGTGCAAGGAGAGACAGGGAGTGGATTATAATGGCAAATGTATGCTTAACATCCAACCAGTACACAGACTTAAAAGCCCATTTGAAAGAATGATTTCTTCTCATCACAAGTTTGTTAAAAAAAATAGAATGTGAAATGAAGCCTTTACAAGTCAGAACGATGATATTTTACAGTGATCGTAAACATGCTATGAACTGCCATAATCTGTTATCAATATACAAAGTTAAAGAAGGTACAGCACTTGTAAAACTACAAAGGTAAGAATAAAATCAAATATGTATTTTATAAGATAATATATTGGAAAAAAATTATTAAAAATATTTCTATGTATATAAATACATTATAATATATAATGTATATAATACATTACTTATTAATACTGCTTAATAACAAATAAAAATTATTTAATTCAATAATGCAAATGCAAGGCTAGAATCTTAAATCCAAAAATAAATGTATATATAATTTTTAAAATATTTTTATATATACTGTATATATATATATATATATATATATATATATACTGTATATATATATATATATATATATATATATATATATATATATATATATATATATATAAAATATATATATATATATATATATATATATATATATATATATATATATATATATATATATATATATACATATACAGTATATATACTTTTTTTTTTTTTTTTATATTGTTGCAATCAGGATTATTCCACCCCCTGATTTATTAGCCCCCCTGTTTATTTTTTTCCCCAATTTTTGTTTAACGGAGAGAAAAAATTTTCAACACAATTCTAAACATAATAGTTTTAATAAGTCATCTCTAATAACTGATTTATTTTATCTTTGCCATGATGACAGTAAATAATATTTTACTAGATATTCTTCAAGACACTTCTATACAGCTTAAAGTGACATTTAAAGGCTTAACTAGGTTAATTAGGGTAACTAGGCAGGTTAGGGTAATTAGGCAAGTTATTGTATAATGATGGTTTGTTCTGTAGACTATTGAAAAAATATATAATATAAAATGAAATGCAAGGCTAGAATCTTAAATCCAAAAATAAATGTATATATAATTTTTAAAATATTTTTATATATACTGTATATATACTGTATATATATATATATATATATATATATATATATATATATATATATATATATATATATATATATATATATATATTAAAAAAAATATATATATATGAGCAATTCCATGCAAATGTTAACCTTGCCATGAAGAAAATTAAGTTTTCACCAAAATACGGAAACCGTTTCAGGTTTTTTTGGGTAAGCAAGTATTTTACAGTACTTTAACAATACTCATAAATGTATCTGTCAATGTTTCAAACTATTATATTTAACTTTACCAAAATCACACAACTGGCAATTTCACAGCTGTCACATCCATAACAGAGAGACGTCACATCCATAACGACACTTTTTCCTCATACATGCAAAAATGTAAAATAAAATAAAATCAATAATTTTTGTTCTATAGTGAGCCGACTCATATCTGTTTGATGAGCATTGTTTCTTTCAGGTTGTGCAGTTTAATTGACAGAATTTCTGCAAAGTATGTCGTATACTGTAAACTCACAGACTTTTTTTGTCACATCCATAACGCATGTTTATTATTCTCATTTAAAGTATAAAAAATGTTTACAGATTGATATTTTTCTGCTTCCACAACTCTGTGGTCAGTTGTTTTGGAAAATATAAACAGATGTTTCAATATAATGTTAGCATATACTTTCTATGTGAATTTATGTTTTGAGTTTTTACTGCAAATGTCACATCCATAACGCTGGAATTGCTCATATATATATATATATATATATATATATATATATATATATATATATATATATATATATATATATATACACATACAGTATATATACTTTTTTTTTTTTTTATATTGTTGCAATCAGGATTATTCAACCCCCTGATTCAGTAGCCCCCCTGTTTATTTTTTTCCCCAATTTTTGTTTAACGGAGAGAAAAATTTTTCAACACAATTCTAAACATAATAGTTTTAATAAGTCATCTCTAATAACTGATTTATTTTATCTTTGCCATGATGACAGTAAATAATATTAGACTAGATATTTTTCAAGACACAAGACACTTCTATACAGCTTAAAGTGACATTTAAAGGCTTAACTAGGTTAATTAGGTTAACTAGGCAGGTTAGGGTAATTAGGCAAGTTATTGTATAATGATGGTTTGTTCTGTAGACTATTGAAAAAATATATAATATAAAATGGTTGTAAAAAAATTAAAAACTGCTTTTATTCTAGCCGAAATAAAACAAATAAGACTTTCTCCAGAAGAAAAAATATTATCAGACATACTGTGAAAATTTCCTTGAAATATTTAAAAAAGAAAAAAAAAATTCAAAGGGGGTTCGATAATTCTGATTGCAACTGTATATATATATATGAATATATATATATATATATATATATATATATATATATATATATATATATATATATATATATATATATATATATATATATCAATATATATCAAAAAAATTATTTAAAACAATTTAAAAATAAATGTTACATTTTATTTACTATGACACTGCTATACACCATTTCTTTTCAATGGGTTAAAGTTTTTAAAAAGGCTGTTGAAATAAAAAAAGAAATCCAGTATTTCTTTTATTTTTATGCTATTTAGGAGCAATTTCTTCTTTTCCCCCCTTCTATCTGTTCAATAGTTAACTGGTAATTTATATAAATTGTAATTCATAACAATTGTGATAAAAAAATTAAATGCGTACATAAAAAATTAATGTATTCTAATTCTTAAACAAATTAAATGTGCAAAACGTGCACTTTATCAAACACAAATGCTATATAAAAAAATCATAAATTGACATCATCAAATACAAAATTTAGTACTGAATTGATTAAATCCTTAATGATCTAAAATTACATCTACATTAATCACACCTAATTAATTAATAAAAAAATATTATTTAAACAATCTAAATGTATAAAAGTTGACTCATCAATTTACTGTAACATTTAAAACCATTTAGATAAAAGTACATTAATTTATTTATAAATAAACTTTAAATATGCATCTTTTTTTTTCCAATTAATTTTTAAATGTATGATTGACTGACGTAATGATGTAATTCTTACTATTTTATAAGTGCGACTTCCATTTTCTTGCTCTTACGCAGGCACATTTATGCGGAGTTCAGATTGCATGATTTTAGCCCCGATTTTGACTCGTCGACAGGTTTTGAGAAACCTCTGACAAATGCCTGAAATCACAGACAAATCGGTGCTCGTTCATGTGAGTAACAATCACACAGTGTCAATATGAAGTATTAAAAGTACCAAAGATGCCACCTGAGAGAATCGCCAATGAGTCGCCGACACCTGTAAGATATTTGGCATGCTAAATATCTGGAGCTGCTGGCGATTCACATCATACCATGTGAAATGTGTTCTCATTAATAATAACATTGGCGATCACCTAACCCTAACTGTTCGACGTGTCATCTGAGCAATACCACAACCAGGTCAGAAGTAAAAGAAGTATATTTTCTACCCCATTAAAGGCTTCTTTCTAATTATGTAGTTAATAACAAAAGATAAACTCTGAGACCTCGCGTTGTTTCCATGTGACTTCTCGTGTGTGTTTAGTTGTAAGAGATAGTTTGGACAAAGTTGTCGGCAATTCTTCCTATTGTAAAGTCATGCAGTGTGAAAACCCCTGTTGCCGATCCATCTTGCAGTGAAACAAAGTAGCGACAAAACGCTACCCCAGATAGTCATGCAGTGTGAAAATATCTGTGACACGACTACTTTTAAAATCATGCAGTCTGAACTCGGCATAAGCGATCCCAGTCTTTAGCTACAGTTACATGTAGTAAGCAGGGCCATCTATCTATCTGTCTTCTTTCAGATTAAGCACTTTCTACACTCCAAACTGCTTTCAAGACATCTTTAAACCTTCCAGCTAAATTTGCAAGCAGCAAATGGAAAGGTGACTCTCCGTGCACAAGTAAATGTGTCCCAAGCAAGTCTAACACTCTGAATCGCATACAGCTAAAACCCCCCTTATCGGAGGACACACATTGAGGAGAAAATGAACAACAGCGATTGGGAGCTAATCAACGCATACTTCAGATACTCTTGTACTTTATTACAGGAGTATTTTTACAGCCTTTTGGCACACACACACACGTCCGTTATGAGCTGATATGAGCCCATCGGGAGCAGTGAGTGTGATTCCGAGAGCTGCTCTCTAATTTATGTAGGCTGATAGCAGAACCTGCTCACCTAATCAAAACAGCCCAGTAAATCTGAGCCCGGATCGGCCCAGTGCCCTTGAGCCCAAAGCAGAACCATCACTCCTCATCCAAACACTCAGTGACAGAGCCAGAATATAATAGCACAGATGCAAAGAGAGAAGGCCATCGCTTCGCACAAATCCCCACCGAGACCTTTGTTGTGCTGCGTGAAATGAATGTCATCATCGGGATGTTCATTTCATGTCCTTAAGATCAAATGTTGTGCGGTTTGATAAGAGCGTGTGCCAGATATGTCAAGTGATAAACCTGTAGTGCTGTCATAATGACCTTTGCTGGCATTTTAATCGGCACGTTCAGAATGGTGGCAGTCATGTTAGTGGCACAGGTTTGAATCTGGATTGTCTATTTTTACTAAATAATAATAATAATAATAATAATAATAATAATAATAATAATAATAATAATAATAATAATAATAATAATAATAATAATAATAATTTATTTAATTAAATAAATAAATAGAATTTTTTTTGACTGTATTTGATTTCTGAAAATCCTCAGAATTATGATTATTGCACTACTTTGCTATTTTAAAGAAAGCATTTTTTGGAAATACTGTAGGTTAATTTTACAAGTCATCTAGAGTTAAACAGTTGAGTTTTTCCATTTTTTAATCTATTCAGCCAATCTCTGGTCTGCCGAGAGTACTTTTAGCTTACCTTAGCATAAATCATTGAATCGGATTAGACCATTAGCATCTCACTCAAAAATGTCAAAGCTACATATCTCTATTTAAAGGTTGACTCTTCTGTAGTTACATCATGTACCAAGACTGACAGAAAATGTTCTAGGTGTATGTACTGTAGGGATGGGTGCCAAAACTCTGTACTTTATCGGTACTACATCATAAAAGACACATCTATCGATAAGCTCTGACGTTAACGGTTCTGTTATCGATACTGGAGAATGAACATTGCTGAATGAACATTGCTTACAGTAGCATAATTTAACTGACCAACCTTTTCTAATTTGCAATATTTGATATTCGTCTGCACAGTTGGCAATCTCACATGAGAAATGCTTGTGTTTCCGGCGAGCGCGTCAAATATAAAAGCCTTCACAGTTCTCAGCTGTGCGCACACTCAGTGGAGGCTCACGCTAAGCGCACACACATAGCTCGCAACACAAACTCACACACGCACAGCTCGTAAGCTTGCGAAGTGAACAGGTTGTATGTCCTGAGTGGACAGCGACAATGTCCGTTGCAACAAACGCAAAAAGTTGTTTTCATGTATAAGCGGAAACGCAAGCAATCTAGCTAAGTGAAAGTATCTTTCAAAAGTGCATTAACTGCAATGAAAAGTAATGAACAGTTTTGACTGTCTAGCTCAGTGGTCGGGAACCTATGGCTCGCGAGCCACCTGTGGCTCTTTGACCAAAAATAGGTGGCTCTCCAGCTGTCTCCCTTCAATAAATCTCTACAGTTTAAAAAAAATGATAATCGTCACTTAGTAATCAGTTTCCTATTGAAAATACATTTATAATTCCCTCGTTATTGTAATTTTATTTTGTAGGAAAAAGAATAAAAACTCGACGTTTCAAACAATGCGTGTGTGCGGTGCAGTGAATAAACCCACTTACGTTTCTATGGTAACCGCGCGAGCGCGCACGTAAATTCAAACAACGTTCATGAGTGGTGATGATGGCAAAAAGAAATTCGGGGGAACATTGAAAGTTTCAAAAAGAGTGGGCAGAAATTATTGACGGCTCTGCCCTGTCTGATCTGCACCAAACGCATTTCCTCTTGTAAAACATCGAATGTTAAGAGACATTTTGAAACCCACCATGCAGCTTTTACGGCAAAGAACCAGAAGAAAGAAGGCGTGTTAGGAGCTCTAGCATTAACGGCAAACCAGACAAAAACTGCAGAGGCAGGACGGGAGTTTGGACCAGGGCATGTGGGAATTTGAGTGCTGCGAGGTCATTGAAGCTCGCAAGGCAGCAAAGGAAACCTTTCACAAACGGCGAAAAGGTCGTGTATGCTAAGTACGGCAAATGAACTGTTCGCGGCAGTGCTTAATCTGTGCCTTAATTTGAATCTTGTTCCGAGAAATGTCAGATATTCGTGTATTATTGTGTTCTGGTATTTATTTTAATTGATCCGGCAAACTTGTGCGTGGTGAATACGTGTGTGTGTGTGTGTGTGTGTGTGTGACATCCAATGCCTCAGTTTGTCAAGCAGGTACACGGACCGGTCTTGAACGATTCGTTCATCTTGAACGAATCTTTTATTTGACTCGAGAACGATGAGTCATCTCAGGGAGTGATTCGTTCATTCGCGCATGCACACATTTGTGCCGGTGGAGAAGATTAGTTCATTTTTTCGAGTTTTCTATCGGGTTTGAATCGTTCGTTCTCCACATGAGAGACAGAAGCCAATCGAGCATTTAGAGCCGGAAAAAGATTTGATCTGTTCATTTCTCAAGTCCTCGGTCATCTCTTTACATACTAGTGCTAATATACTAGTAACTATCGTTATAACTATACTAGAAAAAGCTGTTACATGATGAACGAATGACTCAGAAGTGACTCAGAAAGTAGTGTGATCAACGTTTGGGCTAGTTGTAGATGTGTTTGGAAGCATCTCGTAACATTTTAATGTTATTTTCGCAAATTGAACGAAATGACTCGGAAAAAAGATTCGGTCATCTCGATGAACGAGACTCAAAGGTCAGAGTCAGTAAAATGATCCGAACTTCCCATGAGTCCGAGTGAAAAACAGTGAGCAGAGCGGTGTCGAGTCGAGTGTGTGTGCGCGGCTGCGCACACACACATAAAGGTAGTCACTTTTGACCAATCAGCTTTCTTTGTTTACAATCACGCTCATTGGTTGGGGATTATTGTTTCGCGTGCAGTGAGCAGCGAAAATAAATAATGGCATAGTGGCCTACCTAAATAACATCTGTATTTTCAAAATGCAAGAGGCAGTCAAGCTGTATTTATATTTTTAAACCACGAGGAAATCTGATAATTATACCGTATCAAGAGAAGATGAATCTGCGCGAATGGATCAGGAAACAGCAGCAAAACGATCTCAAGTCAGCCAGAAAACATGACTGAAGAGGTAACGGGGCTCATCTGGAAGTTTAGACTGAGTGAGTGATTTATGCTTGGCACATAATAGTGAAGTGAACTTAGTGTCAGTGGTGTTAGTAAACTAAATAGTGATGTTTCATGCTTTTTTGCTAACCGCTGAGTAAGGTCAGGTGTCCTGACATTTTATACTACCCATCAGATTATGCTACCAACAAATATATATATATATATATATATATATATATATATATATATATATATATATATATATATATATATATATATATATATATATATATATATATATATATATATATTTATTTTTTTTTTTTTAGATAGATATAGATAGATATATAAAGTCACGTGGCTCTTTAAAAAATGCATTTGCCAATAAAAACCCAGAAATTGCTCTTTGCTGAAAAAAGGTTCCCGACCCCTGGTCTAGCTACTAACGGTAACGTTACATCATCCACATCATTCACCTAAATTAGTATAATATTAATAATATTAATAGTTTAATAAACACACACATAACCTACAATGAAGCCTACAATTTTTTCCAGCAGTAGTCTAAATAAATCTTAAACATTAAAAATGCTTTTACATCATATGTTTACAACACCTATGAATAGCCTAATAATAAACTATGCTCATTAAAAAAATTATAAAAAGAACTGCTTATTTTTTACATTGCAAGATGCTCCAAAGCTATATTAAAAACACAGTTAACTCCCAAAACACTGTTAACTTATTTATGTGAATGCAATAATGAAAAATCATAAACATTATCTCCTTTAACTGCATTTTGCAACTCAAAGAGGGTTTTTTCATCTGCAGGGAGCACAATAAACCAAGAAAGGTCTCGACTTCTGCCAGAAAAAGTCAAACATATAGATATATGAAAGTAACATAATTCTTCTGTGACTTATTGTTAAAGTCATGGCCATTCCTTTAAATGTATAATGATTTTGAACTAGTAGGGCTAAAGATAAAATACTGTATCATGCATGAATGATCCTACAATCCCATGTGTCTAATCTTAAATAGGGACAACAAACAGTTCTCATGCTAACACAACATAGTTTCGCCCTTAAACGGCACGCCTCCCGCCTCCAGGTCATTCTCACTCTAAATGGCACTGAACCAATAAGGTCATGGAATGATATGGTATTTCCCTCAGTTAGTGAAAGGCTCAGCAACCAATAGCACTGTCCCGTAGCCTCCTTATTCTCAAGCTCCAAAATGTTCTGTGACCTGAGAACAAAACTTTCAGGTGATCCAAACCGACACGCTCCGCAGAAAGCATGTTCCCGCAGTCACCCAGCAGCTGCTGCCGTACGGCCACACATAACCCACGGACGACCGCTGCGTGTTGTGGTTTGATGGCAGTAAGCCATCGCTCCATATGGTGGCCCAGATCCACTGCAACTCAAGGGACAAACCGTGTACTCCGAGACCTTCGGCACATCCTCCATAAACTACCTTTATTCACTGAAGGGATAGTTCAGCCCAAAGTGAAAATTATTTACTCACCCTCATTCGATTATTGTTCTATTCATCCATTGTTCTAGCACACTAACCATCCATCCATCATCCTATTTTTCCATCCATCCATCCATCCATCCATCCATCCATCCATCCATTCATCCACTGTTCTATCTTTTATCCATCCATTGTTCTTTCTTTGCATCCATCTGTCCATCCATCCATCCAGCCAGCCATCCATCCATCCAGCCATCCATCCAGCCATCCATCTGCCCATTCATCCATTGTTATAGCTTTCCATCCATCCATCTATCCATCCATCCATCCATACTTTAATTCATCCATTGTTCTATCTTGTCATCTATCCATCCATCAATTGTTCTTTCTTTCCATTCATCCATCCATTGTTCTTTCCATCACCCATCCGTCCATCTGCTCATCCATCCGTCCATTTATCCATCCATCCATTGTTCTATCTTATCATCCATCCATTCATGCATTGTTCTATCTTTTCATGCATCCATCCATCCACTTACATTCATACATTGTTCTGTCTTATCATCTACTTATCCATCCATTAGTTGTTCTCTTGTTTTCATTCCATCCAACCATCCATCAATTGTTCTCTTTCCATCAGTCTATCCATCCATCCATTTTTCTTTTTTTCATCCATCTATCCATTCATCTGCTCATCCATCCGCCCATCCATCAATCCATCTTTCCATCCATCCATCCATCCATCCATCCATCCATCCATCCATCCATCCATCCATCCATCAATTCATTGCATAGTAGGAAAAATGGTTACAGATTTCCAGCTTTCTTCAAAATATCTCTTTTTTCTGTTCAAGAAACTCATAGAGGTTTCGAACTCCAATTTTTTTGTAAATAGGCTCATTTAACACATAATTTTACAAGAAACCGTCAAGTTTGACCATTTCGTAATCCATTTGGCCGATCTCTGGGTCTGGTCAGAGTACCTTTAGCTTAGCTTAGCATAGATCACTGAATCGGATTAGCACATTGTCAAAAATTTTACGCTTACATAATTCTTCTATGTAAAGCTTGACTCTTTTGTGGATACATTGTATACTAAGACAGAAAATTTAAAAGTTGCTATTTAGGTCAATGTGGTTAAAATCTATACACATTTCGGCGTAATAATCAAGTAACTCAGCTGCTGTACCAAGGCTACAGCAGGCACAATGACACTACGCAACTAGGTAACTAAATAATTCTCCGTAATATCATTGTACTTGCTGCATGGTACTACAGAAACTTTCATTGATTATTAAGGCTGAATGAGGGTATAATTCCTAGCTTAAATTTTTCCTAATTCAATTATTATTATTATTATTATTATTATTATTAAATTAAATCCTAGTTTAAAGTCGGTTTTAGTACACAAAGTAACTTCAGAATAGTCAAGCTTTCAATCGGAAAATTATTGTAACTTTTTTTTGAGCAAGATGCTATGCTAATAGTCAAATTCCATTTAATGATGTATGCTAAGCTATGCTAAAAGTGCTCCAGCAAGACCCAGAGATCAGATGAATAGGAAAAAAAGAACTGTAAAACTCAACTGTTTAACTCAAGGGGACTTGTAAAATGAGCCTATTTCCAAAAAAAAGTGAAGTGTTCCTTTAACTCAAACATGCAAATTTCCTCATTTGCTGTTCACTTGTGCCGAGGGCATCCAAAAGTCTTGATGGAGTTCAGTGAAGATTTGATTGAGACATGTTTTGTAAGTCCCAATGTAACTGTAATAAGCATAAAAGGTGGATGTGCATTAAAGTAGAATGAGAGCTGAGAGGCTATAAAATGCAGAGATTCGACATTATCTACTTTGAACACTCCTCACATGACCGTTTCAGACTGCTCACATCCTCTGTTATGAATCAGACTTCTTATCCACTTTGATTCTCCTAATGAGACTGCCATTTAGAGCTGACCTCACAAAAGCTTTTATCTGGGCTTTAGCACCGTGTGAGCAAATATCCCTACTGCTCAAACTTGGGGTGAATACATTTGATGTTTTATTGATAAAATACACAATTAATTTGTTAAGCAAGCTCAGACTTACTGTATGTTTAAAACTTTGGGATCAACAAGTTTCTCTTTTTTTCATGCAAATCTTTTTTCCTAATTTTTTCCCCCAATAAATATTCAAATAAAAAAGAAAAACATTCAAAAAAGGAGCATTATTAAAATTATATTATATTATTAAGCATATTAAATAAAATATACATAAAAATATATAATGTTACTCAATTTCTGTTAAATAAATTTCTGTTTATCTGAGGAATTCAACTATCTCAAGGTACTGTATCCCCAATATTGCTTTACATTATAATAATAAATGTATCTTGAGCACAAATTATCATATTAGAATGATTTCTGAAGTATCTAGTGATGGGTCATTCTTAAACAATTCATTTATATGACCCGAGAACGATGAATCCTCTCATGGTGTGTTCACACCAGACGCAGATGAAGCGTGCGAATCGCTCGAGTTGGAAAATCTGAACTTCAGCGTACATTCGCACCGCATTAACCAATCACGAGCTTGCTCTTGTAGGGGCGTGATTATGACATAGTGCCTGTTGTTGGTGTCCTGAGGAGAAATCCTCTGCTGACACTGGACAACAGTTCATCAAGCTGGGCTCGGCTTAGACTGAAGAGTCACTGAAAGCCTCCATCATCCAGGTATAGTTTCTGGAGGAGTTGATGAACTCACAGAGCTGGGTGCACCTTTGAAAAAATGTAGTGCACTCAGACACGACACCGAACAAATCTATTCTGTTTTTCAGCCTTCCTAATGCACAGTTACTATCTCAATAAAATCCATGTTAGCCATTTAGCAACAAAGCTGAAGTCACCAGGCAGACAGAAGCCCTGCCCATGACGCAAATCCGCGGCTACTGTGAAGTGAATTTCACGCACGAATGAAGCGAATTTGACACGAGAATGAATCGACTAAACTCTAAATGTTCACGCGTCTATTTGTGCACGAATATCATGATTTAGTCGTGTGTTTGTTCATCACGTGAAAAACAGAAGCCAATCATATGCATTTAGAGCCAGAAAAAGATTTGATAAGCTCATCTCTCGAGTTCTCGGTTTGAGTTGTTCTTTCATCACCTGAAGGATTTGATCCGTTCATTTTTTGAGTCTTCGGTTTGAGTCGTTCTTTCAGCACGTGAAAGACAAAAGCCAATCATATGCATTTAGAGCAGGAAAACGATTTGATCTGTTCATCTCTCGAGTCCTCGGTTCAAGTCGTTCTTTCAGCAAGTGAAAGACAAAAGTCAATCATATGCATTTAGGGCTGGACAAAGATTTGATCTGTTCATTTCTCGGGTCTTCGGTTTTGAGTCATCTCTTAACATGCGGTCACGTGATGAAAAAACCCACAGACTCAAAAGGTGAACTAATCATAGGTGTTTCCAACTCATTCTGTGTTCATTGGTTAAGCTTATATGGGACTGTCAGGTGAACGAATGACTCAAGTGACAAAGCGAATCATAGACAAAACACCAGGCAAACAATCAAGGATTAATTTCTCTGTCTTAGTATAGTAGCATTCTAGTTATGGCCTGTTTGTAGTGTAATCAACGTTTGGGCTAGTTGTAGATGTGTTGGATGCATCTCATAACATTTTAATGTTAATCTGGCAAAATTAAAATGAACAAAAACGAAATGACTTGAAAAAAGATTTGATGAACGAGACTCAAATGTCCAAATCAGTAAAATGATCCTAACTTCCCATCACTAGAAGTATCATGTGACACTGAAATATAAAGTGCATTTATTTCTGTCTACTTTTTGTCAACAACCCAGGTTCTGGGAGCGTGGGAGCGTTCTACTCCCAGGTGACAGAGCTCCTCACCCTATCTATAAGAGTGCGCCCTGCCACCCTGCGAAGGAAACTCATTTCGGCCAATTGTATCCGAGATCTTGTTCTTTCGGTCATGACACAAAGCTCATGACCATAGGTGAGCTTAGGAACGTAGATTGAGCCTTTCAGCTCAGCTCCTTTACCACAACTGACAGGTACATCGACTGCAACACTCCTGCTGCTGCACCGATCCGCCTGTCAATCTCACGTTCCATCCTTCCCTCCCTCATGAACAAAACCCCAAGATACTTGAACTCCAGCTAGGGTAAGGACTTCCCTCCGACCTGGAGACGGCAAACCACCTTTTTCTGGTGGAGCACCATGGCCTCAGACTTGGAGGTGCTGATTCTCATCCCAGCCATATAGTATAGTATAAGCACAGGAAGATTACTTCATCTGTGGTGCTTCATGTGAATGAGTGTAATTTCCTTGCTGTGACTGTAGTGGAAGTTTTTGCATGGCATTATGGGTAATGTTGTTTTTAGTACCTGCATAGCAGTGCTTTGGCAAATCTTTTGCATCATAGATGTAAAATCTTACAGTACATATATATTTTTTACAAAAGTTTAGTTCATGTAACATCACTTCGGCCAAAAAAAAAAAGTTAATGATTAATGATGTAAGAAATACATTTCTCATTATTAGCTAGTTTTAGCTTTAGTTAAGCATTAACGCTAACAAATGAGGGTTTGCAGTAACGTATTAGCCTAATTATTTCATGCATTATACAGACTTTTGAGAAATACTCCATCCTTTCCTGGGATCTAACATCTTTTTCCATTCAGCTCGATGACAAACACCAAACAGTGTTGTTACTGGACGAAAAAAAAATCCCCCCAGATTTGTACTGCGCTAGACCAGACACACTTGCTAAGATTGGTTGACATTCACTCACCATTGAAAGGGAGCCTATTAGTGAGCATGGGTTCAGGCGTCCACAGAGGACTCGCAAATGTACTGCTAAAGTAAGTGTGTGTGCTCTTAGAAATGTGATCCTCGGGTGTAGTCTGCCACTGTTGAATAATTTAGCCTTTTTTTTTCTGGTCACACACACACACAGACTTCTGCAGAAGAGATATAGGAACAGTCGGATAGATATCCCTCTCTTTTTCTGTTTTCACTCTCTCTTATTTCACTGGAGGCGGTCTACATCCAAACTGAGCCCTTATCTAGTGGTTAATATTCAGAGCCAGCTGCCTATGGCACATCAAAGTTGACTCCAGCAATTTGTGAAAACACCACCGGCCAACTTTCTGTTAGCAAAGCTAGACTATAGAACTTGAAAATATTCAATAAAAAGGTAAAATCTCAGTACATCTCCCTCTGCGGGATTTCATTGTATTGTCTTAAACGTTTTATTTTAAATTATTCATCATATACTGTTGAATACAAAAAGTGATTCATAAATTGCTCCCATTTAGGAATTATTAAGCAATATAATAAATTATAAACCATCAAAATTAAGTGAAAAATATTATGCTAAAAATGTCACATGGAGACTTCCTATGTTTTCAAGGTTTTAAAAGACGTTTTAAGACTTGAAACACAACAAAAACAAGTAATGCTGTACGCTATGGGATGGCTCATTTTCTGACAATTTTTAGATAATGTTTGTTGGCCTTTTTATGCATTGCAAATTGAACAAATAATGCTTCTTTTATATTCAGTGTTTGAAATAGGATTCATTTATTCATGCATTTTCTTTTCGGCTTGGTCCCTTTATTAATCAGTGGTTGCCACAGCGGAATGAACTGCTAACTTATCCAGCATATGTTTTACACAGCGGATGCCCTTCCAGCCGCAACCCATCACTGGGAAACATCCATACACACTCATTCACATACATACACTATGGACAATTTAGCTCACCCAATTCACCTATACCACATGTCTTTGGACTTATGGGGGAAACCGGAGCACCCGGAAGAAACCCACACAACCATGGGGAGAACATGCAAACTCCACACAGAGATGCCAACTTGAACTAGCGACCTTCTTGCTGAGAGGTGATCATGCTACCTACTGCGCCACTGTGACACCCTTAAAATGTGATGTTTTAATGAAAATGTATTTTAAATATGAAACATTACTTAATCGGTTTAAAGAGCCGATCCTCCCTATATGCAAACCATACCACCGAACCACCAGGGGATGCCGCTTCCTCTTAAATGTGAATATGCTCTGTGCTTTCATTGTTATTTAGGCATGAAAACACTTTAAATTAAATATAAAAATGGCGGGATTCCTTTTCATTCCATTGCCCCTCCTACGCAATCCTCAAAACAGTCGGTTCATGTAGCGGTGCGTGACTGTCAGATGCGCTCCATAGTGATAAATAGATGATGTTTCCCCAAATGGATTCTGTACACACGATTTGAAGCGGAGCGAAAGTGGACACTGGGTTTTGGGTGCATGCTTGAATACAGACATATACACATAATAATAATAATAATAATAATAATAATAATAATAATAATAATAATAATAATAATAATAACAACAACAACATCTAAACATGTCAATCTTGGTGGGTTTTTCCAACAAATTTTGTCTTAAATGAGCATAAAAAGTTAGGAAAGAAATCGAATGCTTTCATTACAGATCGGTGCATTTTTAAAGTGACACCTCTGTTATTTAAAACACGTATTTATTCTGTGTCAAAGAACCAGTTTAAAATCGAACTGACAGTTGTAATTGTTATGATATTTGAAGAAAAGTGACACTTTTGTTTGTTTGATATTGTTTAACATAATGATATGGTTTTTTTAAAGATTATAACAGCACTAGTAATTTCCAATCTTGAAAGCACAATGTTTACATCTTGAATTATATTTAGCAATATATCTTTTATTTTTTATGTTGGATCTCTAATCATTTTTACTCACTTTCATTTGGCTTATTCCCTACATTATCAGGTGTCTCGACTCCACAGCAGAATGAACCACCAATTGCAATATGCATACTGTTTTATATTTTATTCAATTCATGTTTATTTCTATAGCGCATTTACATTGTAGATTGTGTCAAAGCTTAATATAGAAGTTCTAGTAAATTGAAACTGTGTCAGTCCAGTTTTCAGTGTTGAAGTACAGTTTAGTTCAGTTCAGTGTGGTTTAATTTTCACTATTGGAAGTCCAAACACTGAAGAGTAAATCCATAGACGCGCAGCTCCACAAGTCCCAACTAAGCAAGCCAGTAGCGAGGAACAAAACTTCACCAATTGACGAAAGTGAAAAAAAAAAAAAAAAAACCCTAGCGAGAAACCAGGCTCTGTTGGGCATGACCATTATTCCTCTGGCCAAACGTCTTGTGCAAAGCTACAGTCTAGGTGCTGGAGGCTGGAGAACGGTGGACGTCCATCGTGGAGAAGCTGCAGGTGTGAGTAGGTCACCCGTCATTTTATTCATATTTATTGTCTATTTCTACACTTTTAATCAAACATTTGTCCTGAAGTGCTAAATAAAGCACACGATCACAATGAATAAGAATTAGAAGAATTAGCTTCCATTGATTATTGGAAGTTAAAAACAGCTCGTTCTGTTGTTTGATGTTGCAAACTGCTATGTTCTTATTGTATTATTCTTCTTTTTATGTATAGTCATGAACGCACTTGTTTGCAGAGTCAGAAGTTTGACCATTTTCTGCAGTCTTCTATTATTCCTAGTCATTTCTCCCATAGACAACTGAATTGGAAGTTCTAAAACAATTGTGAAAACGAGCGTTTGTTCAAACTACTTATTTAAAATGAGCTGAAACAACACAATTCTTAAGTTTTTTTGGGACAACTTAATTGTTTTCTGTTCAATTTACTTAAATTTTTAAAAACTAATAGGTTATCTTAATGTTTTCCCAACACAAATCGATTGTGTGAAACCCATCATTTTTTATACAGTGTACCACATTGTAAAATAATATCAATAACTTCACTCTAATATAACAAATGGCTCTAAACATGTCAAACAACAACCCACTTAAATACAGTATAAAAAGCCAATGGTGGTTTCATAACAGTTATATTAAATGCAAAGAGTGAATTTTATGGATGAAACTAACTGTAAGACTGAACTCCGTCTGATCTGACTAGCAACAGCCGTGGCGTGATAAATCCCATACATAAGCTGTGTCAGCACAACCTAGCTTAACCCTTGCCCTGCGAGACTGGGTGGAAAGAGAGGCAGAGAGAAAGAAAAAAACAGAGCCGATGCATGTAGGCATCGCTTAATCCTACGCACTTAACCCACATCACTTATCTAGAGGGAAAACTGATCCGTGGTGAGGCAGAAATTTTACACCAACATATCTTAAGGCCCGAACTGCTAATACTGCTTTTAATGGAAGGGAACACCAGTCTTCGGTCTCATTTGAATTCAGCACGACCAAAACATATTTATCGACAATAAAAGCCAATTAGGCCTTGTGCCACTTTAAGCTTGATATTCCAGCACTAAAGCCATATCTTGTTCACTAATCACCCACAACCACTTTAACCAGCCGCTATACAGCATAACCCAAGCACCTGTTACACCACGACGCCTAAACCTGATATGAGCAGTGTGATGTAACTAAACTAAACAATGTAATCAGGAGTCTATACTGCATACAGCACAATATCAGCCAAAAGGAATATTATACATCATATCGTGAAAACATACTGAGACGAAGAACAAATCATCAGTGTTTAAATTAGTAGGGAAGCTATTAAAAATGTAGCTACTTTATAGACAAATATATTAAGAAGCTACAGATTAAGATGCATAGAATAGCAGCATGCTACTGTACATTTAAGGCTAAATCATATTTCATAATTTCATATTTCATATACTACTCGCTTAAAAACTCTAAGGGCCCTATCATATACATGGCAAAATAAGGCGCAAGATCTGTTTTGGTGCGATTTGTTGCTATTTTGAGACCAGCGCAACCCTAATAGTCACGTTTTGCGCCATGTTGATTAAATAGTAAATCCATTTGCGCCATTTTGTGGACTCATGGGTGTGCTGGTCTAAAATAGAGGTGTGATAAGGCACATTGTTGACACATTGCTATTTTATGAAACTGAAATAAAACCGTGCCATTGACCAAACTGAAAGCAGGTCTATACTTTTGGAAGGCATAATGAAAGTCCTTTTGCAAAGAAAAACGCATTGTCTCCTTGACATGGTGCAACAACATTAATGCGATAACTGAAACCATGCCTCCTTTCTTTCAATACACCATTTAAGCAGCATTTTGTAAAGATATCCTCACAATAACGTAGATGTGTTAGGAGAGGAATAGTCAATCATCCTTCTCGGTTAGATCACACAGATTTTAGATTAAATAGTCTCTTGTGGTTTAATATTCGCAGACACAAATAATATGACGATTTGGCTAGGTGAAAATCTACAACATTCCCAAATCTATTTCTTTAATTTTCATTAATTTTCTGTTAATGTAGTCTAAATGTAAACTTTAAAAAAGCTGCACCATCTCAAAGCTGACGTCCACCTTTTTTTTTATTCCAACAACATCAACATATTTACTATAATGCTATATCTAAATATTAGCAAATACATTTTGTAAAGTGATGCAAATTTCTAAAACATGCACACATACTACTCTTTTAACATGTGTTGTTCTTCTAAAACCATAAATAACTAATAGAAGGCAGGCTTAACCTCTACAAAGTTTACAAAACGAAAAAATGACTTGGTAGCAAATATTGACAGCCACATTAAATGAGGGTTATTATATTTCCTTTATTCCCTAAACTTTATGCCACTTGCATGTTGTAATTAACATGACATCACCTTGGAATTATAAGGTTCCATCTGCATTCTGAATGATTTTGAGATGTTGAGCTTCAAAGTTTTTGCATTCCATAGCAAACAGTATGTGTGTAACATTTGTTTATTAATAAAAAGTCTTAAAATGTAAACAACTTATAAAAAAAACATCCCATAATGTAAATAAGTTGTCATTAATAAGAATAAGTCAATAACTCCATTTGACAAAAATGTCAGATAGAACCTTATAATTCTAAGGTGACGATAAGTTCTGTGAGTGTTTATATGCTGTTGCCTGTAGCAATACTGTGAAGACCCTCCAAAAGATGTCAAATATCTGTACTGCATAGTACTATATCTTCCTAACCTAGCCTTCATTACAATAAATCCTTATGCTGAGAAATTACCTTACTGAATTTACTGCATTTTCCTAATCACACGGTTTAGTGGCTAAAATACTCATAGTGAAGATTTTTGTTGTTGTTGTTTACATTGTGATGCTGTTCACACTACTGGAAATGCAAGTTAAGTGAATTTGTGCTGTTTGCGTTACTCTCAACAACTAAATAAACAAAAGAAAAGCAGTGAGTAAACAGCAGTTAAGAAAGCATTTGACCGTTGTGATGTAGATATGTTTAAACAAGCTTGACCTGAACAGAAGAAAAAAGCCAGTTTGAGATTACCATTTCAAAGAGTACAGAGCCTCAGAGTACATCAGCCTATTATGCCAAGGATTAGGGGAAGTTTGAAGGTCTTCATCACCCCAAAGTCCAGAAAAATTCCAAAGCGTTTACTATGAAAAGCGGTTTAAACTTCTTGAAATTAACTTAAGCAAACATTGTTGTGGCCTGATTTTGTTTATAGGGACATTAAACCTGTTCTTAGATTTTTCTTGGTGTATATGAGCCCCTTTACTAGCAAGTATACGCCAATATAAACAAGTTCATTTTGATCCCCCTTAAAGTGTTCTGTGCTATCCCAATCATTAAGTCCTGGCTTACATCCCATGCTTGGAAACATCCTCCACACTACCAAACTCTACATCCCAACATACCCTGGAGGACACAAAAGCTTCAAACCACTACAGAATGCATTTGTATATCCCTCACCCACAAAAGAAGAAGAGATGAGGCACTAGAGACATCTTTCAAATCCACACAGAGAAAGGCAGATTACAGATACATGCGCTTACATAGTTCCTCATGCTTTGCTGACACCACTGAGTGGGCGAGGAATACTGATAGGGAGGGATCACGTAGGTGACTATGCGATTGTGTGCGAGTCTGTTTGCCCACAGTAGTGTAGGTGTTAACATGCCTGTGATCAAGTGACAGAGTGTGTTAGCACAGAATCTCAGATTTTGCTTTGATTTACCCATGGTATTTTTAATAATTAAGCATAATTAAGCTCATCTAGTGAGCAACTAACAAAGGTCACCACAGAAATCATACTCACATGACGTTAAGGAAGCCACAAAGGTGAAAATGTCAAAGATCTCAGTGAGATGTGAATCACTGAGATGAAATATGGGGTACGTTGTCAACAGTTCTTCCTCAATCCTATGATTCCCAGAAGAACCCAAATCATCATCAAATCAAGTCCTCAAAGTTGTCAAAATGTTAAAGTCTAGTAAGATATTAGTCTTATGCACGGAAAAACCCTTTGAGCTTAGCAGGAGCCTATGGCTGAAGATTGCCTATCCCGGACGAGCCCCCAAATTCTGTCAGCACCACCCAAAAACCTCAGGACCTTGTAACTCACCTCTGCTGGTTCAAAAAATCCATGTCCCAACACAGTCAAATCCAGATGCATTATAAATAACTGATCCATTCAGAAGAGTCCCGGCTAATAAAAAAGAAGAACATATATACGAGAAAAGGGCAGGAAAAATGCTTAGACGAGTGATGCTGAGAAGAGAGAGAGAGTTATCTGCAGTCTTGAGGGCGACTGCCAGGTACCGGCGCATGCGCCAAGATCATACAACCCCCAATACACACACGCACACACAAATGTTCACTCATCAGCGAGGCGGACAGACGCACCCTCCTCCTCCTCTTTTCTCTTTTTCTCCCACTCGATAGCAGCTATTCAGCTGTATCTCTTCAAACTTTTTCTCTCTGTTCAGATTCTCTTAACCTCTCTTGTGTGTTCTGCCAGTTGTGTTCAAAAGAGCCTCTACACTCCTTTTTTAACAGTCTTGCAAAAAACACAAGTGTATGGTTTTGACAGACAGCAAAACTCTGATTTTTCTGGCATATCAGACTGCAATCTGTTAAGTTATTTGCAGTCTGAACAGAAGTTTGACCTATGAAAAAGATTTAAGGATATCTAGATCCAGCAAAGAGTCAATGGACTTGGAAAGACATACTGAAACAATTTTATAATGCAAGTTGATGCAATAGAAGCAAATACCACAACAGCAAATTTAGCTTCTCTGGCTCTGTCTCCAGCTCAAACATGTGTGTCTAATTCAAGGGTGCAATATAGTGCATGAGATAAGAATGTCAAGAGGCCCATCACCCCCAATGAACCGGATACATTTATGTTTTTCCAATATTTTTCCTAAGAACAAGCATATCTGTGGGAGACAAATTAAGGACATATAGAGAAGCATCTAAATGAGAAATGATTCTTCTGAGCAGCTTTTAATGACCCTTCAGCAAAGTCTTTTTAAACGGGAAGACCAGCAAATGGATAGCCAAGATGTACCCAGAGCATGGCAATTCCTGAAGAACCATTCCGCAGTAAGCTCATGTGCTTCAGTGTATCTATTGTACAACACATTTGGATTATTTTGAGTACATTAGGAGCTGATCAAGAGAGATTCTCTGCAAATCTACTGCAACAATAAGCCACATTTGTTCCTTTCTCAAATCAAAACAACCCAAAACACAACTCATGTGGGAGACTTGCTCTGTAATCCTTAATTTTTCATTGGAGAACCAATGGATTTGTTTCTCCACATTAATGGACGGCATCTGGCATGATGCAGTTAGCTTGGGTTGGGCAGAAGGCCAGTTTCTCTCAACAAGAATAGACAGTGGCACAGGTGTAGAGGTGCAGAGCTATAAGGGTTGGGAGAAGAGATAATGAGAGGGAATTTGACTAAAATAAAATGGCGGTGGTACGTTTTTTTTACAATATGTTCCAAGAATAAAAAAAAAAAGAGATAATTTTCTGATTGTATAAGCTGCAAATAACCTTAACAGACAAAATAAGGCCTACTTGGCATAAGGGATCGAGAAGTGATTCAAACTGGATTCTAAAGGATCTTCACATGAATGGCTAGTTTTTGTGAAAAGGGGAAATCAACTACATTAGTTACCATACCTACTCCGAGATGCTCAACATCATGCGTTTCCATGAGTAGATTGTTATAATAACCAGGTTTGTGCAAAATACAGCTTTTCAGAATTGGGTCCTTATAAATTCATAGGTATTTATTTGAATTAATTTGGATGGATTTATCGAAGGATCAATTAATCACTGGATCAATACATCCATCTATCCTGTTTACATCATTTTCTATTTTATTCAGTTTCTATACAGTTGGTAAATCAATTTAACCTTTCGGTTTGTGTTGTTGTTGTTACGTTAGGTTTCTGTTCTGTTGGTGTTTTTGTTGTTGTTTCATGTATGTTATGTAATTTGTGTTTGCTTTGTTTTCTTGTGTTATTATTATATGATTGCGATACATTCAGGGATGCCCTTGAAAATGAGATGGTGCATCTCATGGGGTTATTCCTAATAAAAAATATATTTAAAGTAAGTAATTGAAAAAACATACTTTAAAAAGCCGCATAAATCAGACCCTCAAGTTTTTCCCGATTTTTTTTTTTGTGTGTGATTTTTTGCTATACAAATAACTGAATTTGTGATGGTAATTCCCAGAAATTTGGAGACAATTTTACGATTAAAACACACACATATATACATAAAATGATATATCTTATTATCTTTTTTACCATATTAGGTAGCCTACTATGTTAGGTGTGCAATCTGACACAAAGACAATAACACAAATTATAAAAATAAAGCTTCTTTATTTTTGTCTCTTGTCAAGACAATATCTAAAATGGTAGGGATTAAGCCAAAGGAAGGTTGTATAACTCTTATTTTTATCCACTATCTTACTTTCTCTTTCTCAGATTTCACTCCCCAGAGCATCTGACATTATGTACCTCACTCAGGACATGCGTTAGGGCTTCCCTTACTGTAATACAACTAAAACATGGATTGCGGTAAAACTAGTCAATAGCAGGGAAGCGTTTTCTCTTGTCAATGGCAGGGGAAAAGTTAAGCGAAATCATTTATCGATTTAACGTACATCATAATAGGCTACCAGCCATACATCTAAAGCACAAATAATGTTCTTTGATTCGGTCACGTCCAGCAGCCATCATCCTTGAACCAACCTCCATCATTGTAAGCTGCTTGCTTTTCTGTCTGTTCCACTGCTCCATTTGTTAGATGTTTGCTCAAACTTTATTTTGCAGTCTGATGCACGTCAAACACACAAAATGCCCACAAGATGTCTAATCGCATCTTTGCATTGACTTCACATGTAAATTCTTCATGCTTCATTCGCGTCTGCTTACTGCACAGACTGCAAAACAATTCCCCCACTCTCATGTAATGTTAGGATTGTGAGGGCGCAGGCGAGACGTCATTTTTCGAGAGACACTCAAATACATCATGTATATCATACATATGCAACCTCTATAAGTCATGTAAAACAATTAATTGCAAACTGAAATAAATATAATTTGATCATTAGGTTTGGAATTGGATGTTTTATGAGATTATTTACATTTTTTTGTGATTATTTTGCATTTAATTATTATAGAAATTTGCAAATTTTTGTTGATTTTGCGTTGGATTCAAAAATGAGAGGGTCTGATAAATTTAGATTTTTGCAATTTTTGCAAGAATGGTAAAAAAAAAAATACTTGTGACGCCAAAGCACAAAACCAGGCTTATGCTGCATGGCTATATTTGTAGGAATATATTCAGATTGTGAATTACAGGGGGGTTTTGGGGAGGATTGACCCCCCTAATTAATGCTTGATCCTCCCTGAAGGACAGTTAGTAAACGCAAGGCTATTGATGGAATCCAGGCATAAGATTAGATTAGATTCAACTTTATTGTCATTACACATGTACAAGTACAAGGAAACGAAATGCAGTTTAGGTCTAAACCAGGAGTGCAATAGCAGCAAGTGCAGGATACAGGTATAAGTTATAAAGTGCAGTTATAGAAAAACTACGGTGATATTTACAGATGGATGTACTATGAACATTATATACAGGTTGTATTAGCTATGAACAGAGATTTACAATAGATGGATACATGTACAGTACAGGTTGCTATTAATAATTAGAAGTGTGCAGATAGATAAACAATTACAAATGTATATGTACAGTTGGTATGTACATAATTACCTGGTATGTACATAATTACCTGGTATTACCTTGGTATGTACATAATTACATAAAACGTTTCAGATGACTGTTCTATAGCCTACAGCTAACCAATCTGTCAGATTCTGGAGTGCATTTAAGTTCAAAAGAAAATTATAAATGATAATATATCTTAAATAAAACAAATACATTTATAGAGATGGTATATATATATATATATATATATATATATATATATATATATATATATATATATATATATATATATATATATATATACATATATATATATAATTTCACTCACCTGGGAAATGGAGGCCACATGAATGGTTTGTGAGCACAATTAAGTGCACACAGCATGCCATATAATCTGATAAATCTGATACTTCCGTATTTGCTTCACGAGGGCGAGTGGGAGGTTGCCGCTTGGTCAGAATACACTAAATATCCCTCAAAACACTGAAAACTTAAATAAGTTTTCTTAATAAATTAGAAGTAATTTAAATAAATACATAAATGACTGAAGGATGTATTACACAAGCTAACATTAGCAAAAAATTTGACCCCACTGAGGGTCAATGTATGTACACTGAATATATTGTATAGGTCAATATTATAGATTTCTCCTTTATGCCACAAATCATTAGGATATTAGTATCTTTATTAGTTCCATGAAGGTATTTTGTAAATTTCCTATTGTAAATGTGTAGTGAAAGAGCTTCATTTGAATGACTTTTGAACGACTTTTGGAAGCCTCAGATTACAGAGGTTCAAATAATTTGATCTCCCCCAAATATTGCATATAAAGCATCATAAAGTACACATTAATGGAAGGTAATTCATTCAGATTTCAGATAACGCATACATCTGAATTTTCAAAAGTGTACAGTTATGACTTCTTTAGCGGAACAAGATCATATTTATGCGTTGATGAAGGATTTTTTATCTTTCTGAATAACAAGCAGACTAAGGAATCTGTTTTTTCCACCCTAAAGAGTGACTTGCAGTTTTGTGTTGGTGTTAATCCTGAAACAAATTTGCTCAATTAAAATAGACAGATATGATTTTCACCATACATAACTTCAATCTTACAATTTCAGCATTACTCAGCATTCATTTGTTCTGTTCTGTCAGCATATGAGTAATTACATTAATCAAACCTGCTATAACCCCGTGTATCAAAATCAGCCAGCGCAATGACACGCTGCAGACAAAATATGGCAGTGTGGTTTTCATCATATTCAAACCACACTGGGACTCATGGGTCAGTGCTGCTAGCAGCTGTTTAAGACCGCTAGGATTCTGCTCACGGTGTTTGAAAGGTCTAGAGGCTAACCATCAATCGCCCCGCGACATGTGCTTTTTCTCCACCATGGAGCTCAGTTCCTCTGCTGTGCTCTGTAAGTTGCTGGCTGTGCAGATCTAATTTATGGCAAATATATTCAGCCGAGAGCTGCATTTGCATCAGGCTGAATACTAACAAAAAAAAACAAAAAAAAAAAAGAGAGAAAAGCAGGAAGGAATGAAATAAATGACACCAGTGACTACACAGGCACTCCACATATGTAGCACTGCAGGATACGGGGAGACATGCCGAGTGAAAAGAGCTATTACTGTACGACAAAACCTCCAGTCTGAAGACGAGATCAAAGACGAGCACAACAATACAGCTGTAATACAAAACAGAAAAAACCCACGGGCCTCACAACAACAGGACACGTCTTCTGCGATGATTGAGAAATGATGTCTAGGGTTATTTGAAAATTCCCTAGTAACGATTTTAAAGAGGACAAAAGGATTGGAGTAAATCTAGATCTCAAGTCTATGGGACTCTGGACTTGACACTTCTAACCCAGAAACTTGCTTTACTGCAAACGTTGACAGGAACTGCTTCATACTGCTTTTAATGAATTGGATAAGCTGCAAAACATTAATTATTCATTATCAAGGGAAAATTATATAGCTTGAGAAATGAATTCTGTATTATTACAGTCACAAGTGCCAATTGTGGATTTCAATGGTAAATTCTGAGAATGAAGATTAAATTGCATGATTGTTGTAGGCAAACCCATCAAACCCTGACAAAAGTCTTGTCGCCTATTCACGTTTTAGAAACAACAAATAATAACTTGACTTCTAGTTAATCATTTGGTATCTGAAGTGGCTTATATTAAATGCAAAGGCCTTTAGATTACGCTTATTTTACCTAAATAAAATATGATCATGCCTTGATTTTTAATTATTTAATTAGGACTGTAATGTCTGACTTTGCTTAGACAAATGTTTTGTCACTTAACAAAAATAATGTACAGTACAGAATATAAAGTCATGGTGCAGTGGAAAAAAATAATATTGTGTATGACTCCCATGAGCTTGGAGGACTGCATCCATACACCTCTGCAATGACTCAAATAACATTAATAAAGTCATCTGTAATAGCAAAGAAAGTGTTCTGGGATCACTGCCAGAAACTACATTAGGTAAAACAAGTCCAGTAAATAAAATTAAATGAATAACAGGTAAACAATGCCTTCTGCAAATGCAACACTTGGCATGTTTGATTCAATTAAAATACAATTTTATTATTGTTCTATTAAGGTAAATTATTTGAATTGGTGTGAATGCTTCATCTGAACTCACACAGCACAGCAGATAAGCAAACAAAAGAGATCACTGAAAAGACTGGATTTTCCTCACGTTGCCAACTGCAGTTCAAAACAGGGTCAGAAATGCATCTACTGTACTTGCAGCAGATCTGCATTCGTGTACTGTATGTGACATAGGAATTCCCACCACTGTTTTCACTCCTTTACACGTTTAAAAGCTTCACAAACACCTTAACATGTACTTTAGTTTGTCACAATACCGAAAAAATCAATAGGTCTTTTTTATAAGCTGACATACAAGCATTCCGTAGATTAATCAACTGATCTTCAAGGCTTTAAAACTCTCCAGTGTCCCTGTATCTGTGGTTACACTCAGTAAACAGTGGTGAGTTCGGTGAGCTGGTGACTTTCAAGGCCAATCACTACCATTTCTGTTGAGCATGTGAACACAATGGCAAATCAGTGCTGTTTAAGAACGCGCTCAACACTTTTTTAAAATATCAGTAATAATTGGTATGCACATAGTTCTTTCATCTCTGTGGCAAAACATGTGGCAAAGCTTTGAGGTCACAAGGCATTTTTCTCTAATGTTCGCTTTTGAAAACACTATTTGTTGAGTTTACACGCTTGCATATATTTGACTGAACAAAATACACAATACATACTCTTAACCATATAACAAAACATTTCCTAACAGGGCTCCAAATTGACTTTGCAATGCATCGAGATTCGGGCCATTAAACAGCTGAGCCAATCCAAGTCTATCATCGGTGCCATTATTTGTAACTTTTGTGTACTTTTCATTGCGTCTTCCTTAGAGATTAGTTCTTTGCATTTCCTAGGGCATTAGCTCCCGGTCATCTGACAACGGAAAGCATTGAGTGATTGACCGCTAATATGAATCAATATAAGTTCTATGCAGCAGGGAATTCAGTTTTTAGAAAGAAAGAAAGAAAGAAAGAAAGAAAGAAAGAAAGAAAGAAGAAAGAAAGAAAGAAAGAAAGAAAAGAAAGAAAGAAAGAAAGAAAGAAAAGAAAGAAGAAAGAAAGAAAGAAAGAAAGAAAGAAAGAAAGAAAGAAAGAAAGAAAAAAGAAAAAAGAAAGAAAAAAAGAAAGAAAAAAGGTCACACTACAAACATTATATGCAGTCGGACAGATGTTCCCAAGAATATTATGAGGTAGCATAATGGTCACAATTGTGAGCCCTCTGTAACATATTTTAGATTTGTACCTAGAAAAACAAATGTTAAGTTTAGCAAAAATGCAAGCCGAGACATGTATTTTCAAATATACATCATAAGTTAGGAGTTTTTTTGTTTGTCTCTTTAGCAGAGTTGTGTGTAATGCGTTCCACAGTAACGCATTACTGTATTCTAATTACATTTTTGAGGAATGCAGTAATGTAACAAATTACATTTTCAATTTGTGAAATTTGATTACAGTTACTAAAGTCAATGTAATTGCGTTACTTGTGTTGCAAATATAGTTTTGGTAAGAAAAAAATGTTTCTTTTAAATCACATTTTCTGCTGCAACGTCAGTTAATAAGCATGTGCTTTTTAACTGCTGGAGAACGCGAGCTGAAATGACTGCTGTCGAGAGTGTTTGCTTCTTTAAGTGGAAATACAGACAATACTTAATTGATTAATTTTATTGAGCGTAAAAACTAAAATATTGCTGTGAAATGCAGTCTATGTCCAGTCTCTAAAGAACTTTCCACTACGTTTAACTCAACCAGCAACTTCTTCGAGCACTTGAATAGAAAGCATTTGACAATACTCGTAACCAAGAAGGACACCGGTGCACAAAAAACACCGCGACCTAACTCAGGCTAACCAGGCTAAATTGAATTTTTGTGAAGGGTCGTGACTGAAGGTGTCTTCTGAATGTGAAGAGAAGCGAAGCTGCTTATGGGGCCGTTTACCAATCGCGTCTTTTGTGCGCGCACATATCAAGAGCGCATATTGTGTGCACTCGCATTTCCCAGTCTCAGCCAGTTAAAAAACTTGAATCACGTGACAAGAACTGACCGATAAGTTTCATACTTTGGAATATACACATTTAGGTAGACTAATTACCTCAGACAAACACTGCAATGCTTTTGCATACTATGGATGTCAATGTCTACAGATATCCAGTACTCTTTTGTGTAAATAAAAAAGAAAAAGAAAAGACAAACAGGATTGGAACAAGTGAAGAATTTTAAGTTTTGGGCGAACTCTATGTATTTTGAATATGTCACACTGCTGTGATCAACCCATTGTAATGTTAAATGAATATTAAATTAATGAAAGAGCTGCAGATTATTTTGTATTTTTATAGGTATATTTGTATATGTTTTAAAAGTAACTCCAAAATAAAGTAATTAGTAATCTGATTACTTTTTACATTAAGTAATTAGTATCAGATAACAATTTTCTAGTAGTAATCAGTAATTTGTAATCTATTACTTCTTAAAAGTAATGAATCAACTTAGCCAAAACAACCAAACTACACTAAAAAGTGTGAGCACACCCTTTAAATCACCAACTTGATTCAGTATTTTCCATTAAGCTGCTTACTCTCATTCACTGTTAACTTTTCTATACTTTGCTTAATGAGGCCATCAGTGTAGCTTCTGCATGCTTCATTGAAGCTTTCTAATGCTATATACTTCTGTCATTTTTTTCAATGGGGCTGTTCAAACGGCTTCATATTTATATACACCCATGACAGTAATGACACCCCAAAGTGCACTGGAACAAAACTAAACTGGCCTCTTTAACCTCAAAGGAGAGCTAGAGTCCCTGAAGATTTTCTTGACTCAAGACAGCACCAAAATAGCATGAATTTCAACTACAGTCTCCATTTGAAGACAGGCGGCCTTTCTGGGAAGTGTGAGGTCCCTTTGATACACATCTCACCGAGGTGAATGGCTGGTCTGTTGGCTGAGTCAGACTTGCCACTTGTTTGACTAAAACTTTATGGGACATTCAGGCAGACTTGAGGTGAAGAAAGTATGTGTTTGTTTGAACGAATATACAGCACATTGCAGTAAACAAAAGTCCGCAACTGTGGATGTCCATCCAGTCCAGTGAAATTCAGCCTGCAAACACAGCTAATGGGAAAGCATACATACAAGCAAACACACCCTCCTCATTCATCACAAACTGCACAAGTGTGTTGCTCGGCTCTCAAAGTGTGTACACAGACCTCCACTTCTCAAGTGCCAGGCCTGAGCTTTTAGGTTTGTAAACAGCACACAAGCGGAGCGACAGCGTGACTGCAACAGCAGGCTCTCGTGACTTCACACACTTCCTTCTGTCTGACACAACAGATTTCTGGGTTACTAGCTTGAGTAAAGACTTTAAGAACATGCATAAATTATAATGTACTTGTATCAGGGGTTGGCCACTGTAATTGTCAAGTATTAGATATGATCAGAGGGATTGAATTTACATCAAGTGAGAATTACATTTAAATCCAAATGGTAATTAATCTGCCTGAATCAATTCTAAACCCGATAAAGAGATAATTCACACAAAACCAAAATTTACTCACAATTTACACAATCTCAAGTGGTTCTATACATTCATGAATTAGCTTTTCTGTTAAAAACAAAAAATATATATTTTGAAAAATGTTAGAAACCTGTAACCACTTCCATATGAAAAACGAATACAGTATTATCAGTCGGTGAAGTCAGTGGTTACAGGTATCCAGCACTTTCAAAATAACCCTTAAAAAAACGCAGGAAAATGATGAGTGAATGATGACAAAATTTTCTTTAAAGCCATTCTGTCAACAGTCAACATGAAGACTCCTACACTGTGAGTAGACTTCAAAATTGCATCTGTGCAATACTGTTTATATATATTTTTTTCAAGAAATATAGTCAGATGATTATAATAATATAATCATCTAACCAATGTCCACTTCAACATATAATAAAGGCACATCCTAATGTTCAGTTGCAGCGAAGCTTCTGATACTACAAAGAGGACTTACCACTGTTTCGATTCTTGCGGTTGGATTTGCCGCCAAGCAGCATCTTCAGACTGTTCCTGAACATGACTGCACTGCTCTGGACTGGGCTAAAGAGAAATCTGTGGGGAGAGCAAAACAAAACAGAACTGTGAGAAACTCAAGCAAGGAAAAACAACTGAACAAACTACTGAAAACACCAAGTAGACTTTCAGAAATAAAAGGTACAATGTTGGAGCTAAAATCTGCAGGACATCGGACCTCCAGGACCGAGTTTAAGAACCCCTGGGCTGGACCATCCCAAAAGGTGAAGACTCAAAACAGAGAACCGAAAATAAATAGTGTTGGCAGGAGTTAAAACAAGAAAAATGACGAAATCAAATAGGAACTAGAATATCTGTATTTGTAGATTTTCAGAAATTCATAGTTTAAGTTAAAAAATTTGCATCTTGACATTTTTTTTTTGCTAAAATTATATTTAATTAGAAAAAAACATTTATTACCTATTTATTTGCATAATCATTACCTGAATAAACGATTCTATAAGCTCCACTTGCTGGTTTGGTAGTAAAAAAAATAAAATAAGATAAAATAATATAAAAAATATACAATAAATAAATAAAGAAAATCAAGAAATTCAAGCAAGGAAAAAATTGAACAAACTACTGAAAACACCATGTAGATTTTCAGAAATAAAAGGTTCAAAAGTTGTCACCGGGGTGCTACCTTTTCAAAGGTACACTTTTGTACCTCAAGGATTTATACTGATGCCATTTTAGTACAAAGCTGTAAACATTTTTAAGAATTACCTTCTGAAAAGGTAGCACCCCAAGTGACAGTTTTTTTACATTAGTTTCTAAAAGTATTTGTCATTTCAGTTATATAAAAAAAAGAAATATGTCATTTTTGGTAGCTATTTTCCACAAAACCTGAAAGCAACATAACAGTCGTCACTGTGTTTGAATCTATAAATACAATTTGTAACCACATACAATCACTTTCTAACTCCTTTGCATATCACTGCTGAATCTCCAAACGTGTGATCTCTTTGAAAAAGCAGCTCGGCTGATGTTCACCGCACATCGGCTCTGAAGTCTAGACAAAGAGTTATTGAGGGGATTTTTGCAAGCCTGTGATTATATGTTTCAGGTACACAGAGGCTTCGGCTTGCTGGAACGCTGCAGCTGATAATGAGTTTCATTCGTGGGATTCGTCATTCTTCACTGGATTATTTTAGGCCTCACTCAACACCCACACTGCACAGGGATCACACCCTGATGCTGCTAATTACCACTTCATGTATGAGCTCTGTGTGTGTGTGTGTGTGTGTGTGTGTGTGTGTGTGTGTGTGTGTGTGTGTGTGTGTGTGTGAAAGCACAGGAGAAAGACATACAATGTTCTGCTGCTACTGAAGGTGATGATTTCAACTAAATTATTTCCCCGATGCATCTTGGTGCTGAATTCACTTTCCACATTCAACTAAGCAAAGTGTTTGACAATAGAATAGAATCTGTCATTTAGAGCTTGTCTGGATGGCTGGATGGATTTAGTGTGTAACTGGTGGATGGATGTATAGAGTCATGGATAGATGCATAGAATGATGGGTGAATGGATAGATGATTAATAAATAGATTAATGGACGAATAGAATGATGGATGGACAGATGGATTGACGGATGGATATACTGATTAAGCATTAAGTGGACAGAAGCATTTATGTATGGATGAAAAAGTGGACAGAAGCATCTATGGATGGATGAAAAAGTGGATTGATGAACAGATGAATGGATGAACAAACAAATAAATAATAAACTTGCACCACCATATACAATAGTCTAACAAACATGAGTAGATATTCAAAAAACATATTAAAGACCAGTAGGATGACTGGTTAAATGTTGGAAAAGTGGTTACAAGTTTATAAATGAATGAATAAATGATTAATTCATTCAAAAGTTTAGAGAAATAGCCAACAGTGGCCTTGTAGTTAGCATATAGCAAACATATAGCAGTATGGTGCTCGTGGGTTCAGCTCCTGGCTGAGATGTTTTGACAATCCTGTTCCCCTTTCACTGTGCCACATGCTTTCCAGTCTGTGCTTCGAAGTCCTTTCAAATATTAA
>LR812521.1:30715066-30730066 GCA_903798195.1 Danio kyathit | reverse complement strand
GATAGATAGATAGATAGATATCTACAGTTGTGTGAAAGTGGGCCTCTGCACATTCAGAAGTGATCTCTGCTGAGGTCACACAAATGAGAAACACATGTCTTAATCTGGGGGGTTGTATCTGCACACATGCATTTCAAATCAACATCCACAGGCACATATTCTTCTTTTCACTCAATGCACCTTTTGCTGAGGCAGCACCGGTGCATGTTTACTGCTAATGTGGTGATGTATTGCATTTGGCAGAGATACACAAATATATTACTAGTAGTACTGCACCCAATAAATGCTCAACAATAAACGGAGAAACGAAATGTTAAGCATTCAACTGAGGTCAAAGCTGATCAAGTCAAATAAAATGCAACCAAATGCACCCCCACAAGGTTGTTAGTTTTCCAAATGTTAAGCTAATCTGAGATTCAAATTCAAGACCTTTCACATTTCATGCAACAGTGATACCACTTGAACTACTAAGCACTCTCAAATGAGTGGCCTCACAGTTAAACAGAGATACGTTTATTGCACAATGCACTATCAAGGGTGAGTTAGCTTGAGAACCGCTAGACATTCTAAACAATTAATAAACTATAATAGTTAAATAAATAAAAAAAAAAATATATATATATATATATATATAAAAAAACATGATTAAATTTAAATAAACACTTATAAAGGCAATAACAAATCATACAAAAATTAAATGTGTAAATCTGTACATTTAAAATGGCAAAATATAAATTCCTAAAGTCAAAGAAAACATCAGGACAGGCTAAATATACAGTAAATATAATAATATGATACATCACTATTCTAATAATTGTTCTTTGTGTGAATGGGCTATATTTAATATTTCTCATTTTCATTAGTTAAACTCAATACAAATTAAAGTATAATAATAATTACTATAATAATAATAATAATAATGATAATAATGATGATAAAAGTTATAATTATTAAAACTATTTATAAACCCATGCAGCAACTGCTATTCAATGATACTAAAATAAGACAAGATTACTACAGTTGTCCTTATACAAGACGATATTAGAAATATTTAAAATAATATTAGAAACGAGGAACATTATAAAAGAATATTATGGCTTAGCCCCTTTATTCATCTGGGGTCGCCACAGCGGAATGAACCGCGAACTTATCCAGCATATGTTTTACGCAGCGGATGCCTTTCCAGCTGCAACCATCACTGGGAAACATGCATTCACACACAGACACTACGGCCAATTTAGTTTATTCAATTGACCTGTATCGCATGTCTTTGGACTGTGGGGGAAACTGGAGCACCTGAAGAAAACCGACTCGAACCCACGCGACCTACTTGTCGTGGGGCAACAGTGCTAACCACTGAGCCACCGTGTGACTTCTATATTTATATTATAAAATAAAAAATTATATCATTATAGAATATTAGAAATATTTAATATTTAGCAAAAGATCAAAAGAAAATCGGCACACTGCCACTTTAGCTCTCAAAAAATGTTATTGTCACATCTTTCGACCTACATGGTCCATGGTCTTCATCGGGTTAACCTGATGAAGATCATGTAGGTCGAAACGTTGCGACATAACCATTTTTTGAGAGCTAAAGTGGCAGTGTGCCGATTGTCTTTTAATCTTTTGCTACTGTGTTTGTTTTTGATCGAGCACCTGCCTTTGAGAATCCTAGATGTGCGCACATTTCTGTTTCTTGGTTGCTTAATGAAATATTTAAAATTTCTCAATTTAATTTAGTCTAACTCAATACCAAGTATAAAAAAATCACAATAATGATAATGATGATGATAGTAATAAAATAAACATTAGTACTAAATAATTATTCAAACTATTCATAAAACAATGCAGCAACTGCAATTCAATGATATTAAAATAATACTAGATTATTAGTTGTGCTATCACTTAAATTGATTCTTAAAAGTATGTCCACTTTGTTATCATAATCATTTGATCATAAATATGTCATGATACTCTGGATAAAGGCAAAAGACAGTGACTTGGAGGTAAATAACTGTTGAATAAAGTTATTTTTGTTTTCTTTGCACACAAAAAAGTATTCTAGCATTATTACAGTTCAACCACCAATGTGACAGATACATATTTTACAGATGTCCTTACTGCCTTTTTAGGACTGGGACTATTTAGTATGAGTTGCTCTTTATGTGGGGTCGGAAAGCTCTCCGTTTTTATTAAGGATGCCTTAATTTTGTGTTCTGAAGATGAACAAAGTTGTTAATTAATGACAAAATTATTGATTGGGCAAACTAGTTATTTAAATATGTATATTCTGGCCGACCAAACATGGAAATCTTCTGTGAAGAACAGTGTGATGAACAATATACAGTTGAAGTCAGAATTATCATCCCCCCTGAATTATTAGCCCCCCTGTTTATTTTTTCCCCCACTTTCGGTTTAACAGAGAGCAATTTTTTTCAACACATTTCTAATCATAATAGTTTTAATAACTCATTTCTAATAACTGATTTATTTTATCTTTGCCATGATGACAGTAAATGATATTTTACTAGAAAATTTTCAAGACACTTCTATACAGCTTAAAGTGACATTTAAAGGCTTAACTAGGTTAATTAGGTTAACAGGTTAGGGTAATTAGGCAAGTTATTGTATAACGATGGTTTGTTCTGTAGACTATCGGGAAAAAAAATAGCCTAAAGGGGCTAATAATTTTGTCCTTAAATTGGTGTTCAAAAATTTTTAAACTGCTTTTATTCTATCCAAAATAAAACAAATAAGACTTTCTCTAGAAGAAAAAATATTATCAGACATACTGTGAAAATTTCCTTGCTCTCTTAATCATCATTTGGGAAATATTTAAAAAAAGAGAAAAAAATTCAAAGGGGGGCTAATAATTCTGACTTCAACTGTATACTGTATATTTATATAATACCAATTGTGTTTAGCTTGTAAAAGACTATACTTCAATAATAATTAATATATATTTTTATTTACATTTAGGGTAGGGCTAAACAATATATTGAGCTCAATATTTTAAAAGTTTAAGCATCAAAATCCCAATGTGTGTATCTGCAATAGTCACATGGAAGGATACTATGGTTTATTTAAGAATGAAGATGAAGTGATTATTAAATATTATTATTTATTAAATATTTATACAGTGATGACACTGTTAATTTATATTGATTGTTCAATTTACGCATAGAAAACACTGTATAGAAAAAGACTTAATCATCCCAGTCAATTAAATGAATGAAATCTTTCCAAATAGAGCTATTCAAATCAGCTGGTGAAATTATATTCATATCGCAATATATATCGTGGCAAAACAAAATATCGTAATATCAGATTTTTCCAATATTGCGCAGCCCTAATTTAGAGCAAAGTTTCAGTTTTTCCAATTTGAGTATGAAGCAACAATGTTACATTTGTTTACATTAGCACAGACATATGTGGTAGCAAAAAGTCAAGCCAAGATGGATTGAGGCATGCGGGAGTTTGTGAATAAATATGAAAGAGGAAGAGCAGGATGACCTTATCCTGAGGCTGATGAAGAACAGAGAAGACGTTAGTCAGTGTAGCGAGCTTTGTTTGCCGAGTGAACCGTGTCTAAGCACGAGAGTGACGAGACTCACGCTGTTCCCCAAAGCACCGTCTCATACTTGGACATACGCTTTAATGAGGTCCTGATGTCTGCAGAAAAGCTGACACACAAACTAATGAGAAACTTAGAGTGAATGTTGGGACGGTGAAAAATGGCATCTGCAGTGGAGCAGTAGAAGGATCTATCAATCTCTTTTATTTGTATTTTTTAATAATGCTGAAGTCTGATTTCAGCTACCAGTGCTGGAAATCCTCCTTTCGGCAGCAGATGCCAAATCTCTGTGGTTTATTCAACTGGATTATTTCAAAGTCATTATTGATTTGGCATATTTGTGACGCTCTTCAAGTGCAATGATGGAATATGCACGAACAAAAAAAAAAAAAAAATGAGTCAACTGATTAAAATACAGCAAGAGACAAATACAGAATTAAAGAAACCATTGTGTGTCAATTTCGTAATGGATAACAATAATGATTCTTTACATTTATATAGCGTTTTTCTGGACACTCAAAGTGCTTTACACATTTTTGGGAGGAATCTCTTCATCCACCACCAGTATGCAGCATCCACCTGGATGACAAGTTGGCAGTCATATTGCGCCAGACACCAGCTGATTGGTGGAGAGGAGATGACAGAGTGATGAAGCCAATTATGATATGGGGATGGTTAGAAGGCCTTGATGGACAGAGGCCAGTTGGCAAATTTGGCCAGGATGCTGGGGTTAAACCCCAACTCTTTTTCGAAGGAAATCCTGGGATTTTTATTGACCACAGAGAGACAGGACCTCGGTTTAATGTCTCATCCGAAAGACGGCGCTCACTGAGCAGTATAGAGTCTCCATCAATATACTGGGGCGTTAGTACCAACACAGACTACAGATTGAGTGCCCCCTGCTGGCCTCACTAACACCAATTCCGGCAGCAACCTGAATCGATCGCCTAATCTCGGAGTGCTGTTGAGGTACTTTGATGCCACATGTGACAGTCACGTGGCGTCGGCGCAGCATTTATCCGGACAACATTTCTAACCGGCATGCAACGCTTTAAGACAGATTTTGATCGATCTGTGCAGTGCTGCATGAAGTCGAACACACCTATTGTAAAGCAGATGTTTTGGATGCTGTCTGTTTTGACGGCCTTATTAAAAGAATAGTCAATTTATACATTCTCCATAATGCCTCTCTTCAAAGGACACAGTATGTTTATTGAGAGTTATTGTTCAGCTGCGGAAGCTGACAAAAATAGTTACAAACCATACATTTTGCAGCAAAGTTTCAAAGAGATGGAAAGTAAATAAATAGCAGGAGAATATGTCGCAAGTACAAGTCTGTGCACATGTGCAGTACACGAACGAAAGAGTTTTCACTCATTTTCACTCATACTCATGGATATTTTCAGAAAGAATTGAAAGTGACAGTGTGGATATGAGTGATTTTGAGTTGTCAAATTTATCTGGATTAGTGTAGACGTTGCCTTAAACTTTCAGTCAAACAAACATTGCTTGACATTGTGGAAAAAAGAAGAAAAGAAAAACAAGAAACAAATCAAACAAACAACATTCTGCTTAAATGGAATGATCCCCTCCCATTCACCTTTATTCAGTGGACCAAAGAGATGATGGGTCGTCTTTACCTTGAAAAAATTAGATACTCTTTAAGAGAACCTGTTCTATAAAATATGGCACCCTTTAATCGATTATGTTGACAATATTAAGCAAGGTCCTACTAATATTTTAATTGAAGTTACTTAATTTATGCTTTTCTCCATTTTTTTTTTGTTTATATTTATTATTATCTATATTTACTATCTTTTCACTGTTGGGAAGTGACTACATGTATTTATATATACTTATTTATTTTTTATTGTTTCTCTTTTTATTTATGTATTTATTATTATTATTATTATTGTTGTAATAATTGTAACACTTTCAAGCTGGTCAAGTGGCAGAAGGGGTTCTGACACCAGTACTTCATTTGCATGTTAAAATGTATCATGAATAGATACTAATATGATGATGAGATTTGGATTGGAGAAATGCAATATATGTTGCTGACTCCAATACTTCATTTACATGCTTTGTTTAGCCATCTCAACCTAGCCACTACCCTCCTCCTAAAATCATATTTTAGACATGTTTTAGACTTGCTTGCAGACTGTGCAGGCCTTGTAAGAGACACCTGAAAGGCTCTTGCAGACTCGTGGACTTCTTGAAGATGCTGTATATTGCTGTTTGACTGCATATTAACCAACATGTCTCAATAAGGAAAATTCTGCTTGTTTCAAGTCTCCTGGACTGGGTTCTCTCATTCTTCATTCATTTTGCTTTTTTTCAACACTGGGTAATGTCCGTGGGATTTATGGATGCGTATACTAGAACAATCTAGTTAAAAAAATAAATAAATAAAAATTTCATAAGAAAAGTAAAATTCTATAATAAGAAATATCATGTGAATACCATGCTAAACCACATTTGCTCATTAAAACTTAGATTGTTAGTAGATTTGCTAAACAAAGAGAGTTTGGAAGTAGTCTTCAGGCTTCAGTCATAATTGTCAAGAGAGCAGTCCATCTGTCTGTTTGTCTGTCTGTCTGGTTCAGAGAGGGGATGAGTATGATATAGCTGTGTTTTCTTTATCTCCTTGATATTTGTCTGAGACCTAAACAACTGCAGTGGGACGGATGACACACTCTAAAAGTGTGCCAGAAATCAGACACTGTCCCACAGTGAGCCAAAGCCAAATGCTCAGCTTTGTGTTGTGAATCTCCACTGGTAATCCTGCCGAGCTGAAGAGGGTCTGTGTGAGTCTGTCCAGCTGGATTACCACTGCAACCAGACTGAGACATGCACACAAACAAAATGATTAAACAATAAATCAATTGATCAATAAATAAATTGGGGGGGAACAGGCATTTCAGGAGCGTGAGCTCATTACACTTCCAAAAAATATATATCATTGTACAAGTACAACCATGCCAATTTAAATGTTATTATGGTAATTTGGTATTTGGTAATATGGTATTTGAATATGGTAATCACAGCAATAAATTATTAGCTGACATCAAATTGATGCAGAGAAAGCACTGTGATATTGAGCACCACAGCAAAAACTATTGTGAACATTGTTTTAAAATGTAACTATTTAAATGGTTAAATAAAAAAATTGAGCAATTATCAACACTGGAACTACCAGAAATCTATAACTTGGCTACTAGAATTACCATAGTGGTCATTCTAAACCGTTCTTATATAGTACGTCTTACTATCTGCATTCATTTTCTGAAGAATTCAGTGCATTATATCATATATTTCTCATTATGAACAAATAAACTGTGGGAGTACATGCTTGATCTACAAAATCTTCAAAATCTTCTTCATCAAACTGAAGCCTTTCACAACTCCACAATCAGACAAAAGATCCTGAAGTAGAAATTCAGGCTTCTTCAAAAATTATTATATAAATTAAAAATAAATAAATAATAAAAACAGCCTGTCTAGAGGTATCTGCCACAAGTTATCATCCTGCGTGATGATGATGGGATCTTCCAGACCGATGGGCCACAGCAGGGGGGACGTCATGTTCGTTTCAGACACTGAGCCGCAGCTTAAAAATGACAGCCATTTTCTTCCTGCACAAAAACCTGAATACACTGCTGCTAGCATTTGTGAAGAGCGTTTTAAGATCCTTACAGTCACAGCAAATGGTTTGTAATAGTCTAAAATGCTAACTGAAACTGTGCAGGCTCTCTTCAATTGAACCGCACGTTATTACAGAGAGTGCTAGAGCGGTCAGTGATTTGTGCTCCATTAGCCGAACCAAACACGATTGTAAAAACAAAAACATACATGATAAAATAATAATGGTTAGAGTGGTTACAAACAGGTTTCACTAACACAGCCATTAGGGATGAGCAGATCCATTCCCGTCATTCGTATATACATATTAATATTTAGCAGATTAAAGCAAGTATATGCATTTGCATATACTGAAAATGTAAGTTTTGTAATAATGTGTGATGTTTGTTATACATTCACAAGTACAAGTTTAGTATTATGTATAAGAGATAAAATTGATAAAACATTTAAATAAATAACATTTAAAAAACTTTAAATAAACATACATTATTTTAAAGATAATAAATTATTTACTTTTACAAATAATTTCAAACTAATAAACAATATTAAAATATATATTTTAAATACCTAAAATAAAATAAAAAAAAACAAAATAAACAACAATAAAGAAACAATTTAACAATTTAACAAAATAACAATTTTTTTTAATATAATTTACATCAAAATAAATCACAATCAATATAAACATAAATAACAATATAAATATCAACATCAAAATCAATATAAGCATTAAATTAAATAAAAAAATTTAAATAAAATAAAATAAAATTAAATTAAATAAAATTAAATTAAATTTAAATAAAATAAAAATATACAACAGTTCTTTCTGGTTCTCAAATATGATAAGCTGACAAAAGTGTGATAATCTATTAGTATCAGCACTGTTTTAGCCATTTAACGCATGTATCAATTCATCCACAGCGAGTGCCATTCAGAGGACTAAACTCACTATAGCATGACAAATACTGCAGCTGTTGGACCACATAATGTATATTTCAGACACTTTTTTAGCACTCCATGGTTGATTTTTTAATTACACACTTATGCCATCAAACTGTTGTATAAATGCAATATCACACGAGTAACACTGCAATATGACTATGTACTAGCATTGCTGTGATAGTTATACTACATTATATTATATTATATTATATTATATTATATTATATTATATTATATTATATTATATTATATATAGCTTGTATATATATATCTCTTCTCAAGTCCTGAACATGACTTTTTCAAATGTCACTCAGTTACATTAGAACTGCTGTGCTCATATAAAAGTCGCTGGTCTGAGCCCCCGTTTGGAGTTTGATGGCTTTAGCAGGAGTGTGAAGGACTGAGAGCCAGGAGCCTCAGAGCTTTATATTTTATACAGTCTCCCTCTGTCTTTGACTAATGCCTCCCACAGTGCAGTGTTACAGGAACCACACGCAGTTTGTTTTCTTGCTGCTCTACAAAGCCAATGAGCAGTGAGTATTTCGGGAAAGAGGGGGTGACAGTGTGCAGTCTCGTGACTATGAGTTTGGGTCGTGTGCAATGAAACAAAACACTCTCTCACACACAGAACAACAATAAAGCCTAGAAGATTGAGTTTCCCCCCCACTCATACTGGCACTCTTGGTACACTCAAAAAATGCTGGGTTGTTTTAACCCCATTTTGGGTCAAATATGGAACAATCCAAATGTTAGGTTAAACATTTAATTGAAAAATAAAACTCAACAGTTATGTGTTCATACGTGACCCAATATGTTTTAGTGTGAAAGAATTGTTGTGAAAAACAGCAGTTTATTTATTGTTTAATATGTTCATCTTTTATGCAAAACGTTAACAAAAACTGCTTCAACTGAAATGCTATATCTTGGACAGGTTAATATTGTACTGTAAATGAGAACCTAATTGGCTTACCTGCTTAAATAGAATATTAAATGAGTAAAACGTTGTTGTTGTTGTTGTTGTTGTTGTTGTTGTTGTTATTATTATTATTATTATTATTATTATTATTAGTTAAAAACATTTTAAAAACATACATTGAAAAAAAAATTAATTTGATGTACAAAATTATTTTAAGGTAAGTGGTTGCAAACAATTTAATGAATTTAAACAAACAAATTAGGTTGAACACACTAAATTAACTTGTTTAAAGTCATTCAATTTCCTTTTCACTTTCACTTATCCAGCATATGTTTAACACAGCGGATGCCCTTCTAGCTGCAACCCAGTATTGGGAAACATCCATACACCCTCATTCACACAAATACACTACAGCCAATTTGGTTTACCCAATTCACCTATATCGCATGTCTTAGGGCTGTGGGGGAAACCGGAGCACCCGGAGGAAACCCACACCAACATGGGAAGAACATGCAAACTACACACAGAAATACCAACTGGCCCAGCCGGGACTCGAACCAGCGGCCTACTTGCTGTGAGGCGACAGCGCTACCCACTGAGCCACCGTGTCAATTGTTTGCAACCACTTGAATCATGAACAATGAATCATTGTTTTCAGTGTATCTTACAATAAAAATGCTCGTTTATTTCTACTCAATTTTGGGTTAAATATTGACACTTAATTTTAATTAAATTTAAATAAGAAAATTTAACCCAACATTTGTGTTTGTTCATATTTTACCCAATTTAGGTTGATGTTTATGGTGTAGTCAAACACATATGTTCCGCAATTATTTGCATCCCTTTGAATTTATGAGATCCAATTTTTGAGGAAAATTCGATTTTGTTGTGTGATGAGGAACAGTAAATATTTTTCTTGGACTATACATATTATGAAAAGCACAGGACAAACTCGCATAGTCATTCATCATAATGCAGAAGACAAAAAAAGAGCTGTGAACTTCAGCAAAACGTTGTTGAGCCTCACAAAATATGAAATGGCAATAAGAAAACAGCAAAAACAATGCCAATTTTCACCACCAGGGAAATAATAGAGAAATTCCAGTCAACTTTAAGAGTCATAAATCATCCTGGAAGAGCATGTGTGTTTGTCTGTTAGAATGATGGTTTGAATGGCCAAAAATCTGCACATTCCTATAATACGACAGTTTATAAACACACACTGGGGTCAAAAGTGCCAGCTGTGCCAAAGTTCTCCATTAAAATAGTCATAGATTTAAAGTGACCTGGGATTTTTCTTTCCTTGAGAGAAAAAAAAGCTCACAGAGCGAGGGAGGAAGTGCAGTTAAACCCCCCGCATGCATAAAGAGCTCCACAAACACACAGCGCCTTCCCATTGTCCGCATCACTTCCTTTCCAAACACAACACGGGAGCTCTGAAGTGTTTGCTGACACTTAGGCAAAAAAAAAAAAAAAAAAAAAGAAGAGGAAAAGGGCCTCTAACAAACTCTCCAGTGCAGTTTATAAACACATACACACGCTCCATTTAATCGTGATTCCTGATTCTCATCTATTGCTATCAGAAACTACAAGTGGGCAAATGGGCATTTCTTTACAATAACGTAGCAATAAATCACATTCATTGCAGATCATCAACTAAAACTTATTTTAATGCAGAGCTACAGTAGCTGTCTACCATGACAAGGAAGGAACATAAAATGTAGTTCAAAAAACAGAACACAGCTCAAAACAAACAGAAGCTTCAATAAAATAAACAAAGTGGAGTTCAAATCAAACAGAAGCTCAAAAAAAAAGAAAAGAAAATCATGAAATGTGCCAAATATTACATGTTACCTTGGACCACAAAACCAGTTGTTATTGTACATTTTTAGAAATTGAGATGTATGCATCATCCAAATGCTAAATAAATATGCTTTCCATTGATGTATACCTTTTTAGGAGAGGAAAATCTTTGGCCAAGATACAACTATTCGAAAATCTGTAATTTGAGGGATCAAAATACATCAAAATATTGAGAAAATCACATTTAAATTTATTCAAATTAAGTGCTTTAATATTACCAAACCAAAATAAAGTTTTGATATATTTATGGTAAGAAATTTACAAAATGTCTTCATGGAACATTGTGTTTGGAGTTTCAGCAGTGAAACTTGAACTTCAACTATGAAAGCTGGACTGACACAGTTTCAATTTACTAGAACTTCTATGTTAAGCTGCTTTGAAACAATCTACATTGTAAAAATGTTATTTGTAAATTATATAATTTTTACTCATACTGTACGTGTATTGTTGGCTATTCCCAGAAATATACAAGCGCAACTTAAGACTTGGTTTGTCACACTTTATTTAATGTACAATTCAGGCTATTAACATGCCATTAATACTAAATGAGAATCAGAAACTTCAAGTAGGCAAATGGGCATTTCTTTACAATAGCAATAAATCACATTCATTGCAGATTATCAACTAAAACTTGTTTTAATGCATGAGCTACAGTAGCTGTCTACTAACAAGAAAGGAACAAAGCGTAATTGAGAAAAAAAATCTCAAAACAAAAATAAGCTCAAAAAAATAAATAAACAAAATAAATAAATAAATAAATAAATAAAGTGTACTTAAAAAAACAGAAAAAAAAAATCTCAAAACAAACAAAAGCTCCAAAAAAAAAAAAGAAAAAAAAAAGAAAGAAACAACACGTCATCCACAAAAATATATGTTATCCTGGACCACAAAACCAGTTGCAGATGTAAATTACATAATTTTATCCAATTGCTGAATGAACACGCATTCATTGATGTATACCTTTTAGGAGAGGACATTCTTTGGCAGAGAGATTTGAAAATCTGTCATTTGAGGGACCAAAATAAATCAGAATATTGAGCAAAATAACATTTAAAGTTATTTAAATTAGGTGCTTAATTATTAGTAAATAAATACAAAGTTTTATATATATTTATGGTAAGAAATTTACAAAATGTCTTTATGGAACAATCTTTACTAATACTTACATAATAGTTTTTGGAATAAAAAAATAATATAACTGACTCATACAGTGTATTGTTGTTTAGTGCAACTTAAGACTTGGTTTGTCACATTTTATTTTAATGTACAATTCAGGCTATTAACATACCATTACTAAATCATTCACCGAGACTTTTAGCTTAATAAACTATTAATTAGCTGCTTACTGTATTAAGTAGTAGGGTTTATTCATTGGGTGGGATTGGTGATGTAAAATAAGATCATAATTTTAAGTGCTTATAAACAGTTAATATCTTAATAATAGGCAGATAATAAGCCAGTAGTAACTGGTGTAAATTGTTACTTGAACTAAAGTGTTACCACTTGGTTTTGTGGTCCAGGGTCATTTACTGTATTAGCATATAACATCATATATAATCAATATATAAAAAAAAGCAATAACTATGAAACGCATACATTAAAAGTATGATATATAATAAGAAAGAGATTATATATATATAACTACACTAACTGCAGTATTTTCAAAATGTTGTGTAATCACATCATGTTTACAAATTCACCTGTGTACCGTGACTCTCAGAAATAGAGTAAAAGTCAACAAGTGACAATGAAACATCCGTCTGAGGCTGAGAGACGAGAGCAACTCCCAGGATAAACAAAACCTGACAACAGACAAACAGTCAAGACTTCACCTGAGCCATGCAGGTGTGTCAGGTTTCAAACAAAGAGTAGAAAGGTGCACATTATTCTTCTGGTATGTCATTAGAGTTCATTTCTGGATCTGTGAACTCTGTTTAACAGACACAGGAATAAATCAAGCGACCAAAAGAGCCACCTAAATGGCAAGAATATACTATGAAATATCATGATAGTCCTTGGTTCAGCAGCTAAAATATTTGCTTACAATCACAGCTACAACACTAAAACTCTAGACCGCTAAGGACATTTGTAGAATCTGTATTCAAAGTTAGCCCTTGCTCACCATATTTCTGTATGTTTTTTTTAAATAGTTGTCATCCTAATTAATACTTTGGGTGATTTTTTTTTTGTTGTCTTCACTTTTCCGAAGAATGAAGAAGCATCCTTAGATTGCAAAGAGAGAAAGGAGAATTCCCTTCTTTAAGTATAACTTCTGAAATCAGAAATTAGTACCTATCCTGTTTTCAAAGCTGTTCCGCAATCATCTGCCACAGTCTTTATATTCGGTCTCTTTGTATTCTGCACTTTGTTAGTCATGAAATGCTTTGTGCTGTGAGACACAGTGAATGAAATCAGATGCTATTCTGCATTTTAATGTTCACTTGTACTGTATGGTGGCTCTGAAATCTCAAAATGCCAGTAATGGATGCAAAAGTAAATCATGTTTTATGACAGACAAAAATTCCGGAGACAGTGTGCAAACATGACTGACACATCGTGAATTTTTTATTTATTTTTTAATGTGCGAAAATTACTGATGAGAACTGACCTTGCACGATTACTGTGGACTTCGATTAGCGAGCCCTATGGCATTTCCTATGAACCAGTGATTATCAGATCATATTTTTCCATGTCTGATTCCGATTTGTTCCAAAATATTTATTTGCTTTATCACTAACTGAATCTGCAATAGTTTCAAATTAGAGACAACAACTGCACTTTAATCATGATGCACATCAACAAAAAAACAAACAAAAAAATCCAACATACATATCTTAGGGAAGTTGGTGAATAGAAAATAGCAAATTTTGTAAATATGGAGAAGATAAAAAACAATCTGACTGACATTTTGGAAATTATGCTACATGGAACATACCAGCACTAAAGACTAAAGCCTCATTCACACTACGAGCAACTTGCAGTGACAAAGCGACCAAGCGACAAATCGACAAGCAACAAATCGACAAAGCAACAATCGACAAAGCGACATCTGACAATGGCCTTTTAATTCAATGGAGAGTAAGCGACTTCCAGCGACCTCCATCTATGCACGTGACGTGACAATATTGAAAATCCCTCAACTTTATGCAAATGAAATGACTTTTCTTGAGCGACAGCCAATAGGAGCTCTCTCTCAGCTCGCTCAAAGGGCCAGTTGTATTCTTCGTGCTGTAGACCTACGTTTGCAGGCAGGTCGCCACCCGGAGGGACAGGCAGCTACAAGCCGCTGCTAGTGTGGAATGAGGCATAAATGTTAGACATGCCGAATAAAAATGCTAATTCGTTTTTTTCCAGCAGGTGGTGGTATAGAACTGCTGGAGTAACAACGTTTCCTTGGTTACAGCTGTAAGCAAAGTAACCACCTTGGTAATATTTGAGATAACCATACCGGCCAACACTCCCGTTTTTTCCCTGGAGTCTCCTGTATTTCAGACCCATCTCTCGTATTGTTTGTCTCCCGGAAAAACTCCCGGAATTCCACCACCAGCTCCTTAGCTTTTTGGTATAGTCCGGCCTGAAACCTGGTGCATGTGCGCATGCTCTCACTTCGCGCGCAACAACCCCTGTGCATTTATAGATTATTGTGCATTTTGGGGGTAGCTCTCTCCCACCTTCTACTTCACCTAAACCAATCAGATACCGGCCACGTGGTGGCAGGGTTGGGCGATGTCGACCAATTTAGCATCGTACAATGTCTAATGTGAAACATCGCGATGAATGATAGCATCGTTGTCGTAGGCGGCGGTAAATTAATTATTCATGAATAATTAATTCATTCATAACGTATTAGTTATTTGTAGCCTCCCCGTTTCAACTAACTGAACCACAAGGTCTTTGTTTTACCCATAACCAAATCCTAAAACATAAAGATAGTTACACACAATTACCACCTGTCAATCACTTTTTCCATGGGACTCTGGCATGAATAGGTAGAGTGATCTGTGTCGTTATAATGACGTCGACAAACTTAGTTTGGTAAAAAAGTACAAGCGTGAAAGTG